>CAVLJG010000003.1:121092617-121685923 GCA_963669975.1 Acanthoscelides obtectus
ATCTAACATCAACAGTTGATGATTTCATGGTTTCCTCTTGTTTGGAACAGTCAATAACAAACAAAGCGCGATTTTTAAAAGCGGTATAATCTAAAAGACATCTCTTCAGAGGAGAAGAAGAAGTTGTATAGCTGGTTTGAAAGTCGCTATAGTTGAAATGAGCTTCAGTAAAGTGATTGTTTGCAAAGTCCAATTGCATACGTTCGTTGGGATAGTATTCACCATTTAAAGATACTCGAATACTAGCAGCATTCACGTGATCAAACAGGGTAGGGTCTGAGGTTGCGACGTCACGTTTACCGGTTTGGAAACATACTATAATGAAACGTGGTCTTTCGATTGCGGTGCTAGTTTTAACTGACCATATTTCTCTTCTCGCATCTGCGGTAATTGCAGGCAGTTCATTCAGATCCCATTTTCTAAACGGTATAAGTATCGGCTTATCAGTTTGAATAGCTTTCAAAAGTTGTTCTTTCACATCATCACTCGGGTAAATATGTTTGATTTTCAGTTCCATGCTTTCAATAGTTATTTTCGCTGTCGTCGTCGTTCCAGTTTTTTCCTTGATAATGATACAATCGTTATCGTTTCTAGCTCTCACAAATCTGAGAGTTTGTCTGCCACACGTAATCATAGGATAATCATTGAAAATGTTGAAAATATGTTTAAGCGGCATTAGCAAGCTAAAAGACTTGTTATGTGTTGACGCCATTATAGGTGTTGAAGGATAGTTCATCCAGGCTATAGCCATATGATTTGAGTCTTCCTCACTGTAACATACGTAGCTCGGACAGTACTTACAATACCAGGATCACGTACTGTTTCAACTTCTCTAGCGGATTCACTGTAAGTGCAAGAGTCAAATAGGAAGGCACCAAAGTTTGGAGCTAAAGATACATCTCCTGCTCCTCCTCCTCCAGTTATTTCAACTTTCCTTGATAGATAGAAGGGAAGCGTTCATTGCAAAGAACGAAATCTACTTGATTGATGCTAAATTCCACAACATCATTACAATTAAATGACTTGATGAACGGCGTATAAGATCTATACTCAGCCTGCGAATAGATTCATCGAATGCTGGAGATCGATATAGATCAAACATCGGAGAAGTATGTGATGCTGCTGCTGCTGCCTCCTCAGTTTTTCTCTTTTTGTACATGATTCTTGTTGTTGTTGACATGATATCCAAGTGAGCGTAGAAACAGGAATATTGATGTAGTTAGTAGTAGATGTCGTCGCTTAGGTGCTTGGGGTTAATCACTGAAGTTGCCTTGGAAAGCACCACTATGTCTTATAATCACTAATCCCATCTGCGCTTCGCTCTCAACTCCAACACAAGAGTACTAGTTTTCACCTTGAAAAGTTTACAGGACGACCGTCTTGATCTAAAGCCAACACTGTGATGTTGGTTATTTCTTGTTTCGGTATAACAGGTAGATATATAAATTTACAGGTGTTTTCGACTATAGCGTATCCAGGATCGGCTGTCACAGCAAATTCGTAGATCGTGTGTGCAGGCGTGTCTCCGTCAAAGGCTCCCGACGTAATGTTAGCATCAAGTGTATGGTTGATACTTTTATTATGTTTCAGGTAAATCAGAAGAATGCTTTTGACCAGGATTAAGAACTTTTTTCGAGGAATCCCAATAGATGTCCAAGATTATTCGGTTCTGTAAAAACTATTTATAATACTTGCTAAAGATTTCACATTGCAGTGTATTATTGTTAGGTTTTAGAGAAAAATAATCATCCGAGAGGCCACTTCATTTTCAAGATTCATTTGCGTTCGTATAAATGTTTCTATGTCCGGTAATTTCATAACAACCTGTCGGAAACTCGATGACTTTAATTGACCACCACCACCACCTATCCGGTCGATATAATAAAATTTATCTCCTTTTTCAATATTCGGTATGGAATTGTATGAAGTAAAAGACCTAAGCGCCAATTCATAATCTTTTTTCGGATCCAACACTATCGGTGTTGAAGGACGAAATGAAAATATATGAGTATTGCTATTGACTCTCAACAACTGCGACATGATGAATGAAAAAATATAGCTGTGTACTAAGCATTTATTCAAGTTTTTTTTTTTGTTTATTTTCGAATGGATAATTTACAGAAATAACAATTGCTTGAGCAGTAGCCGGTCCATCCCAATGTGTTGTCCAATCAGGTCTGTTGTAGGGAACATAGCATGGAAGTCGTATTTGAAGATCAAATGGATGTGTATTCGCAGGCAGTTTGTGCCATATACTCAATAATTCTGCAGGTCTCACATTGCTTATTAAATATTCAGCGGCGGAATATTCTTCTCAAACTCTTCTATATGTAAATTCCGATAATGTTTATTATCCATCGTTGTTGTTGTTATTGTATAGAAATTTCAAACACAATTGTCCGCAATTAACTTGATTATAAGTTTGTAAGGATCGTTGTTTGTAGAAAATTTTAGCGTTTTTTCAGATATCGAACAAGTTCCTGTGGAGGCTTCAGGTTACCAATGAATCGAAATACTCAACGTTGTTGTTTATCTTTTTATAAGCTACCCAATGAGTTCCGTTGTTTTGTGAAATATCTAAGTTCACGACGGCGCATTCTCTTTTACGTGGACCGTCTCGTGGTAAAGTGTCACGCATGAAGACACCTCGGAAATGAGGTATGTTCAAGAGCTTCGCATATTGCTTTATTTCATAATCATAAAGCGCTTTCTTGGGTAGCTTGATGTTTAGTTTTTTTTGACTTTTTTTTTTGAGGTACAACCCATAACCACCTTTAGCATTTTTCTCAAATACAATCCTTTGCCCAAAGACTCCATAGCTTTTGTTATGGCGATGGTCTTCCTCCAATTTCTTTTGTGCATTCTTGGCATCAACGACCGTTTTGGCCACACCTGCAGCTCCCCCTGCGAGCGCCCCCAAGGCACTTAATCCGGCGAAAAGGGGGATCAAGGGTAGGAATCCCCCAGATTTTCCTTCGATCGGAATTATTCTCGGTAGTCGAACTTTATGTTTTCCACCTGCACTCTTCACCGCTAATCTTGCCGCTTTAAGAGCAACCAATGCAGACTTTTTTAATGTCGTGGTGGTGGGAGCATTTTTTCTTCAAGGACTTTGTGATTTTCGTGAGAACACCTCGTCGAAAAGATGATTTCTTCTGCCCCATACCCAATTTTCGCTTAACTTTCATTGCGGTAGTTGTTAGCCAAGCTGCAGTCTTTTCTCCTAGTGAAGCGTCAGGTGCTTTTACACGTTCCCAGGCTCGGTTCTCAAGAATCCAATCAGCTTTGTGTCTGTCTTTCAAATTTTTGTATAGGCGTATGCAATATCGTGGTCTCTTGCAGCACGATCCAATGGGTTCTTTCCAGGATCTCCTCGTGCTAACCTCTTCTTTAATTTAGTCCCCGCTGAAAATATACATATACATGTGTGAGAATGAAAAAAAAAATATCCTAATCTGTCGCACACTTACGGTCCCAGGAACTGATACGAAGGTACGTGGAGTTCTAATCGGAAGATTATTTATCAGAGAGTTTACAACCCTTCCAAACCTTGTACGTTAACAGAGAACTGTTGATGATGCGTTAGCAATATCTACATATATACTTTACACATTCCTTATTCGAACGCCACACGATGAAGGTTGTTCAACAAGAGCAGTCATTACCCCTTGATAACTTGGATTTTACAGCAAAAACTCAACATAGTAAACATGGTAAATTGTTACCGAATTCGTTTCGCGCTATCATCTGCGGACCAAGCGGATGTGAAAAACGAACGTATGCTGGCGCTGCTTTTCCATCCAAACGGTGCTAAGTTTAAAAATGTTTACGTTTATTCAAAATCGTTGTATCAACCAAAGTATCAACTGCTTCAAGAAGTGATTTCCGCTGCTAAGGGTGTTGGCTATTTCCCATTTAAGGATAACGAGGAAATTATAAGTCCAAGTAAGGCTAAAATAGCTCTATATTTATATTTGACGACGTGTCGTGTGACGGTCAGCAGAAAATTCGAGAGTATTACTCCATGTGTCGTCATAAAGATATCGATGCTGCATATCTCTGCCAAACATACTCTAAAATTCCAAAACAGCTCATACGAGACAACTGTAACATTATAGTACTATTTAAGCAGGATGAAATTAATCTAAAACATATATTTGATGAGCATGTATCTCCAGATGTTACTTTTGATGAATTCAAAAAGATGTGTTCGGAATGTTGGGCAGAAAAGTACGGTACGTTAGTTATTGTTAAAGACTTTCCTCTTAATTATGGTCGATACAGAGTAGGATTTGATAAGTACATAAAATTGTAGGCTTATCATGTACGCCATCATTCAGTAACATGATGTCAAAGGACCAAGTTGCCGTTGCTAGTCATAAAAGAAAGATCGCAGAACTTGCTCGAGCTATACGTAAAAAGTATCTTACTTTAAAGTTAGGTCGAACTGCAGAAGATGAATCTATTAGAAAACTTTTCAAACCAATATCTGAACCTCTTAAGCAAATAGCTAAGACTCAGCAGCATCCTTCATTTATTATTAAAAAAGAGGAAAAATTGAAACAGGATGATGATGATGATGATGATGATGTATTCACACAGAACCCAAACTATCTCAATTTAGAAGACGTGGCTTCAACTGATGAACAAGGTAATATACCGCCGAGACCTGAAACACCACCACTACCTGAAGAAATGCGTCCTGCTGATTTTTCACAAGAAGCAATAGAAGAATACTTAGATCAATATCCCCCAATAAGCCATAATTATTTACAAGATTTTTGGACACAAAACGATAAAATTGATAAAATTATGGACCTATATATACCGACAACATTGGTTGGATGTTAGGTAAACGCCGAATTAAATTTGATAGAGCGACTGGCCAAATACAGATATTACCTGAGGGGACAAACTTAGCAGGTACATGGTTTCGTGGCACACCTGGGCTGTATCAACTTTTATTCTATAATGACCCAAACTATGCAGATGCAGATTTACAACCCTATAAAAATCTATTGCAAAGTACCGGTGTTCATTTAGATTCGCTTGGACGCCTAAAAGGTTCGACAGGATTTAAATATAATCACATTATTAAGCCTCTCTTTAAAGATGTGCAGAAAAATAAAGGTACAATTGTCACACGATCAACATCTACAAAAATACGTAGTCCACTTAGTCGATCATTAACAAGATCCACTCCCTCAACAACAACAACAACAACAACATCATCAACATCAAAACCGCCAACAGGAAAAGGTATCGGTGATTACTTGACATACAACGAGGAACCAATCGAATACGTGTACTGGGATGATCCCAATGAATTAATCGATCGACTTAAACTCCTTATGGCATCTCAGGAAGCTGGCAATACGTCGCATGATAATGAAATAGTAGCCATCCTCAACGAGCTAAAAGAAGCTAATATAATACAGTAATCTAGTTCCTTGGTCTTTCATTTACACGATGAGTCTTGATAAATTCGGACGTCGCTTTGATAAACAAAAGACACTTCCGTATATGCGTACACCGCCAAAGTTAACACTACCCCATACTTCTGATGGAAATGTTGACTTCAAGAACGTAAAGTTGTGTAATATAAAAGATCCCACAGATAATTCAGATGCGGCAACTAAAAAATACGTAGATACTTCAGTGATTGATTTAAAAAAAATAACAGCAAAAACAGATCAAATAACAGAGTTTATTTCGAGAAATCCGCCTACTTCTGGTAAACATATGGCAACAAAAAAATATGTAGATGACTCTATTGCAAATATAACAACAAGAATAGAACAGGAGTTGGCTACAATTAAGTCTCATACCGATTTGACTCCAATACGGAAAAATATCATTGAATGAATTACAACTTTTGCAAGGACGCACATCATATATATCATTGAAAACATTCGATCTTGCTAAGCGTATAAAGCCGATGGAACAACAATTTAAAGCGTTAAAACATGATGACGTACGCCAAGGAGAAGCTACAACTAGTTAACGAGCTGCACAAGCCTGCTCGAAAAAATTATCTAAGACGACGTACCATCATTAAAGGCTTAGACGATTTATGGCAGACGGACTTGGCTGAAATGCGACCTTATGCTCATCAAAATAAAAATTTCAAATTAATTCTCGTCGTAATCGATTCTTTTTCCAAGTTTATGTGGACTAGACCGTTAAAGACAAAGACGGGTGAGGAGATAACTCGTGCGTTTTCGGATATCCTCGCACATACGGAACGTACGCCGAAAAATCTACAATCTGATCAAGGTAAAGAATTTTACAATAGTAAATTTCAAACTTTAATGAAGAAGCATGATATTAATCATTATAGTACATATAGCATCAAGAAAGCGGCCATTGCTGAAAGAGCCATAAGGACGTTGAAAAATAAACTTTACAAATACTTTAGCTTAATGGGATCGTATAAATGGATTGATATATTACAAAGCATTACCAATGAATACAATGGAACACGTCATCAAACCATCGGATGTAAACCATCACAAATTAATAAATCCAACGAAAAATGTATCTTAAATCGAAAATATACTCATTTAAAAATCGCGGGCCCGCGTAAGTTTAAAGTTGGTGACATTGTACGCATCAGCAAAACCAAAATGCTATTCGACAAGGGATACGTTCCAAGCTGGACAACGGAATTATTTAAAGTTACTAAAATTAATATTACCAACCCTGCAACGTACATGCTCGAAGATATGCAAGGTGCACCGATCAAAGGAGCCTTTTATGACGAAGAATTACAGAAAACAGCCAATCCAGATGTTTATTTAGTTGAAAAAGTTTTACGTCGTAAAGGTAAAAAAATGTACGTCAAATGGCTTGGCCTTGATGCAAAACATAATAGTTGGATTGACAATGATGCGATCGTCTAGGTGTATGGGGTGGGGGGGTTTCTGCTAAAAGTGAGTTCTCAGTCGGTTGCAGTCAGTCAGTCAGTCAGTCAGGCAGCTAGTAAAAAAAAAATGGATACCAGTGGTAGTGGTTCAAGTTGCAGCGAGTTTGACCTCACCACCAGCAGCTCACACGAATCATCTGTAAACTACGACCGTGAGCTGGATGCTATTCTGGAAAGGTACGAAGAAGCGGCCAAGAACGAGGACCATTATCTGCTGTACACGCAGTTTCCAAATGGATCATACCAAATTGGATGCGGTCTAAGCCCAGCGAGATCATTTACTCCTGCTGTAATTGTGTGGAACTCATCACGGTTGAAACTATCTTTCAGTTCCTATGAGTGGGAACAATTAATCACCCAGCTCAATGTGGTAACGGTGAAGGAGACGGAGGAGCAGGAGGAGGAGAAGAACCTTCCTGACAAGTATGATCCTGTCGAAATCGAGTGCGGTGACTATTGCAGAATTCGACGACTAATCTATGATAGTACGAAAATTCTCGAAATAACCAAGCACAACATTAGTTTCTACCTCTCAGAAATGGACGTGAACGCTCTTTTAGAAGCAAATAATGAACTTTTAGTACCGTATATGTCTATGCTAGAAACTGTTGAATTTCCAAGCTATTATTATAATGCGCTTAAGATTGTTCGAGCTAGTTTTAATGATCAAAATTATACGTTTTCAGATGCTATTCAAAAATTGTATACATTTAAGCTCGTAGGCTGTACTTTACAACATATAGCGTTAGGACAACATATATTTTTCTATAGACATAGGATCGCTAATGATCTTGAACGATTTTAATAAAGTTTTTGTAAAAATGCATATCTGTCGTTTCATTATGATATACGTCACGTAACGTGACACGTGACGTGACGTGACAAGTGACGTACGTGACGTGACACGTGACGCACGTGACGTGACACGTGACGCACGTGACGTGACACGTGACGCACGTGACGTGATACGTGACGCACGTGACGTGATACGTGACGCACGTGACGTGCACACTTTGTTCAAAAATACCAAAAAGATGTCTTGATAGCTCGAAGAACCGCGCCACAACATCAGAAGTAATGTTAGTATTATGTGTGTGCGTGTTTTTTTTTTGTTTTTGAACACGCTAAGTTTTGAACTCCAACCACGCACTAACATTGCTTCTGATGTTGCACACCTCTGACGACTCAAGCTATCAGGACATCTTGTTGTTGTGAACTCTTCTTACTAGAAAAATCTAACGAAATCAATAAAACATTTTTTTATAAATATTCATTTATTAAATCTAATTACATACATGTTTGAAAAAAAATATATATATATATATAAATGTTAGTACTACATACATGTTTGAAAAAAATATATATATAAATGTTAGTACAATAGATAGAGAGAAACTGGAGGACGGATGAACGCTTTTTATATATTTTTTTGTAATTTGTTTGCTGTGATGTTTTTTTAAAACTCAATATCGCTGTCTACATCAGATTCATCAAATCGGATTCGGATGTTATTTCTAGACCTATCATGTAAGGCATCTCTGCAAGATTCCTGGTCTTTTAGTTCAAACACTACGCTTTTAAAGCAGCTGTGACACCAATTATACTTTTTTTGGTATACGTTCAAAATAATGTCATGTGCA
Source organism: Acanthoscelides obtectus (assembly GCA_963669975.1). NCBI lineage: Eukaryota > Metazoa > Arthropoda > Insecta > Coleoptera > Chrysomelidae > Acanthoscelides > Acanthoscelides obtectus. The sequence goes on from CAVLJG010000003.1 coordinate 121,101,183, forward strand.
TCGTGAACCTCGTGAGAATGGTCATAGCAGGCAAATAAACGTTTATTTAAAGTTTTATGTATTTCTTTAAATTTAGATAAACAATTTTTACATACGTGTAGGTAATATTGGTCCAGCCAATATCCACTTGTCCATAGACAGTAACTAGAATAATCTTCAAAAACATAACCCCAATCTGATTTTCCTAATATAGTGTGAATTAAATTTGGATCTATTTCTTTGTGACATCTAATAAAGTTAATTCCTGTATATGAAGAATCAAGATCATTTTTGGCTTCTTTAATCATAGCGTGCCATTTATATAAAGGAAATTGTTTCACAATTTCCGTAGTTAATTTCCATGGTAGTGGAGACTGCTCCATGAATTCTACTGCTGATGATGTTATTGATTCGCAAATTTTTCTAACAGCTAACTCTGATAATGTTGGGGCATTCATCTATAACAAAAAAAAAACGCTATTATAAGATACTGTAATGCCCCCACGGAAGTGTGTCAAAACTGTTCGGAATTAAATAACGTTTGTCGTCATACGGACTTAAACTAATTTTTGACTGTTCAACAGAATATACGTTGTGTGCATACGACCTGATACAGCGTTGTGTAGCTGTTTTTTCCTTAAATTCTTTCAAACATTCAACATAATCCTCAAATGCAATTTTATTTTTAACAACATTGTACTTAACCCCTTTAGATTTTTTAACCACCTTCCCACCCTGCACCTTGTAACTATACATTTTGCTTCGAAGTCCAACAAAATGTGTCATAATTTTACCGTTATTTTCATCTTTCATTAGACCCGGCACCTTTTTGTTCTTACGCAGTATTTTATATATGTTATTTTCAGGATAATCCGAAGTATCAAATTTACTGGAATCAGCTTTAATGATCTCCTCATATGCATCCTCACATTGCAATTCGTAGATAAAACTGTCTGTGTCCATGTACATGAGCTTACACCTTTCTGCACCCATTTTTGGTAGCATATAGGTGTAATGAAAATCGTACATGACTAGTTTCGATAGGTCTAGAATTGCCTGCCCTACATACAGAGGTTTGTTAAACGTTATTTCAGCCTTGTTCAATTCGATAACCACCAGATTTTCCTCTAAAATTGTGCGACTGTGGAACCGAAAACTCGAAATCAAGTTTGCTGCCCCATAGCGACCACCCCAAGATTTAACGATTTTACATACGCGGTGCTTACGTATATTTTCCATGGTCTTACCGAATACTGCATTATTCATTAATTTAAAAAGATTTTTTTCGAAATCATTCCGGGCTGCAGCTCTACATCGAGTATTCAACTCGATGTAGGGTTTCAGCCAGGCTGCTTGTTTAAATTGTAAAATTTTATGGATTTTCGTTAACTTTAACCCATTAGCTAGCATTTGTTTTAAATTTTTATAGTGAACCGTGTACTCTTTTTTATCCGTAAGTGTTGCCATTAATTTCGGCAATTTTACCCCGCCGTCGCTGGGTGGTACGCTACGTTCTGCCGCAAACGGAAAATCTTTGTGTTTATCGTGCAGTTCTTGTGGGTACGATAGATCGACTTGTAGCACGTACCCTACGTCAGAGTCGTCGGGTATTGACATCACATCAAACGATGTTACATCATCTACCCATTTGAACCCTCCGTAGGGTAAGGGTTGCTGCATAGCCTTCCCATATAAGCTATTCACATCCAGGTACATAAGGTACTTGGACGGCTTTTCAGGATCATATTCGGGCATATATTTATTGTTGGCCTCCGAAAATCGGTTGCTACACACCGAAATTCCACCTCTTATAGCATTTTCGTAAAACATCACCATATCTAGATCCTTTAGTAGTTCTAACTTACACCCAGTGTATTTGAGCATACAGTCCCACGTATATCCGGGCATTGTATAGTACCACGCAGGATCCAGACCATAGGTGGAGAAACATTTTTTACGCAATTGCTCAAAAACGTCGGCAAGAAGCAGAATATCTGTTTTTAAATATATATCAGAATACTCTCCTAATGTTTTAATGTTAAACTGTTGCCAAACAGATTGCGCATGAGCATACTTCTCGTCACTTACACTTTCATCGTTTAATTTATTGTAAAATTTTTCAATTGGGGGCAAAGTCGTTTCATTTAATTTTTTCAACGAATCAATGTAATCGTAACAGAAAACTCCTTTCTGTGTTAATAATTTGAATTTATCTTCATCTAAATTTTGAAATTCCCTTTGTAAAATTTTCTTTTCTGATACTGCTAAAATTGAAGCTAATTCATCAAGAGACGCCCCCATAAATCGAAAAGAGTCTATAAACCGCAATTTAATGTTATTTTCATCTGAGTGCAGCGTAAAGGAGATGTATTTATCTTTGTTGATGGGAAGTAGACTTAAGCGACCTTTTTTACATAAATTCGAAATCATAAAGTGACTATCGTACCCACTTAAATTATGGAATATAACCGGCACAACAAACAATTTTCTAAAGTTCAGATTGCATGCTTGGTGTGCGTAACCTCTGAACTCTCCACTGAAATGGTTGTGATCTCTAACGATTATGTCTTTTTTTGTTTTTGAAAATCTCTTACCGCAAATATGACATGATGTTGCCTTACATGTGTCTAATTTTTCAATCATAGGTACGCTTGTTTTTATTTTTGAGTTTACAAATTGCGCAACACCAGCCATACGATTTGCAAACCAATCCATACAATCTGCACCTCGAAAGCTCTCGAAATAAGAAAGGCTATCATCATAGCTGCATTTTACATAGAAACCAGCACTATACGGAACGTGTTTTTGATATTTTATGGTTTTAGTTAAATTTACGACGCTACTTTCTTTATGATTTTCTAATTGACATTCAAAATCTGCATAAACAACAAAAGGAGTATTTTGTTGGTATGTAAAGTTTTTAAATTCAACGCAGCTCTCTTTAGGAAGGTTAATTTTATATTTATTAAATTTAGAACACAGTTTTTCATGTTCAACTAATTTATTTTGCTGATGGAAATAGTTCAGACATCTATCGCAAATAAATTTTTTCTCACGATGTTTATTTAACTGGCTACTAATAAGACGCGAAAGATTTTTAATCCAACAATAGTGATATTTAATTTCATCGATTGAATCATTATCTTCATTTGCTGGCGCTGGTGGAGGAGCATCATAATCATTTAAACGCGGATAATATTTATTTTGAGCTAAAAGTAAATTAACATGCGTATCCCGTTTATTTTCCGTTAATCTTGCTGGTACTACTATGTAAAATGATTTTTTTTCTGTTTCGATCAATTCTAAAGCGTAAACATTGACTGAAATGTTATTCATCTTTTCAAATTTTGAAATTTTTGTTAGCAGCATAGGACTATCTAAATTTTCTGTTTGTAAAACGTCAGTAAAGTGTGGATATGAGGAGGTTAGTTCTGCATGTCTTTTTTTGCTAGGAGTCCGAAGAGCGCTTACAATGGCCCAGTAAAAGCAATTTTGATCTATATTTTTAATGTTTATACAAGCATTTTTCCTTATAATCGGTTCTGGTAGTCTAATATAAGATGAACCGTTTCCCAATTGATATTTACTGATATTAACAACTAAGGAAATAATTTTATTTAACGCAAATCCCGAATCTTTTTCAGCAAATTCCGATAATTCGTTTAAAAGTTTATCTTTCACATATATCTTAAACCACTCGTCTATTTGAGTTGATGTATCAATAATATGATTTTTAGTATTAATATATTTAATTCCCAAAATTTCATTATCCCCCGATTTCCTAATAAACTCCCCGCAAAATGTTGTATTTACTTTGAGCGCACAATGGGTGTTCAAAATATTCCTAATTTTCCTTTTAAAAACAACTACACAATCTGCTAAAAATTGATTCAAGTCCTTATGACGCAAATTAGCTATGGAACCGGTTTTTATTCTACTTTGAAAGCTCGATTCTACATTTTCCCATCTAACCCTCTGACCCAATGTTAAGTGAAGTCCTGCCCCAATATGTCTAGTTAAAATCAACTTTCTAAAATGTTTAAAATGCCCCAAATTTGTTTCTACTTTTCTACAGGTCCCTACAGATAATTTATTTTGCCTTCTACTACGAATTACCCGTTTACATAATCTAATTTGTTTTTCTATTCGTTTCAGCCACACTTCCGCGTCTCTGATTGTAAAATTATCAAATAAAATTTTCCGTAGACTAACAATTGATAGTAGAACACCGTCTGTTTGTTTGATGATCTTTTTAACCTTATTTGAAGACATTTGAAAAGACGACATTTTTTTTTTTTCAAGCAAACACATTACTCAAAAATATATAAAAATGCTCACCCTGTCCTCCTCCTGTTCTCTGCTTTGTTAATTTTCCACTATTTTGAATGATGCTAGCGGTCGGCTTTTCCCTACGTCCACTTCCCCTTGGAAGATGATCGAGTATTTTCCGTGAAAAAGTTCGTCGATGACCGGCTGGTACGTTTCCGTCACCCGCTGTGGTAGAAATAGCACTTCCGGTCCTAAATCTAGTAGCACGGCTTCCCCAAATTTCGACTTGACCACTTTAGCTGCTTGGATTGCAAATGGTGTCCCAACTGGTAGGTCCTTTAATTTTCTGATAGGTTTGCGGTCTACAATCGAAGACGCAGCATTAATTTTTGATAAATCCATCTATAAAAAAAATTGAGTCGTCTAACTATTTTGAAGCATAACACGAAAAAAAAACAGTTGCATTTAGAGACATAAAAAAGAAAAATATTAAATAAAATAGCACTTACTTTTTTTAAAATTTTCGCTATCTCGTCTCTCTCGAAGCACTATTGTATCCAGCTTGCAGCGTTGTGCGTTAAGTGTGAAACAATGATGACTATTGCATGCGCTCGCTAAATATAAATACGTGGTTGAGATAACACACGCGTGCATGAGATAATTGTATCGTAAATATGCATATTATATGCATCATATTCTCAGTACCATTTTTATCGAGAAAACAACATTCATTGCGGTTGCAGTATTTTTTATATAATTTCTTAGTAATACATGAATGTATCGTTTGTCCGGCGGAAATTCCAATTACAAGTTGCACATGAGAGTAGAAATTTAGAAATATAGTAAATTCGTGTATGATTATTGTATATTTGCTGCCTAATTTTTTTTCAGTCAAGATTTTGATTGGGGGGTAAACGAATTTATATTTGCTATCTGAGATTTTTGACATCATTCTCTATCAGGTGTTGGTTCATGAAATTGGACATGCTCTCGGCATAGCACATAGTGCTTCTCCGAATGCTATTATGTTTGCCTTCTATCAGCATGAGATTCGTGGTCTAGATGTTGATGATATAAATGCAGTACAATATCTATATGGAAGAAAAAACAAATATGATTCAATCCCAACGTCTACCACCGCATCAGCAATACCAAAAACAACAACAACTATAAGATCTACAACTCGTAAGCAGCCGATCCTCAAAAATTTGTGTGATATTATTCCAGATTTTATGTTTTTAGCTATTGCTCCAGAGTTTTCAAATTACCGATTATATATTGCACATGATATGTTTATATGGAAATTAGACTTAAACGAAATGATTATCCCATCTCAGCCTGAACTTCTTGTCGATTATGTTCCTACAGAATTACGTCAATACACTTTACAACATATTTTCCAATCAACAAACGGTGACTTGATTACCATTGTGTCTCCAAACAACTATTTCTCAGCATCATTCCCTACCATTAAATTTCTTGATAATTTTTCAATTGATATACCCGATAGGGCTCGAATCAATGCTATTTTTCAATCAAACGCAGGACGGTCCTATACCTTTTATAATAATATGTCATATAGAATTTTCTAACGATTTTACTGATGTGTTGAACAGAGGACGGATAAGAGACATATTTCCTGGGTTACCTGAAGTTTAGGGAAAAAATTAAAAAACAACCAGAACTGAACCGTGAAATACATAATTTGATTCTTGTCTGTCATGAACCAAATCAGTTGTCGAACAATGATTTGAGTCGATTAGTATCAACATCTAAAGTACTCCCTGATATGTAGTTTTATTGAAAATACCTCTGGTTTGCGAAATAATATTGTCGGAATTTCTTGTTGCAAGTTGTTCAAGCGCGGGTATTCAAAACATGGCACACACACACACACCAATCAACCTTATTGTTATATATACTATATGTTTCAATAAAATATCCATTATACTATTTTCATTTTGAACGGTATCATCCTGTATAATAATAACAGTACATCGTATACAGGTTATGAGACATTCTGACCGACCGACCGACCGACCAGAGGAGCCCACCACGCTATTTAGGTCACGCCTTGCTATATACGATTTAACGATATACCGTCGGTCCATCGATCCGCTATTTTTCGATGCACCCCTGTATACACGTTGCCCCCCGTAATCCACGCCAACACCAGACAGGTGCGACATCGGCGCCATCTATGCGCGAGATGCCCAACCCATCAATGGCAGCTGTCCAATGACGCATAGATTCCGTTAGGTTTGTACACCGCCAAACAAATCTACGCCATTTATGCGCGAGATGCTCAACCCATCAATGACAGGTGTCCAATGACGTATGACAGATGACGTGTAACGCCATCTATGCGTGAGATGCCCAATGACGCATGACAGGTGTCCAATGACACACAGATTCCGTTTGGTTTGACAGCGCCATCTAGCGGCGGAATCCCCAACTCATGAATACAGATTCCGTCCAACAACCTGTCAATGGCGCGCGACGCCAGCGCCTCTGGTGGCGGATTTTGGAAGTTTTGAGACCGAATCCCCATAGACCATCTACTCTTGATTAATCTTTTACGAACTCTATCTGGGTCAGTTACTATTTACCTTCAGGTCTCAAATTTTCTTGGCTGTGTGATATAGTGCAACGCCGAGGAAATGAGAAATATTTGTATGATAAATACATGGAAGTTGTATGATGACAAAACTTCTTGGCAAAATGGAAAGGAACGTTGTTTATAAGTTGGCAACGATACCGATCAGATTTCCAGGTGAAATTCCAGTGTATGCCAGTATTTTTTGTTTTTCTCAAACAGCAAGGAGTTTAGCCGGCTTTTTAAGTCTATCAATTAGGCATATCAAAATAAATAATAATGAATAAGACCACTCGGAAATATCGTCTTACTTTTTGGGGTAGATTACTTTAAATTCGAAAAATGTAACGAACAAAGAAGCAATGCATCTCAATTTTTGTATATACCTTTTGAGTTCTCCAAAAACTTCGAAAAAATTTGGGGTACAAATAATAGGTGCGAGGACACAAATGTTTTCATAATTCTCAAACCTCACTGTTACCTTACGAAGTCTGCTTATTTTGCGACACATCATCCGTAACGAACAGGGACTAATGAAGTTTAAATATTAAAACCAGTTATGCCAAAGATATGAATCTTGTATTAGCGCCTAGATACCGAACGTATGTTCCAAAGTTAGATTTTCATGTAATATTTGTTTGTATGTCTCAAAAAAGTGCTATCGAATAAAGTTGTATTATTTAAATGGAAATATATATATATATATATAGTTTATTATACTTATTTTCATTAGTTTCACCAGAAACTTAAAGTTTGTGTTTCATCATTTACGTACAATGCAATCTGGTATAGGGCTATAATACATATGATTAAGTGATACTTAAACACAACGTTTTCGACTAAAGTAATAGAATAATTTTAAAAAATCATATATACAACGTGACACAAACGTTCTTGAACAGCTGTGTATTTTCTCGGGTATGGTATTTTTGGAACAGATCAAGGTGAGGTCTTCACTAACTTTCAGCTAGGAATGCAATGGTGACTTTAAATTTGGTCTTGCCTTCATCTTCAAGGTTAATTTACGGTCAACTTTTGTTTTTTCAATAGAAACCCCTATTCCTGATTCCGGCAATCGAAAGTACAGGAAATTTTACATTCAAACACAATTACAGTTCAAGGTCAGGATACCCACTGAAGGTCAAATGAAGATCAAATATGTGCTGCTAGAAAAACCTCTATAAATCACACAGGATTAGTGATGAAAATACACACACATCTGAACTTCATTTTCAAGGATATTTCATGTGCAATTTTTTTTCAAATTGAAACCCACAGGAACAGTATAAGTTAAAAATCATTTGTAACGAAAAACAAAACTTGAAATGACCTTGAAGGTGAGGTTTAAGGTCAAATCCAAGATCATTCATCAGAATTTACTAAATAACTGACGTTGATAGTTACTTTCATCACTAATGCTGTAAGATTTATAGTGGTTTTCCTAGCAGCACACATTTAACCTTAATTTGACCTCTAGTGGTCAAGATGACCTTGGTCTTCAATTCGTATTTGAACGTGAAATGTTTCACTCTTTCGACTGTGGCATCAAAAATAGAGACTTCCGTTAAAAAAGTGAAGTTGACCTAGAAATAACCTTGAATTTAAGGATCAAGGTCAAATCCAAGGTCAGCGTTCACTTCCTCGTTAAAATTTACCAAAGACCTGACCGTGATAGTTATTTTCATCACTCGTCCTGTGAGATTTATAAAGGTTTTCCTAGCAGCAAGCATTTGATCTTCATTTGACCTTCAGTAGCCATCCTGATCTTGGACTTGGACTGTGTTTGAACGTAAAAGTGCATGTTCTTTCTATTGCCGGCATCAGTAATAGGGGTTTCTGTTTGAAAAAATAAAATTGACCATGAATTGATCTTGAAGGTGAAGGTGAAGGTCAAATTTAAGGTCACATTTCATGTGCAATTTTTTTTCAAATTTAAACCCACAGGAACAGTATAAGTTAAAAATCATTTTTAACGAAAAACAAAACTTGAAATGACCTTGAAGGTGAGGTTTAAGGTCAAATCCAAGATCATTCATCATAATTTACTAAATAACTGACGTTGATAGTTATTTTCATCACTAATGCTGTAAGATTTATAGTGGTTTCCATAGCAGCACACTTTTAACCTTAATTTGACCTCTAGTGGTCACCATGACCTTGGTCTTCAATTCGTATTTGAACGTAAAATGTTTCGGTCTTTCGACTGTGGTTTAAAAAATAGATACTTCCATTAAAAAGGTGGAGTTGACCTTGAAATGACCTTGAATTTGAAGGATCAAGGTCAAATCCAAGGTCAGCGTTCACTTCCTCGTTAAAATTTACCAAAGACCTGACCGTGATAGTTATTTTCATCACTCGTCCTGTGAGATTTATGAAGGTTTTCCTAGCAGCAAACATTTGATCTTCATTTGACCTTCAGTAGCCATCCTGACCTTGGACTTGGACTGTGTTTGAACGTAAAAGTGCATGTTCTTTCTATTGCCGGAATCAGTAATAGGGGTTTCTGTTTGAAAAAATAAAATTGACCATGAATTGATCTTGAAGGTGAAGGTGAAGGTCAAATTTAAGATCACATTTCATGTGCAATTTTTTTTCAAATTGAAACCCACAGGAACAGTATAAGTTAAAAATCAGTTGTAACGAAAAACAAAACTTGAAATGACCTTGAAGGTGAGGTTTAAGGTCAAATCCAAGATCATTCATCATAATTTACTAAATAACTGACGTTGATAGTTATTTTCATCACTAATGCTGTAAGATTTATAGTGGTTTTCCTAGCAGCACACATTTAACCTTAATTTGACCTCTAGTGGTCACCATGACCTTGGTCTTCAATTCGTATTTGAACGTAAAATGTTTCGGTCTTTCGACTGTAGTATCAAAAATAGAGACTTCCATTAAAAAAGTGGAGTTGACCTTGAAATGACCTTGAGTTTAAGGATCAAGGTCAAATCCAAGGTCAGCGTTGATTTCCTCGTTAAATTTTACCTAAACCTGACCGTGATAGTTATTTTCATCACTCGTCCTGTGAGATTCATAAAGGTTTTCCTAGAAGCAAACATTTGATCTTCATTTGACCTTCAGTAGCCATCCTGATCTTGGACTTGGACTGTGTTTGAACGTAAAAGTGCATGTTCTTTCTATTGCCGGCATCAGGAATAGGGGTTACTATTTGAAAAAATAAAATTGAACATGAATTGATCTTCAAGGTGAAGGTGAAGGTCAAATTTAAGGTCACATTTCATGTGCATTTTTTTTTCAAATTGAAACCCACAGGAACAGTATAAGTTAAAAATCATTTGTAACGAAAAACGAAACTTGAAATTACCTTGAAGGTGAGGTTTAAGGTCAAATCCAAGATCATTCATCATAATTTACTAAATAACTGACGTTGATAGTTATTTTCATCACTAATGCTGTAAGATTTATAGTGGTTTTCCTAGCAGCACACATTTAACCTTAATTTGACCTCTAGTGGTCAAGATGACCTTGGTCTTCAATTCGTATTTGAACGTGAAATGTTTCACTCTTTCGACTGTGGCATCAAAAATAGAGACTTCCGTTAAAAAAGTGAAGTTGACCTAGAAATAACCTTGAATTTAAGGATCAAGGTCAAATCCAAGGTCAGCGTTCACTTCCTCGTTAAAATTTACCAAAGACCTGACCGTGATAGTTATTTTCATCACTCGTCCTGTGAGATTTATAAAGGTTTTCCTAGCAGCAAGCATTTGATCTTCATTTGACCTTCAGTAGCCATCCTGACCTTGGACTTGGACTGTGTTTGAACGTAAAAGTGCATGTTCTTTCTATTGCCGGCATCAGTAATAGGGGTTTCTGTTTGAAAAAATAAAATTGACCATGAATTGATCTTGAAGGTGAAGGTGAAGGTCAAATTTAAGGTCACATTTCATGTGCAATTTTTTTTCAAATTTAAACCCACAGGAACAGTATAAGTTAAAAATCATTTTTAACGAAAAACAAAACTTGAAATGACCTTGAAGGTGAGGTTTAAGGTCAAATCCAAGATCATTCATCATAATTTACTAAATAACTGACGTTGATAGTTATTTTCATCACTAATGCTGTAAGATTTATAGTGGTTTCCATAGCAGCACACTTTTAACCTTAATTTGACCTCTAGTGGTCACCATGACCTTGGTCTTCAATTCGTATTTGAACGTAAAATGTTTCGGTCTTTCGACTGTGGTTTAAAAAATAGATACTTCCATTAAAAAGGTGGAGTTGACCTTGAAATGACCTTGAATTTGAAGGATCAAGGTCAAATCCAAGGTCAGCGTTCACTTCCTCGTTAAAATTTACCAAAGACCTGACCGTGATAGTTATTTTCATCACTCGTCCTGTGAGATTTATGAAGGTTTTCCTAGCAGCAAACATTTGATCTTCATTTGACCTTCAGTAGCCATCCTGACCTTGGACTTGGACTGTGTTTGAACGTAAAAGTGCATGTTCTTTCTATTGCCGGCATCAGTAATAGGGGTTTCTGTTTGAAAAAATAAAATTGACCATGAATTGATCTTGAAGGTGAAGGTGAAGGTCAAATTTAAGATCACATTTCATGTGCAATTTTTTTTCAAATTGAAACCCACAGGAACAGTATAAGTTAAAAATCAGTTGTAACGAAAAACAAAACTTGAAATGACCTTGAAGGTGAGGTTTAAGGTCAAATCCAAGATCATTCATCATAATTTACTAAATAACTGACGTTGATAGTTATTTTCATCACTAATGCTGTAAGATTTATAGTGGTTTTCCTAGCAGCACACATTTAACCTTAATTTGACCTCTAGTGGTCACCATGACCTTGGTCTTCAATTCGTATTTGAACGTAAAATGTTTCGGTCTTTCGACTGTGGTATCAAAAATAGATACTTCCATTAAAAAGGTGGAGTTGACCTTGAAATGACCTTGAATTTAAGGATCAAGGTCAAATACAAGGTCAGCGTTCACTTCCTCGTTAAAATTTACCAAAGACCTGACCGTGATAGTTATTTTCATCACTCGTCCTGTGAGATTTATAAAGGTTTTCCTAGCAGCAAACATTTGATCTTCATTTGACCTTCAGTAGCCATCCTGACCTTGGACTTGGACTGTGTTTGAACGTAAAAGTGCATGTTCTTTCTATTGCCCGCATCAGGAATAGGGGTTTCTATTTGAAAAAATAAAATTGACCATGAACTGATCTTGAAGGTGAAGGTGAAGGTCAAATTTAAGGTCACATTTCATGTGCATTTTTTTTTTAAATTGAAACCCACAGGAACAGTGTCAGTTAAAATTCATTGGTAACGGAAAAAAAACTTGAAATGACCTTGAAGGTGAGGTTTAAGGTCAAATCCAAGATCATTCATCAGAATTTACTAAATAACTGACGTTGATAGTTACTTTCATCACTAATGCTGTAAGATTTATAGTGGTTTTCCTAGCAGCACACATTTAACCTTAATTTGACCTCTAGTGGTCAAGATGACCTTGGTCTTCAATTCGTATTTGAACGTAAAATGTTTCGCTCTTTCGACTGTGGCATCAAAAATAGAGACTTCCGTTAAAAAAGTGAACTTGACCTAGAAATAACCTTGAAGGTAAGGATCAAGGTCGAATCCAAGGTTAGCGTTTACTTTCTCGTTGAAATTTATCAAAGACCTGACCGTGATAGTTATTTTCATCACTCGTCCTGTGAGATTTATAAAGGTTTTCCTAGCAGCAAACATTTGATCTTCACTTGACCTTCAGTAGCCATTCTGACCTTGGACTTGGACTGTGTTTCAACGTAAAAGTGCATGTTCTTTCTATTGCCGGCATCAGTAACAGGGGTTTCTGTTTGAAAAAATAAAATTGACCATGAATTGATCTTCAAGGTGCAGGTGAAGGTCAAATTTAAGGTCTCCGTTGAATTCCTTGCTGAAATCTGCTGGAGACCTGATTTTTATTTTTTTCCAAAATACGTTACCCGAGAAAATACACTTGCCGTTCCGGGACTTTTGTGAAAATATACAAGGTCTTCCATTTAAAAAAAATACAACTTTATTCAATGGTACAAATATTACAGGAAAAACTTCAATTAAGGCCCTGTAATTTTTATATACAACTTTTTCTTCTCTGAAGGTCATATAAAAAAGTTCAGGGGTCAATTTATAGCCGTACATGTATCGTTACTTCTTTGACGTGGGATTCGAAAAAAACTCGTAGTCCAACCGAATGGTAGGGCATACTTTATAGTGGGAAAAAGCCTTAATGCGTAGCAGGTTATGCGTCACTCTGCTTGACATCCATTTTTTCTTGGATACAAATAGAACTCACATATCATTAGCATTCTGACCCGATGCGATACCTGAGACGTGGTTCTATATCGTGCCTGATTTTTATCGCCATTACCTTCAAGTTTCCATCCTACCACGCATAACCTTTGTGTCCTAATAAATTCGTCTAGATCAATTTTTATTATCTTGTTGAATTTTTATTGACAGGTCATGATGACCTGGTAAACAACCTAAATTAAACACGGAATAGTCTTTTTTAGATACGTCAAAGGGACCGTGTAAGGTCAGAGGTGATAGAAGACAATTTTGCCACTTTCGGTTTAGTCGTCTTCTGCCAATTTGTCAGTTCGTTCTGCAGGGGTATTACGTATCTTGTAAAGTGGCATTGTATAGATTTTTTGTGACATTATGTAGGCTTTTCTACAAGACGTCAACTTAGCACTAGCTGTTGTATACTTGTTGTGTACTCGTTCGGTAGCTATACGTGTTGCCTAAACGTGATGTTTCTTCAGCTATCGACGTTTGGTTCTGATGTGATGTAACATCTGCTTCAGAGATGGCACTATTGAAGATCTACGAGTAAGCTGTATGTTGTATACTATAGCTGGAACAAAACGGCAGTGCATAGGTGCAGTGGAGATTTGTGCTGATTATTCAACCGGGAAATTACATATGCAAGTTGTGATACAGCTAAAGTAAGCGACATACACCCCTACAAAATCCAACCCGTACGTCCTCGAGTTCGTTCTGCGGGGCGGCCTTGGGCGCTGAACCGTGTGCGACCGTGTAGGGGGGGCAACGGGGTGCCGGTCTTGCGGTGGACCGCCTCGATTAGTTTTTGAGGAGACCCGCCGGAAAGCCGGTAGCCCGGCCAATCGAATGATTCGTTGAGCCACAGGTGTCTCGGATGTATATCTGGGACGCCTGCAGCTCAACGGTCATCATGGGCAATGGTACGTTACCCAACCCAAGGTGTTAAGCGATTCCGTGCCGAGGGGTGCGTGGCGGTGGGGATGCACCGTCTTAAACGGAGCCTCTGGGACACCGGGCGACCTCCCAGAGTATCCAGCCTTGCGTCCGTGTAGGGGCACCGCGGACGTCGATCACCACTTCCCCTATACTCGTGGGAACATTATGGAACCAAACGATGGAAAAAATAATAAAAAACCCGAGGCCCCCCCTACAGGGGACCCCGAACATCCAGGCGACCCCTCACCAGGGGACCCTGATCGTACTCTAACAGAGGAATCTGTCAGAAGCTTAGCGAGAGAGCTAGCGGAAAGGGTGGGCTCTCTAAAGATTAAGAAAAAGTCTCGGCCAGGTTCCGAAAGGAAAAGGTCTCGGAAGCGGAGAGAGGCGCAGATGACGGAGGGCTCGGAAGGTCGGGGCACCACTTCTGGGACCCCGGCTGGACGGACCCAACCGCCATCTGGGCTAGACGGTGCGCAATCCGGTGTGTCAGCGGAGACCCTAAAGCGGCCCGGTGACGGGAAGCGGCAGAGGTCTGCCGGTGGGACACCGGAGGGCGCATCCTCGCGGAAGAAGCCTCGCACTGCGACGCATGCGCAAATTAGTTATGCGCGAGCGTCCCAAGCGGGTCTCAGGGTGGCCGTCGTGTCCGACGGTTATCCTGGGACTCAACTTACTAATGTACAGGTGCAGCAGGTCCAGGAGGCGGTCAGTGTGCTGATAGATGGGATCCCAGATGAGGTGACCCTTCCCAGGTACATTGACTGCTACCTCTCTCGAGGGGCAGCCATCTTTGTCTGCGAGGACGAATCCTCTAGGGCATGGTTGGAGGCCCACGTGGGGGATCTGCGGCCGTGGGAAGGCGCAAGGCTCATTACGATGAGCTTTGGAGACCTTCCCATATACCACCGCGTGATGGCCTGGTTTCCGGGTCCCAACCTGGACAACGGGGTCATCACGAGGAGACTCAGGAGGCACAATCCTGGGACTTTTCCCAGCGCGTGGAGGATACTTGAGAGGAAGGAAGAGCCGATAGGTGTCCGACTTGTCCTCTCAGTTGATTCCATAAGCTGGAAGGTCATTGTAGGTAACGGCAACAGGCTGTGTTGCGGTGGAAGTTCGGGGGTGTTTACACTCCTGAGCAAGAAGAAGAGCAGTGGAGCGACACCTGCTGGAACTGGCCTGGCTCCAAACCAGGAGTCGGACCAGCCCAGACCGACGGGAGCTGTGGCGGTAGACCAGGCTCCTTCACAGGGGATGGGTCGGCCGGGTCAGCTCTCGCTGGAGCCACCGGAGGCTACGGACGTGGAGGCGGCGGGTCCAAGCGGGATATCCGCAGAAAACATCGTGGCGGACCCTGCGATGGATCTGGTCCCAGAGGAAAACGATAGCGACTCGGACGAGGATGGAATCCTGAACCGAGTCCGAGAACTCCTCCGTGGAAGCGGAGATGAAGGCGGCTGTGGCAGCGATGACTGCAGCGGCGACGGCGGTACGCCCGAATAGGGGTTACATACCGTCATTCGGGAAGGTGTAGGAAGGGCCTCTCAACATCCATGGTAAGTTTTAATTTCATCCAAATTAACTTACAACACTGCATAGCGGCTTCGAGGGCCCTTACTCAGGAGATCACTCGAGGCCGACATGACGTGGCTCTCATCCAGGAACCCTGGCTGAGAAACGGTTCAGTAAACGGGCTTAGTATACCGGGCTATACGCTTTTTAGCGATACTCCGGACACTAAGCCCAGAGCTTGCGTAATGACTTCCGTCAACTCATGGCAACTTAAAGAATTTACATTTAGAGACTTAGTTGCAGTCAGAATTAGATATAAGAAGGAAGGCAGTGACAGGGACTTGGTTGTCTGTTCGGCTTACCTTCCTTACGATTCAAGAGACCCTCCTCCGTCTAAGGAAATGGGGGACCTTGTCGCATTCTGTAGGGATTCTGGACTCGACCTTGTGATTGGATGCGACAGTAATGCCCATCACGTTGCGTGGGGCAGCTCGAACACCAACAGACGAGGCGAAGACCTGATGGAGTTTCTTGGGGCATCGAACCTTGAGGTTCTGAATGTCGGTAACATGCCCACTTTCAGCAATAGTGTAAGAGAAGAGGTTATCGACGTAACACTGAGCACGCTTAACTTAGCTCAGGACATCAGGGACTGGAAAGTGTCTCTAACACCCTCTCTATCGGATCACAGGTATATACTGTTCAAGACTGATGGAGAGATTCCGGATAAATATGCTCGGAATCCCAGGCATACTAGATGGGGGTCCTTTAGGGCAGACATTGACAGTAAGCTTGGAGCGGTCCCATACAGGCTTGGCAGGGGCTCTGACATAGAAGCAGCTGTCGAGTCTCTGAGCAGGGACTTGACGGCCGCATATGAGGAAAACTGCCCGTTACGCAAAGTACAAGGTAAGGGCAAGGCAACCTTCTGGACCAAAGATTTAGAGGATAGAAAACGAGCGGTGCACAAACTTCTTAGCAGAGTTAAGCACAGGAGAGGTTCTCCTCTATGGGAAGAATACAAAAAGGCATTGCAGGAGTACAAAAAGGAGATTAGAAGGGCCTCCAGAGAATCCTGGAGGCACTTCTGTCAGTCCATAAATGACATTCCTGCTACTGCAAGAATACACAGAGTCCTATGCAAAGACACTAAAGCAAGATTGGGATCTCTGCATGATCCCTCGGGAGGGAACACTACTTCCGAGGAAGATACTCTGAGGCTTCTGATGGATACGCACTTTCCCGGTTCCACAGTAGCGCGATCAATCACAGAGTGCATGCAGTTGCGCAGGCCCTCAAGGGAGGACTGGCGCACGGCAAGGGAGATTGTCACCTTCGAAAGGACGGTATGGGCAGTAGATTCGTTTGCCCCATACAAAAGTCCAGGTCTGGACGGCGTATTTCCGGCCATGTTACAGCAGGGACGGATTTCGGTTGTTCCTTACCTGTTGAATGTGTTTCGAGCATGTGTGGCCACGGGCTTCACACCTAGAAGTTGGCGGCAGGCTAAAGTGGTATTCATTCCTAAACCGGGCAGAGATAGATATACTGGCCCGAAGGATTTTCGACCGATTACTCTTTCATCTTTTGTGCTTAAGACCCTGGAAAGGATAGTTGATAGATACCTAAGGGATGGCCCACTGGAAAGGTGTGTCATTCATGCAAATCAGTTTGCATACCAAGCTGGAAAATCGACTGATCTGGCCTTACACAATCTGGTTGGGAGGCTGGAGAAGACTCTAGATCAGCGAGAAGTGGCACTCGTGGCCTTCTTAGATATTGAAGGTGCATTTAATTGCACCACAACCGACTCTATCAGACAGGCCTTGGTTAGACACGGGGTTGGATCAATCCTAATAGATTGGGTCCTCTCTACTCTGGAGGGTCGGGTAACAACAGCTATGCTGAATAACGTAAGCTGCAGCGTGAACGTAGCTAGAGGCTGCCCTCAGGGTGGAGTTCTGTCACCCCTACTGTGGTGTATCGTGGTGAACGAACTGCTCGTTAGGCTCAACAGTATGGGTGTCTACGTGCAAGCCTATGCTGATGACGTAAGCATAGTGGTTAGGGGGCGTTTCTGTAGAACAGTCTCGGAAATTATGCAGGGCGCTCTGCGCTCCGTGGAATCGTGGTGTAGGGAAGTCGATCTTTCTGTTAATGCTGAAAAGACCGAGCTGATCCTATTCACTAGGAGAAGAAGGCTTGACGGACTGGTCATGCCTACCTTCTTTGGGACTAGATTAGTTTTGTCCCAGTCAGTGAAATATCTGGGAATTATCCTGGACTGCAAACTGAACTGGAGAGAGCATGTGGAACACAAGGTTAGCAAGGCTCGCAATTCGATGTGGGCTTGTAGACGTGTTGTCGGTGTAAGGTGGGGGCTTAAACCCAAAGTGGTATACTGGCTCTACACGACGATAGTACGTCCATCTCTCTTGTACGGCTCCCTGGTCTGGTGGCCTTGCATTAGAACTGAGTCAACTAAGGCCAAACTCAATAAAATTCAGCGTTTGGCCTGTATTAGCATTACAAGCGCAGTGCGAACAACGCCATTGAGTGCAATGGAAGCTCTGTTGGATCTCCCACCGTTGGATCTGGTGATCCGCGGTGAAGCGAGAGTAGTCGCTCATCGACTGTGGAGTCAGGGCAGCTGGGCTTTCTTGAATCCGGTCAAGGGGCATACTGCCATATTAGTCGAATTAGATAGGGAGGACCCCGTCCTTCTAAGCAGGGGTGATCGTATTACCCCTAAATATCGCTTCAACCGCAAGTTCATTGTGGAGTACCCAACGAGGGAGGAGTGGGACGCCGGTAGCCGAGGACTCTCCGAAGTGAGCGGGCAGGTCTGGTACACGGACGGCTCGGTCACCGAAGAGGGCTCAGGTGCTGGGGTCTCTGGACCTAGAACTAGGCTATCTCTGCCTCTCGGTGAGTACACCACCATTTTCCAGGCGGAAATCTTTGCGATTCTGGCTTGTGTATCTCACATTCTGGAGGAGGGTGGGCCTAGGAGAAGAATAACAATCTTATCCGACAGCCAGGCTGCAATGAAAGCACTAAGTGCATATAAGATTACTTCGAGTCTTGTATTGCAATGCAGGGAGGCTCTGGATTGCCTCGCAGCGAGGCATCCGGTATCGTTAATATGGGTACCGGGGCACGCTGGGATAAGGGGCAATGAGACGGCGGACACTCTGGCGAAAACAGGATCAGCCAGCAAGCTCGTTGGTCCTGAGCCAGCTCTAGGAGTAACCGCGCATAAAGCTAGGAGGAAAATGGAGACGTGGGTTGCAAGACAACACTCTCAGAAATGGAGAAGTATCTCTAGACATCTCCGCCAGGCACGAGAGCTCATTGAAGGGCCCAGTGCTAAGGATGGACGCTTCTGCCTATCTCTGGGTAGAGCCAACCTAAGGTTGCTGGTGGGACTGTTGTCTGGCCATAACACGTTAAGGCGGCACCTGCACGTGATGGGGGTGGCTGAGGATCCCTTGTGCGAACGCTGCGGAGTAGAGGAAGAGACCTCGGCGCACGTTTTGTGTCGCTGTGAAGCTCTGAGCTACTATAGGCAGACTATACTGGGGTCCATTACTTTGGACCCTCAGGACGTAAAGGAGCTTGGACTCAAGGCGATTCTCAACTTCGCTAAAAGGGCGAGGCTTGTGATTTAAGTATTGTAGAGGTGCATAAGGGCCCGCTTAAGCGGCCTATGCACTGGCTCCTTATGGTGGCCGGGATGCCTCTAAAATTCAAGATTCATTCATTCATTCAAGCGACATACAGCTTCGACCTCCAATAACGCAATCTCTGAAACAGATGTTACATCACACATCATAGCCAAACATTGGTATCTGAAACATGACTTTTAGGCAACACGTACAGCTACGGAACGAGTACACAACAAGTGTACAATAGCTACTGCCAAGATGACATCTTGCAGAAAAACCTATATAATCTAAAAGAACGACATAATGTCACTTTACAAGATACGTACCTATAAGTCAACGCCAAACAAAGTGGCGTGCACGTCATCAAGGTGTGTGTGTTGAAAAATTTAAATTGTTGCCAAACTTTTTGTAAAATAATAAAATTTATTATTTACATATCTAGGTTTATAAGCAATATTAACCTCAAATGAGAACAAAAATAATAGTATAATAAAATTATAGATCTGTACTTGCATAATCATTAAGTATGACAATTATTGATCAGATGACACTATGAAACTACCATATTTAATTGATAGCTTAAAGGTACTGAATAAAAATCCAAATGGGGTCCTCCAAATTTTATGCATGGTATTTATTTTACAGAATTCATACAGAAAAATGCATTCTAAAATTAGGTAAGCTACTGGTGTAAGCTTTTTCTGTACAATAAAGTTAGTCGGAGTTTCTTTCTTCAGCGCTGTCTGAATCTGAATCTTCATCACTCTCAAAGTTGATTATTAAAGGTTCGATGTCTGGTCGATCAAAAATTCGTTCTCTTTCATACCATTTAAAAATTTCTTGCTCAGTATGTCGAACACTATTTTTCCACATGTCTGGGGTAACCGTTTGTAGAGCCTCGTTCCACATATCCAAACAGTCTTTTTCACTGTTACCATCTCTACCAATATGTCTGTTATAGTAACCTTTTGCTATGCCCCAAATTAACTCAATAGGGTTAAATATACAATGGTAAGGAGGCAGACGAAGAACTTTGTGCCCATGTTGTTCCGCCAATTCATCAATCACGTATATTTTAGGTGGTTTGTTTCTAAAAAAGCAGTTATTTTAAGAATAGGAATAAACAAAAGAAATATAAACTGTCGACCAAAATATATATAATTAAGAAGCATTATGTACCGAGCAACAATACTCAATAGCTCTGTTTTAAACATTGTGTTTAAAAATGGTATGTTTTGATTTGTCAACCAGTCTTGGATATTTTTTTTTGTCCATTCATTGTTGGGCACTTTGTTCAATATCATGCTGTGATAAGGGGCGTTATCCAGTATAATCATAGATGGACTCTCCAATTTTTCTAATAACTGATGTTGAAACCATTTCAAAAAATTGTCCTCGTTCATCTCTCCATGGTAATCGCTCAATTTTGTTTTCGAAGAAAATATCGCTTCACTACCCTCAATAAACCCATTTTCATTTCCAGCATGTAATATAATGTATCTAAAATATATTAGTTTTAAATTTTATAGTGCAAATTGTGTAAAAGTACATACCTTTTACCATCTGTTTTAATAGCTTTCACGCTTTTTTGGTTTCCATTTTGCCAAGAGCGACCTATGGTCCCATTTTGAAATATCCAAGTTTCATCGAGGAAGACAAACTGGTATAAGGCCTCAACCTTGGCTTGATTGTATTGCCTTAGAAATTCCACCCTTTTCAAAGCTATACTTGGTAGTTCCATGAGCCCTCGTCGCGGATTGTCCTTAAGCCACTTAAATCCAAGATCTCTAAGCAACCGCCTTAAAGACGTGGCACTACCATCAAATAATGCCCTATCTCTTAATCGAGACCATAAAGTTTGTATCGTAACTTGTTCTTCTGAAACCATGTGTAATATGACATTATAATTTAGTTAACAAATTAATGCAAATTTCTGATAAGTTATTATAATAAGATCTTACTTTTGTGATACATATTATAGATCACTTCTCGAATGGCACTTGTATCCAATGTCGCTGTGTTGGTTACACGTTTAATATAACTCCGCTTTTTCTTGGGCGATTCTAAATTTGCATCACTTTTCACACCCTCGGAAATACGACTAACTGTCCTTAAACTAATTTTTAAAGCAGCAGCAACAGGCTACAAAAAATGAAATAAAATTTCACTATTATTAATATACATTACATATAATTATTAGTAACCTACCTCTTGAACAGCATTTAAAGGCAACAAAGGCCCGCTGTTGTCCCTTTCTTGCTCAAAGTAGTGCATTAACGAGGCCACGAGTTCCTTACACCGACTATTTAACTGTTTGGGCATCTTTATATACCAAAATTGCATTTATCTACTCGTAAAATGAATAATTTTGTTTTGAAACAAACAGTTGTTGATTTACAGTATGCGGGGCCAAAGGATTTATAAAGATTTGAAATGCCACAAATTGATTCAGTGTCAAAATTAATACAAATGTCAGTTCCCAGTTTAAATAAGTTTCAAGGTGACAATGTGTCAACGCTGCGAAATCGGTTTAGTGCGTTTACATGTCGATAAGTGATTGGAGCGTTTGCAAAACATTTTATTTCGCATAATGCGTCTAAATTTATCAGAAAGCAACTTATGTGATATTTTAATAACAATGTTTATATTACTATTAACCATAATAAGAGAGTAATGACCATTTTACAATTTATATATCACATTAATATGAAACTGCAATAGAGCAATTGTTTGTGATAGAAACCTAGGCATTAGGTCGGGGAATTTTTATCGTGATGACGTGCACGCCACTTTGTTTGGCGTTGACTATAATACCCTTGCCGATCTATTCGCGCAATGATAAAGTAGGGATCCTGGATGTTTATGAGTTAGCTGAGAGTATATCCGTATTGGAAGTATGGATATACGTATGGCGTTATATAATGATGCAATCCAATTTGCACACTTAATTGGAAAGCGTCGAAGCATTACCGACAAAACTATTGAAACTACGATTAACTATACTATAAATACATCTTGCTTGTTACAGGGTCGCTGGGAATACATTTATATAGAGAAGATAACTTTCGTTATACGAGTATCACCATTTTTCCATGACTGCCATGGGTAACCAATATTGTGCATTGGGTACCACACTTCAAACAATGCTTCAAACGAAAAGTTCATCAAAGCGAAATGAAATAATCACAGTGAAAGTACGCTTACAGCTTTTTTCTATAACACAAGTCTGTCGCAACAAAAGTACTAAAATTTCAGCCCTCTTCCAGGCGATTGGTAACAAGAATGATTAGTGCCGTTGGCGCCATCTATTGGGGACCGTGTCAACGACTCTCTCTTCGTTGGCGACATCTGTTGAGGACCGTGCCAGTGACTCGCCTTCTAGATCGACGCGAAGTGACCTCGAATATTCTAGACTGCCGCTTTATGGCTCGCCGGAATCTTCTCGACTCGACGAGTACCTGTGACGCGGACTATACAGGGTGACTTCGAAGTTGAGTCATTTATTTTAACAGTGAGCAGATCTGATCAAAAGAAATGTTTTTTTCCTTTAACATTTTTCTGGTAAAATTAAAGTAACAAAGTTATAGCCCTTTAGAAGTTTCAGTACTGCCCTGTCTCAATAATAATATTATGTGCTCGTGTTGGCAACAACGGATATAATCCGCCTTATCCGTTCATCGCATCGGAAACAAAAAAGCGAAAGAATTTGAAACGATGTCTTTACTACAATGTATAATTTTATTCAGTTGTATTTAGTCAATGTGTCAGCCGGTAACGCGTGAGTGAATAGTGGTGTTTGTTGCGTGGCTCAAACGAAATAAAAAATGGCACATGTTTACGAAAATGCTGAATGTAGTACAAAGGGCTCGTGAATCAGGTGACTTAAGACCTCACGTGGGAGGGCATGCCGGTGCTCCAAGACCGCACGATCAAATACAGGTCCGCACTGAAATACTTGTCAGGAGGATACTTTATAAAACAAGGTAACATTTTTTTTTATTTTTACACACATATTTTGATTTATCTTCCTTCTACAATCATTATCTGAAAATTAATGATTCAACTTCAAAGTTGTCATAGTCATAGGGACGGCCGGGAGATGGTAGCAGAGTAAGTAGAGCAGAGTGGAGTATAGTTCAGTCACTGGCGCGACATACGAATTAGTCAGACATAAATCGTGGTGTACGTAAATGTTCTATCTACTCAAGTTAAATAAATTAGTGCATATGTTTTTGTGAAAAATCAAAATAAGTGACTTTTAAAATACTGGGAGAGTACAGCTTAGATTTTTATTACGTTACTAATATTCCGTTTGACCAAAGAAATAATGCTATTGATTATTACACGAGCAGATATGTTACCAGCCACCCCTACGTTAGGGTCACCGCGACGAACTACAATGCGTCAAAGACTTTTAACGGAAATATTTTTTTCAGTATTCACGCGACGGCAGTTGCATGAACGACGCGAAGCTACGGCGACGTAGATGAGGATTCTAAAGCGACAATTGTTGCTAATTTAGCCAAAGAAAGTCCATCAGCCCAAGGCAAACGCTATATCCCATCGAAAGAAGAACTTTCTGTCTCAGTCTCACAAAACTATGCAACCAATAATGCGTGTAGTTTAGTTGTGTGATTCCTCCATAGATGGACGTTCACAACGATCCTAGTGAGCAAACGTGGAATGACTGTTTGCGCACTAAAAACTACCTAGTCTGCAAGTTGACATCATATAGGTTTTTTTTTGACGTTTTATAGGTTTGTTACATGATACCGGTGCCGATATAATATGCCGATTGTTAAATTAAGACAGCATAAACTGCGAATCTGTCTAGTTTCGATAGATTTTATACCTCAGATGGAGGTTAGTTGCTATGTTTTCTTTCGCTGTCCTGTCCTGAGGCCAAGCCTAGACCATGCTGATAAGTTGCCAAAAAATACAATACATCCAGGTATCTCCTGACTGTAAAAAGAAAACTTTGAAAAGAAAATTCAGTAAATAATGTTATTTCAATGATAAATATCTAAAAAATATAAGATACAAATAAAGCAATGTTTTACTTGTCGAATTAGAATTAGGTTTTGAGATCCATACATGGTTTCCCTATTAACTTTCAAAGTCAAAGTTTTATTTTTTGAGTTGTTAGTCAAATGGAAAGAAAATAGAAGGTATGCGTATCTCAATTCGAACACGCTATAAAGGAAGCTAAGTAAGAAATGACGTTCAAGAGAACTAGGCATCATATAATTGTGAATGAACATGTGTGAACTAGTGACACACTATTGCTACAAGGTCACCGGGAAAACAACCCAGAAAATGACACGTGATTGGGCATATATGATTCGACAAATTAACCACCCGAAAGCAACAGATCAAGTGCTATATTAACATCATAATTAAATACGCAATTATACAAATCAAGTGATCCTGCGAACAATTGAAACCGAAACAATAGAACATTGCGATGCTCGAAGATGAGGTCGCGCAGCATCCGCAGGCGATTGTCAATGTGCGAGTCCCGGTAGGCCGAGAAAAACAACTTACCGGCCAGGTTTGCTGCATAAAAGGTGGCGTAACAGCGCATAGATCGTCGATTCCCTGGCGTGCCGTGTGTGGAAATTGCGAGGGAAAGTGGGAAATCGGTGAAAAGCGGAGCGTTTCGAGGCGCGAACGCGATTGAGCGATCGACGCCGACGCTTCAAGGGAAGAATACTGGCGAGCCGCTGCCGCTCCGTCGGTCGTCAGGCGGCGCGCCGCCGCGGCGCTGGGCGTCCACAAGGGGTGAGGGCGCCGCGCACAGGGCCGGCACGGGTATTATGCAAATAACCTATAAAACGCCAAAAAAAACCCTATAAAATGTCATCTTGCAGACTAGAGGGTTTTTAGGTTGAAAACCGTCATTCCACGTTTGCTCACTAGGATCGTTGTGAGCGTCCATCTATGGAGGAATAGGTCAACTACACGCATTGTTGGTTGCATATGTTTTGTGAAGCCGAGTAGCCACCTCTGAGAAAAAACTTGGTTAAATATCAAGATCGCATCTGGATGATTGTGTTTATTGCTCTGCATGTGTATAAAGTGAATGATATTTGCTGTGTGAGAAAATCATTTCGGGTTATTTATATGTTGTCTTTTCTGAAGACAAAGTTATATATTACGATTTTTTACGTTTCTTTGTGATTTCAAAAACTGTGAAGAGTGTTACGGGAAATCAGCACCGCGCCCGCGCTGTCTGTAATTACTGCCAGCATGTATATGACATAATTCGACAGTGTACAGTGAATATAATAATTTATCATCTCTCATTTTTGAAATTCAATAAATTTGCATATATAATTACCAGAAAGGAGAAGAAAAAGTGGATGCGCAACCAATTTCTAGCTTTAAATCTCAAGTAAGTGTATTTGAGACATGAATCATCAACACATATTATTAGTACAGAAATCCTCACAATGCACCTATGCATTGCCGTTGCCTCCGGTAATGCCATCTCTGAAGCAGATTTTACATTACATCAGAGCCAAATATTGATAACTGAAGTCTCATGACGTTTAGGCAACACGTACAACTTCTAAACGAGCTCTCTATTGAGCTCAATACGGTTCTGTTGAGTACCAAATCAATTTTATGTTCTATGATGTTAGGGTAAAGACAGACATAGCGTTTATCGACTTGTGTAATATATTATTAATATACTACAACTATTTAAAACTGTAATGACTCATACGCGTGATCAACACGTGATCAGAACTCGATCCCGGCTTCCTTCCAGTACAGCCGTATAGCGTACGACATATGTCGTTTCTGTGGCTTTGCGGTGGTCAACAGCACAGACAGAGATGGAAATAATGGCTGATTGTTCTCCGCAGGCAGAACCAATGAAATCAAAGACGCGCCTCGACCGGCAGACTCATAGGCGTCGGCAACGCATTGGAACGTGTTTCGTTGAGCGATCGCATATTGCGTGTTTTTATTAGAATTGTTGTGTGATTGTTATTGTTGTGGTTACTGTTTTGGTTATACTTAACCATGGAGAGTACAAATGGCACGAGTGGAAGTACTGAAAGCCAGGGAACAAGTAGACGGCTTCGTAAAGCACTGAAGAGGGACGCGAAAGAAATCGTGCTCAACGTGTTCAATTATCCGAACAGAACTATGTCGCAGGGAGATGCACACGCGCGTTGTGAAAGTATGACAGGCGTTCCAGAGTGGACCATTCGCAGGGTGGTGCATGAAAAGAAGAAAACTGGAGCTTTCACTGATCCAAAGTTTAATTTGAAGGGACGAAAGGCCGTTAAATTGGATGACGATAGCAAAATGGCGTTAAGGCGAACCGTACATTCATTCTTCTTTAGGAATGAGATACCAACCCTCAAGGCTGTACATGCAGCGATCAAGGAAAATGAAATTATACCCCAAATGAGCGTCGAGGTAATGAGGAAATCCCTGCACGAAATTCATTTTCGTTACGAAACGCGTAATCGGAAGTCAGTATTGATAGAGAGACCTGAAATAGTCACCTGGCGTCGAAAATACCTACGCGAAATGATTGAATATAGGCGACAAAGCAGAAAAATCTATTATTTGGACGAGACATGGGTAAATGCAGGTCACACAGTTAAAAAACCTGGATAGACAAAGACGTAGTGAGTAACCGACAGGCAAGCATTGAAGGTTTGTCAACAGGTCGTCGTGGACCGTCAGGGAAAGGTCAAAGATTGATCGTAACTCATATTGGTAGCGATAGTGGCTTTTTAGAAGAGTGTGACTTGATTTTCGTCTCTAAGAAAGGAGGTGATTACCATGACGAAATGAATGCCAGCTGCTTCGAGAGCTGGTTTCAAGGGGTGCTTCAGCGAGTTGAGCCCAACTCTGTGATCGTCATGGATAATGCTTCCTACCATAGTCGTCGAGCCGAACGTGTACCGACTATGGGATCTCGAAAAAGTGACATGCAGCAATGGTTGCGCGAAAAAGGAATCCCGTTTGACGATTCATGTGTGAAAGCGGAATTGTATGAAAAAATTAAACAGCACAAACCTGCGAACATTAGTTACGTGACTGATGAGATGGCCCGTCAATGTGGTGTCACTGTGCTGCGGTTACCGCCCTACCACTGTGAACTGAACCCAATAGAGCTCATCTGGGCTCAAGTGAAGGGTTATATTGCGCGCCATAACACAACCTTCAAATTACCAGACGTTAAGGTTTTACTTGAGACTTCCATACAGCTAGTAACGCCCGAAGCTTGGCAGAATGCTATCCGTCATGTTGTGAAGGAAGAAACAAAAATGTGGCAGCTTGACCACCACATCGACACCATCATAGAGCCAGTTATAGTCAATTTCAACGAGGAAAGCGATAGCGACAGTTTATTACTGTCAGATGTAAGTGGAAGCGACGATGAATAAAGGTAATTCCCAAATTTTTGACTTACAATATGTTTCAAACCACTCTAGTTCACCCATGTTAAACATTCATACCCCGCCTATGAACAGCCGACTACTGGTAGTTAAGTGATGTTCACGTGAACATCGATGAGTCATTACAGTTTAAGATAGTTAAAACGTTACGTTAAAACTGGTACGTCTGTCGTTACCCTTACATTCTCGCTACATACAATTCAGTGTTCTGTGCTTTGCTGTCGGATTGTCATTCCGGTGATCGGATGTCAAAATTTTTTAAAGTACTTTTCAATTTTCATCATTTCATCCAGTTATTTTAAAATATTGTACACAAACAAAGCCATTGTTTGCAAGCAATAACAGATTGTGACTAATAATTTCATTTCAGAGCAGTAATTAGGTAAAAATGAATATATTTCTTTTAGTTTTGTCGTATTTTTTGTACGTTTCCGCATCAGCTCAGGAGCAGGAAGAAGTTCATACAATAAAATACACTAATATTAACTTTTCTGACGAAATAGCCAAGAAAAATCATTTTGTTATGTTCTACGCACCATGGTAAGTAAAAATGTACATGTAATTTTCCAAATACTGATTTAACAATGTACACATGAAAAATTTACATAATTCAAATATGGATTAAATCGCACGTAGTGAGATAACACACTTAAAACCAAGGTACTTATACAGTATTTACTTTGTCATTAGTAGCCTGATTTTAAACTATCTTTTTGTTTCATGAAAACTTAGGGATTTGATTAATTAATAATTCCATAACAGTGTTCTGTAATAAATCATGTTTTGAAATATTTATGAATCGAACTGATGCACTGTATTAAACAATTACCAGTTGTAAATAAGTGCCTAAAGTTTTAAGTCATATAGTATCAGATAGGTGACACCCTCATTCTCCATACACTAAGTAAACTGATTTCTGACAATTGTCAAGACTCTTGACAGCATAGTAGCGATAATGTTTGCAATTTCTTCCTGGATATTGGTCATGAAATCTTGTAGGGTCCTTAGAGTGTTCACATAAATGGTTTTCTGTCATTGGTCCCACAGACAAAGCCAGAACAAGTTTGTTTTACATTGACCTTCATTTAGGGCTCATCACAAAGTGGGAAGAGTCTGATTAGATGATGTCCGATTTTCCAGGTGCGTGCATTGTCAAAAGTTTTCACCTCAATGGGAACAATTGGCCGAAATGCTTAATGAAGATGACAGTGACATTAAAATAGCCAAGGTGGACTGCTCGACAGATAGTAAAGTATGCCTCAAAGAAGATATCACAGGCTATCCGACTCTAAAGTTTTACAAACTCGGCGACAGTAATGGCATCAAGTTCAGGGGCACACGGGATCTGCCATCACTTACTAATTTTATAAATGAACAGTTACGGGAGGTATGATTACTATACTACAACTATTTAAAACTGTAATGACTCATACGCGTGATCAACACGTGATCAGAGCTCGATCCCTGCTTCCTTCCAGTACAGCCGTATAGCGTACGACATATGTCGTTTCTGTGGCTTTGCGGTGGTCAACAGCACAGACAGAGATGGAAATAATGGCTGATTGTTCTCCGCCGGTAGAACCAATGAAATCAAAGACGCGCCTCGACCGGCAGACTCATAGGCGTCGGCAACGCATTGGAACGTGTTTCGTTGAGCGATCGCATATTGTGTGTTTTTATAAGAATTGTTGTGTGATTGTTATTGTTGTGGTTTCTGTGGTTACTGTTTTGGTTATACTTAACCATGGAGAGTACAAATGGCACGAGTGGAAGTACTGAAAGCCAGGGAACAAGTAGACGGCTTCGTAAAGCACTGAAGAGGGACGCGAAAGAAATAGTGCTCAACGTGTTCAATTATCTGAACAGAACTATGTCGCAGGGAGATGCACTCGCGCGTTGTGAAAGTATGACAGGCGTTCCAGAGTGGACCATTCGCAGGGTGGTGCATGAAAAGAAGAAAACTGGAGCTACTACTGATCCAAAGTTTAAGTTGAAGGGACGAAAGGCCGTTAAATTGGATGACGACAGCAAAATGGCGTTAAGGCGAACCGTACATTCATTCTTCTTTAGGAATGAGATACCAACCCTCAAGGCTGTACATGCAGCGATCAAGGAAAATGAAATTATACCCCAAATGAGCGTCGAGGTAATGAGGAAATCCCTGCACGAAATTAATTTTCGTTACGAAACGCGTAATCGGAAGTCAGTATTGATAGAGAGACCTGAAATAGTTGCCTGGCGTCGAAAATACCTACGCGAAATGATTGAATATAGGCGACAAAGCACAAAAATCTATTATTTGGACGAGACATGGGTAAATGCAGGTCACACAGTTAAAAAAACCTGGATAGACAAAAACGTAGTGAGTAACCGACAAGCAAGCATTGAAGGTTTGTCAACAGGTCTTCGTGGACCGTCAGGGAAAGGTCAAAGATTGATCGTAACTCATATTGGTAGCGATACTGGCTTTTTAGAAGAGTGTGACTTGATTTTCGTCTCTAAGAAAGGAGGTGATTACCATGACGAAATGAATGCCAGCTGCTTCGAGAGCTGATTTCAAGGGGTGCTTCAGCGAGTTGAGCCAAACTCTGTGATCGTCATGGATAATGCTTCTTACCATGTCGTCGAGCCGAACGTGTACCGACTATGGGATCTCGAAAAAGTGACATGCAGCAATGGTTGTGCGAAAAAGGAATCCCGTTTGACGATTCATGTGTGAAAGCAGAATTGTATGAAAAAATTAAACAGCACAAACCTGCGAACATTAGTTACGTGACTGATGAGATGGCCCGTCAATGTGGTGTCACTGTGCTGCGGTTACCGCCCTACCACTGTGAACTGAACCCAATAGAGCTCATCTGGGCTCAAGTGAAGGGTTATATTGCGCGCCATAACACAACCTTCAAATTACCAGACGTTAAGGTTTTACTTGAGACTTCCATACAGCTAGTAACGCCCGAAGCTTGGCAGAATGCTATCCGTCATGTTGTGAAGGAAGAATCAAAAATGTGGCAGCTTGACCACCACATCGGCACCATCATAGAGCCAGTTATAGTCAATTTCAACGAGGAAAGCGATAGCGACAGTTTATTACTGTCAGATGTAAGTGGAAGCGACGATGAATAAAGGTAATTCCCAAATTTTTAACTTACAATATGTTTCAAACCCATGTTAAACATTCATACCCCGCCTATGAACAGCCGACTACTGGTAGTTAAGTGATGTTCACGTGAACATCGATGAGTCATTACAGTTTTGTAGAGTTATAGTATATTAATTTTTGATATTCGTTTAACGTTTTATTGATGGAGATTTACTAAACAATTTATGTTTTTAAGGGTGACGAAAAAGATCAGGAATCAGAAGAGGTTCCCCAAGTAATGAAGCACGGGTTAGTTGAGTTGACAGAGAAAACATTTGAAAGTCATGTTGCTACTGGCAATCATTTTGTAAAGTTCTATGCTCCTTGGTGCGGTTACTGCCAGGTAAGTGGATCATATCTACAATAATGAAAATATAAAATGTAATAACTATGTTTTCATTGATAGAAATTAGCGCCGACCTGGGAGGAGTTGGCGCGCTCCTATCAGGATAACAATGACGTCACTATAGCCAAAGTAGATTGCACCCAAGAAAGAAAAATCTGTGATAAATTTGAAGTTAAAGGATATCCCACTTTGTTATGGATTGAAAACGGGAAGAAGGTATGAATGACCATTCGAAAATATAGTTTTTTCCATATACCAAATAACGTTGAAATTTGTTTTTACATGATATGGAACCGGTATTTTTTTTACGTTCAAGATTGAAAAATATAAGGGTGAAAGACAACACGATAATCTGAAAGCGTTTGTAGAACAAATGAAGCAGCCTGATGGTGTTACCAGAGAATCGGAAGAGGTCACAGATGTTCCGCCAGAAACGATTTCTGTCGGAGAACTGACGGCAAATACCTTCAAACTAGGTATTGAGTCAGGTAAATATCATGGTTTGGATAAATATAATGATAAATGATATACAGAAAACGCTCAGACAGGTCGATTTTGTTTTCGAGGGAGACACAAGTTTGGCAAAAAATCACGTTAACACGTGGAGCCCCCTAGGCGGGGGTGACACCAACCCTAAAATCTTAAATGGAAAGGGGGTCGAGTGATACCTTATTTTAAAGGTCTTTCAATTCCCTTTATAATGATGTAAAATACATGAGCTTCAGTTCAGTAGTTTTAAAGATTTATTGATTTAAAGCTTAAAGTAGACTTTAATAGGTACATCAGATTAGTTTGTACTACTTTCAGAAGAAAGTTGACTAAAAGAATTTACTTAATAAGTAAATGCTTTTCTTCACTACGCCCATGGTTTGTTTATCATTTTGTTGCTGAAAATAGCTATTGGAGCGTTTTTTGTGGCAAAAAACTTATTTCTCGAAGAAAGATAAGGAAATATCTCGTACTTATTTTAAATAGGAATTTAGTACATAGTTTGCGATTAATTTGACCAAACTTTGTTGCTAAAATAACTTGTAACGCTTTATTACATAAATTCACCGTGGTATATTCCACAGAAGAAAGAGTTGAAATTATCGATATATTTTTCGGAAATAATCAGTGCGCTAATAGAACAGAAATATTTAATGAGCTACATGAGAACCGTAACGTGCATCGAAAATATGTTCTAGAACTTGTAGCTAAATTTCGGGAAACTGGCTCAGTCGCCAA
Organism: Acanthoscelides obtectus; assembly: GCA_963669975.1. Lineage (NCBI taxonomy): Eukaryota > Metazoa > Arthropoda > Insecta > Coleoptera > Chrysomelidae > Acanthoscelides > Acanthoscelides obtectus. Next base: position 121,133,592 of record CAVLJG010000003.1, read on the forward strand.
TAAAAAACGCAACATTGAAAATCCCATAAGGAACGAAGCAATAGGAGTGGGGGTTTTAGGGCAGTTTTATGTAGATCCTACGTTAAGTACTCGCAAATTGGAGACTGTGTGTGGTGTTAGTCGACGTACTGTCCAACGGGTTCTAAAGGCCCATAGTTTTCATCAGTATAAAATTCACCTGGTACAAGAACGATTTTGATCGGCGATTACAATTTTGTGAAGATATGAGTGAACAAATTATAAACGATTAACATTTTCTATTCAACACTTGCTTTTCCGACGAATGGTCCTTTTTCTTAAATGGCGTAGTAAATCGTCACAACTGCCGATATTGGTCCGATTCTAATCCTAGATTTTATCATGAGCTTCATACACAGCAGCCACAAAAATTAAATTTTTGGCGATCATTTAGTTGGTCCTTTTTTCTTAACTAGAAATTTGACCGGTGAAATGTGTTTGGAATTACTGGAAGACGCCATAGATCCTGCATTAACAGCCATAATTGAAAATCAGAATGATCGGCGGTACATTGCGAATAGGTTGATGTTCCAACAGGCACCACATTACGCCTTACGTGTTCGACAATATTTAGATCAGACGTGTCGATCGATGGATCGGTAGAAGAGGTGCAATTGAATGGCCACCAAGATCGCCAGATTTATCACCTTTGGATTTCTCGCCTTAATCATGCCATCAAGATGAAAGTGAGCTTCATCACGCATGAACAACATGAGGTTCTCATTTTGCTCGTACCACTCTCGCTCGAATGGGCGGAGAGTACTACCCATTTCAAAAACATCCGTCCTTTGTGCCGCACCCTGTATCAATAATAAAAGTCAAACCTGACCGCAAAGAGCTTAATAAAGATTATCACTGATCAACAGCCAAAAAATATCCTAAATAAAATCAACAAAATATCACTATTTTTAATGTGCTAAAACCGGAATGAAACTTATTTTTTCAATATTAGTTCAAGTTTTAGAGATACGGTAATTATATGTGTTCCTGCTGTGACAGTGTTAATATACTGTAATTCACAAGAATGCACGTGCTACATTTTTATATTCGGCAAGGAAAGATGATGTAATCGGCATGATTGTGTTACGTTATACATACGTGTACATTATATTGTTTTATATTAGCCATTTTTTCCTCAGTTGGCTGACAGCGTTCATGCAAGATGTCTCGAAAGTGTGTAAACAATCCAGATCAGTTTTGTTACATGTGTGGTGATGTGACTTTTGCGTCTCAGAGACGGTCTATTACTCCACTAATAACAAAGGCATATCAGCTTTATTTCGGTTGTAAACTAGGTGATCAAGACAAACAGTGGGCACCCCACATCTGCTGTAATACATGTGCTTCAAGTCTGAGAAGCTGGTTAAATGGCAAAAAATGGTCTATGCGCTTTGCTGTCCCAATGGTTTGGAGAGAGTCTTCAAATCATATTAATGATTGTTCCTTTTACATGGTACCTTGTGTTGGACAAGAAAAAAAAAATCGGTTATTAACTACCCAAACATACCATCTGCGATGAGACCTGTGCCTCACAGTGACGAAAATCCTATTCCAAAACCCCCAGAATCCTACACTTGCGAATCAGAAAACGAATCAGATCATGGCGATCGAGTGATTCGTCAGGAAGAAGATATGCCATCAACGTCAAGAGATCCTGATTTTATACCGAGCACGTCATGCCACCAACCGCACAAAATAACACAGTCAGAATTAAATGATCTTGTAAGAGATTTAGAACTTCCAAAATGTAAGGCAGAGTTACTTGGATCAAGACTGCAGCAGTGGAACTTGTTAGAAGACGATGCTTCGGTATGTGTTTTTCGTAAACGCCACAAAGACTTAGAACCATTTTTGAATATGGAGAATAACTTGGTTTTCAGCAGTAACACTAACGGCTTACTGGCGGCTTTAAATATAAACTATAACCCAGAAGAATGGAGATTGTTTATAGACAGTTCAACATTGAGTTTAAAGACAGTGTTATTGCATATTGGAAATATTTTACCATCTCTTCCTGTAGGGTATGCAGTTCACATGAAAGAATCATATGGAGTACCTATTGACATGCATAAAATACGATGAGCACCAATGGCATATTCGTGGCGATTTGAAAGTTGTTGCACTTTTACTTGGGCTGCAGCTAGGCTACACAAAGTTTTGCTGTTTTTTGTGTGAATGGGACAGTCGGGCAAAGGCACTTCATTACACCAGACAAAACTGGCCTTTTCGTCAATTCGTAGAGCCAGGTCAAAAAAATGTACAGCATATGCCATTAGTAGATTCGAAAAAAATTTTATTACCACCACTGCATATCAAGTTGGGCCTAATGAAAAACTTTGTCAAGGCATTAGATAGAGATGGGTCAGCTTTTCAATACCTGCGTCAGAAATTTCCAAGACTAAGTGACGCAAAGGTTAAAGAAGGTATTTTTGTTGGGCCACAGATTCGAAATATTTTGAAAGATACACAGTTTGAAAACACTTTAAGAGGTATTGAAAAAACTGCTTGGAATGATTTCCGTCTGGTGGTCACTAATTTCTTGGGAAATAGAAAAGCTGACAACTATAAAACCCTTGTCAAAAATATGCTGTCATCGTATCAAAAGATGGGCTGTAATATGTCTCAAGATACATTTCCTACACTCACACCTGGACTTTTTTCCTGACAATTGCGGAGCCGTAAGTGATGAGCACGGCGAACGTTTTCATCAGGATATTTCAACAATGGAAAAAAGGTACCAGGGAAAGTAGAATCCCTCCATGCTTGCAGACTACTGTTGGACTCTTGGTAGAGATGCTCCAGAAACGATCCATAAAAGAACAGCAAAAAGACAGCGCATATAGTGATTCTTATAAGTATATGAATCTTGTTACTTTTTTTAATATATCCTTAAAAATAAAAAGTTTTTTTTCTAAACCGCAACTAATTTTTTTATTTCATTGTCATTTTTGGATTCAGCGCTCCAAAATTAACAAAGAAGAGCACTTTTCCCACAAAATACAATTAAAAAACTAAAATTTGTTGTCCAGTGTTATTAGTATTTTTTCAAAAAAAAAAAATAGCCACTATCAGTAACAGCAACTTTTTTTTGGTAGGATTGAGCTTCGTGAAATTCTTCGCCCCGTGGTGCGGCCACTGCAAGCGACTCTCGCCGATCTGGGACAGCCTAGCGGAAAAATTCGGCAAAACGGACGGAGTACACATATCCAAAGTAGACTGTACGCTCAACGTCAATAAGCAACTGTGCAACGATGAGGGCATCGAGGGTTTCCCGACATTGATTTTGTACAAAGACGGAGCGAAGTTATGGGAATACACCGGTAGCAGGTCTCTAGATGAGTTGTCCGATTTTGTCAAGCACCATTTGGAAAGACACGACGAACTCTAAACGTAGACCGTTTTCTCTTTGGACATATCGCGGGGTCGATGGAGCAGCGGGCGGGCAATATTTTAAATAAGGTATAGGTTATTTCAATATTGAAATTGATATCTTCCGTTTTCTAATGGCTGTCACTTATGTTTCCCATAGGATTTATGTGAAAGAAATCAAATAATGCAGTGTGAATATGGAAGCCACAACTGACACTTTCGCGATAAGGTATAAGCAATGGCTACTCTAGTCAAACGATTTATTGTTACTGTGTTCAAGTTATATGAATTCACTTTGTTTGTCCTTTGAATTTTTTGTGATAAAGCAGTTGCTGTTCTGTGACCGTGCACTTTATTATGCTAACAAAAAACTTGTTTTTGGTGAAAGGCATGAAATTATTGGGCCAAAAGTAAAATTCAGCGACCTGACTGGGCGGTTCATATCTCAGACCGAGCGCATTTTTTTTTCTATCCAGGCATGAAGCTCCGAAAATGTCAAGGTTCTAGCTCGACGAATTTCGGCTGGAGATGCGCTTAAAGTTCGAAGATCCGGAAACAGTGTGCAATTTAAAAGTCATGGACCTTCAAACTTTGAGTGCGTGTCCATGTCTCCATAGTTGCTCAGTAGAAAAGAATTTTGAGCCCTAGCTGAGATGATTCGCCAATCCAGATCGTGGAATTTTTGTTTTGACCCAATTATGAATCTTCCACAATTGTGATTATCTCAAGTGTGTTATTCCAGCATTCCAGCAGAATAGAATGAAAGTTTGGGAATGTTTAACTCCTTAATATTTAGGTAATTTTCGACGTTTCATAGAGAAGTTGAGACCATAACTTGTAGGTTAATTTTCCAGTATTGGTCGACCAAAATAATTATAATATAATTCTTATTAAAATATGTAGTAGATTACTTGATTTCAGTATATTTTGTTAGGCTGATTGGTTATTTTTTGTTATTTGGAAGTACTTGAAATATCTCCAATTTTTTGATATTATATAGAATATTTATTGCATTCCAAATATTTCTATAATCCACCTAGCATATCTTTGAAAAATTTAACCAAATTGTCAAAAGTGTTGGAAAGTCGTAATATTTAGAGTGTCTTCAACCAACTGTAGATTTGGTCAATAAAATTTTCTTCTGGAAAACATTTTTTAGTTATTTACACCTGCAGTGTGTGGAGGAAGTTTTACTCAAGTGTTAAACTCGCCATTTACAAGCAACTCCAGAGCTATCTGAAAATGTTTTGATACGGAAACTACGAAAAAGCGTTTAAAATCCTCAATTTTCTTCGTAACATTGTAACGTCCTCATATAACAAACTGGGTATCAGCGAGACGTCAAAAGATTCAGCAGGCGTCTAGAACTATCGCTTAGGCAACCAGTGTTGCGCGACTGTGCGTGCTTCGAGTTGATAAAATATATTTTGATTTAGAAACTACGAAAAAGCGTATGTTTGACCTCGATTCAACAAAAGACTACAAATTTTATCGTTTGAAATCCTCAATTTTCTTTCTAATATTGTAACGTCCTCATATAACAAACTGGGCATCAGCGAGACGCCAGAAGATTCAGCAGGCGTCTAGAAACATCGCTTAGGCAACCAGAGTTACACGGCTGTGCGTCAGCGATTGCGGCATCATCGAGATGAATCTACTTGCATGAAAGTTCGCGAGTCGGCCCGGAAAACGCTGAAATATTTCTAACCCTAGACTTTGAACAGTAGGAAGGGCATAATGAATAAAACGACAATAAAATATAAAACTCACTATTTTAATCAGTACAATCAATCAATTAAAATGAATAATTACGTCCAAGTGTAAGTCTTAGTTTCACAGTCATACTTCAAACACTCCACGTGCGTGACATACTCCCGGTCCGGGTTACAAAAATGCTTCAGCACTTTCGGTAACAGACCACAATCGGACAAGTTCTCCTTCCCGAACACGACCGTTCCTTTGTTCTGAATGTCGGATCGTCTTTCGTTATTCTGCAGTTTGCTGAAATGTTCCGTCACCGATACGTCGGTGAAAGTGGCCGTCAAACTGTGTTCAGGAGAACTGACGGCGAACAGATTGTGCATCGTGCTAGGTAAAATGGGGCCGGACAGCTCGAGCGAGTAGTAATCGGAATCGTCTAAATGTACCTGGAAGAAAAAATACGTATTCAAAAAGATAGGGTTGTCCAATAGGGACGCAGGAAAGTAAACGTCATTTTGACATAGACGAAAACTTTGTTTTCTGTCACCGACATGTCATTTTGTTAGTTGAATGTTTACCATTGATCGCTATGGAGCCGTATTCGATTGAAGACCGCATTAAAGTTATTCAAGAGCACTACAAAAATGGTGCAAAAATAGAAAACACGTTTCGCGCGCTTCGTGAACATTTCGGTCGCAACAACCGCCCAAACGAAACAACCATCGGTCGTCTGGTGCGTAAATTCGAGGCAACAGGTTCTGTGGCAAATCTGCCAGGCTCTGGCCGGCCAAGGAGCGTTCGCACACCGGAAAATATTGCTGTTGTGAAGGAGAGTGTGAGAGACGATCCGAAACAATCAACAACGCGTCGATCCCAAGAATTGGGCATTTTGAGAACCAGTTTGCTCCGCATTCTCCACAAGGATTTGAATGTACACGCCTACAAGATCCAATTGACGCAAGAGCTGCGTCGGGCCGACCATTTTTCGCGTCGAACGTTCTCAGATTGGCTCCTTGAACACCGCCAAATTGATGCCAATTTGTCATCAAAAATCATGTTCAGCGACGAAGCGCATTTCACTTTGAATGGGACGGTAAACAAGCAAAACTGCCGCATCTGGGCGAACGAAAATCCCCGTGAGTATCAAGAGCAGCCGATGCACCCTCAAAAAGTGACTGTGTGGTGTGCATTGTGGTCAAAAGGCATCATCGGACCTTACTTTTTCGAAAATGCGGCCGGGGACGCCGTTTCCGTCAATTCTGAGCGATATCACGTGATGATAGAGGACTATTTTTTGCCGCAACTTGAAGGAATGGATATGGACGACGTTTATTTCCAACAAGACGGTGCAACATGCCACACAACCAACGTCAATATCCATCGATTGCAGTCCTTCTTCGGTGATCGCGTGATTTCGCGCAGAGGAAATGTGCCATGGCCACCAAGATCGTGCGATTTGACTCCCTTGGACATTTTTTTATGGGGATATTTGAAAAGCAAAGTCTACGACAACAAACCAGCCATCCTCCAAGAACTCAGAAACAACATCATTGCCGAGATAAATGCCATAGAACCGACCATGTTGCAAAATGTCATTGAAAATTTCGACCATCGCGTGGACGTCTGTAAATCCAGTCGTGGTGAACATTTAAGCGATATTATTTTTCATACATAAATGGTATAAATGAACCTTCAAAATAAAGTACCCAACTTGATTTGAATATCAATCCCATATAAACAATACAGGGTATTGACATACTACGATATCCATCTTAATGAGATTTGGTACACATCTATGCATCAGTGTGCATTTTCTGATATACAGGGTGTCCAATTAAGAATGCGAGTTATCTGGGAATTTATCCATCGTAGAGGCATGCGACAAAAAAGTTATCGCTAAAACGGTCAAGAGAAAAACCCGCGAAATATTTTCAAGGTTCTGACATGGCCGTTCGGGGCGTAACTGCAATTTTGAATATTAAAAAGTTGTGTTTCTGTGAATTCCACTATGTTAACCTAACAAAAAATTACTGGTCTCTAAAGTCCAGGATAATGTGAACATTTTTTGTGTGACAAGTTTTGCTGTATGACCAGAAATAAAGCGGTGGGGGGTACTCAAAGGTTTCCGTAAAAACACCCTGTACCTTCGAAAAGGCTGAGCCAATTTTAACAAACTTGAGCTAGTTGAAAAGAGTAATTCTTGGGCTACAAACTTTATAACATTTGAAGTTTTGTTAGTTTCAAATGTGGCCACTAAAGGTTTTTCGACATTCCGACAGATATGGTTAATTTTCTCAAAAAAAAAAAATAATAAATCCATTGGTATGATTTTTTTTGTTACTAAATGAAGCTAAATGATGCCTAAACAAGCTCACGAAAACCGCATCTCCATATCTTGTTCCTAACCTAAAATTAAACCCAAAGAAAATTTTGTTCAGAAATCTCTCAAACTATTTTTTTTATGATGACGGTCAGCATTTTCGAGCATTTACAAGGGCATTAAAAACCTTTATTTTTTAAATCGGTCCTTTTTATGGCCACGACTTGATAATAAAAAGAATTTTCAGAAAAAATAGTTCAAATTTAAGGGTTTTCCATATACAATTTTCTTAGGCCTAAATTTTAGGCCACATGTGAAACTAACAAAATTTCAAATATTTTAACATTTGTAGCACAAGAAAAGTTCTTGTCAAATAGCCCAAGTTTGTTGAAATCGGCGCAGCCGTTTCGAAGATACAGGGAGTTTTTTACTGAAACCTTTGAGCACCCCCCAACACTTTATTTTTAGAGGTACAGCAAAAATTATCAAACAAAAAACTTCACAGTATCCTGGACGTTAAAGATCAGGCATTTTTTAGATTCAAGATTGCAGTTACGCCGCCTAGCAGCCATTTCAGAAACTTCTCCTATGGTTCAGAATTTGTTTGTAGGAGGCCAAAACAATTCTTGTTTCCTGGTTGTCACCTAAGCCTTATTGACTATAAGGCAATATTAACGTCCCTACTAAACTGTAGCACAATGTACGTTAAAGATGAAGAAATTCCAAACCCATAGATTTATAAAAGAAAATGGCTGAGCCATTGACAAAAGACGAACAAGCTTACCGTTCCAAAATTTGAATTATTACCACGCTTGATTACAAATATTTTAGTAAAACTTGTTTAACGTTATACTTAGCAGTTTCTAATAAATTTGTTATTTACGGGAATAAATCATGATGGAAGGTGGCAATTTGAAATATCTGAAAATGGAATATTATTTTTTGAAACGAAAAAATAATAAGATATTTTTAGTCGAAGAATTCCTGATCCTTTTTATAAATAACAATAAAGTACATATTAGTATTTGGATATATAGTTTACCTTACTACTAATTAAGAGTATATAGTCGAAATCACGAGATGACGATTACGTCATCATTTTAGTCTGTAGTGAAGACAAACGACAGCGATTTCTGAATATATTTAATGAAGTTTCTGATATGCCAGACAGAGACAAACAGACAAATATTGTCTAAACAAACTGTATTGCTAATAATTCGACAAATATAGACGATGTTTTCATGTTGCATGCTCGATCATATTTGAAAGATGAATAGTTAGGTTATGTTAAAACAGGTTATGTTGTTGTCTTTGGTGTTATTGTCTTAAGGTATTCTATCATAACTGTTTTTTTCAAAACAGAAACTCGCCACTAAAATTATTATTAAGGTATCACTCAAAACCATGAAATAAAATGAAAATAAAAATAATCAGTGAAATAACTTCGCGAAATCGTAATATAAATTTGTTGTCATTATGTTTCTGACTCGTGATTTTATGATCGACGTACGTCCATTGATTACTTCAGTACAATTTATGGTATGACGTAATAGTCATCTTTCGTGATTTTGAGTATATATTTTCTTTGTAGGTAAGTGTGTAAGTACTGACTGTCCTAAGAAAGACGTCAAAGTGACAGCTTTTTGGAAAACGTCTTGTTGTCGTCATAAAAATGTCGTGAATAAAGACGTCATTTTTTAGTCAATGACGTTTCCGACCAGAAGTGACCGAAGAATGACGTCATTTTGCCGTCATCATGTTCACCAGGAATACATGTTTTTAGGTATATGATCTAATAAATTCAGTAATGACATCAAAATGTGTATCAGTTGTAAAATGTTCGAGGGGAAATTGAAAAAATATATCATGGAAAAACAAGAATTCAAGTAGTGGAATTTTGTATAAAAATATGTAGTCTTGAAGACATAATATATTATGTGATTACTGTGTAACATGGATATTATGGATATTGTAGCATTAATGCTAAATAAATCTGAAACAAACAACCAATAGTAATATCGTGATTATGGTTTGGGAATTGTGTAGAACAAAAAATACATTCATATTTTTTATGCATTCTCCAGTAGTAACACTGAACACTGCGACCTGAAAAGTCAACAATTTTACGAAACACTGACAATAGATCAAATATGAATCAGGAACGAGCTTGATCTGATATATACTAAGTGACATATAAATCCGAACACCCAGTTTAAATGGTTTTATTTTAATAAAATTTTGTATAAGTACTTAATGAAGCATAATAAGTAAATGATAAAAATTTCAAAATGATTGCACTGCTTTAAAGCCCTTTGATCTTTAATAATGTGTGGATGCACCCTGATGTGCTACGCATTCTCCAACGCGCCTAGGCATGCTTCTGATCAGGTGGTCGATGTCCTCCTGTGGTATCTCATTCCAGGCAACCACCAACTCCTCTCGAAGTGCTTCTAGAGTCTGAGGAGAACGTTGCAAATTGAGCAATCTCCTACCCATCATATCCCACACGTGCTCAATTGGGGATAAGTCGGGAGATCTTGGTGGCCATGGTAACAATGTGACATCATTATGTTGAAAGAAGTCTATTGTGACTCTTGCAACATGTGGTCGGGCATTATCTTGTTGGAAAGTTGGATCTGCCAGGGTGTCAAGATAGGGTAAAAGATGGGGTTCTAGCACTTCGTGGATATAACGCTGCGCGTTCATGTTACCTCTGATGAAGATTAAAGGTGACCTGGAACCATAAGCTATAGCACCCCAAACCATAACTTCAACAGTGTGATGAACATGTCTTTCAACAAAAAACTGTGGATTCCTCCTGTCACCGCGTCGCCTTCTAACCCTGGCACGACCATCGTGCATGCCTGAACAAAATCGAGACTCGTCACTAAAGACAATACTGTTCCATTCCTGATCCCAGAGTGACCGTTGTCTGCACCACTCAAGGCACCAGTGCCCCTTGCTCTTTGCGTACGGCCTTCTCGAAGCCATGCCTGACAACACCTAACCACAGTGTCTACACTTCTTTGCACTCTAACTGCAATTGCCCGAAAAGAAAGTCCAGCTTCCCGAAGTCCCACTATACGGCCCCTATCAAACTCACTAAGTTGCGAAATCGTACAGGTCTCCGTACTCTAGGCATCGTAACCGATCATAAAGGATGTCAAGTACCAAAATCCGTCAACGTTGATTCTTTACTGCGGCTGAAATATTCATTTTTAGAGCGTTGGTGAATTAAAAAAAAAGCAGTATAAAAACCGGAATGTCCAACTGATAAGGCTGAACATGTTTTCACTTGTTATTTACAGTAAGATAAATACATTCACCAACTTTTATTAAAATAAAACCATTTGAACTGGGTGTTCGGATTTATATGTCACTTAGTATATGTTCTCTTCCCCTTTTGTAAAAACTTTTTTGCCACAAGCCTCTACGATGGATAGGTTGCCAGATAGAGTACCTCGCATTCTTGGCCACTCTGTACAATTTTATCATTTCAACCAGTGGCGTCCGTACGGATTTCGCATTGAATATTTTTGGAGGAAAAATTGTACGCCCCTGCTTTCTTTTGAAATAAAAACCATTTTTGAAAGTGTTATTCATTTCTAACCAAATTGGATCTGTTGATTTTCTTTCGACCGACGCATGGTTTTCGCTTAAAAAAAAAATAAAAATCGTTTTACTTCATGGTCAGACCGCTGAAGACCTAATGTGACCGCTGTTCGGAAATCGACTTTTCTTCTATTTTAAGCTAATGAGTTCGTTTGATATCAAGACCGGTACATCCGATAAGAACAAAAAAAATCTTCATAAAATGGAGCCCCCTTAAATTTTGACATTACATTATGAATTCTTACCTTAGCCTGCCGGACTTTTAGCGAGTTCAACGATGCCCCTTTAAACGCGACCGGAGCCAGAAGAGTCGGAGGTATGCCGGCCAAATGTCCGGTAATGCTGACAGCACTCTTGCAGTTTATCAGAAAGTTATGCAGGCCAAGAACTTCCACTCCTTCTACCAGCACCAGGCTGCGTTCGCTGTTGTCTATCTCACATTCTTGTTTCTGGGTTAGCCTGTCCTGAAAACAGAAAAATCACGTCAAATCAAGAAAAATGCATTAAGCATAAATGTGCTGTGTGCAATTTCTGTTACCTGAGCATAGTTGATCTGCTTGATATCCTTCTCGTTCACCCCGAGACTCTTCAGCCATCCCTCCTCCACGGGATCATCTTCGTCATCTTCTCCAGCAACGTCCCCATTTTCGGTTTCCTGGGAATCCCACGTGTCGTACCCTTGATCACTGTTTCTCTTATTTTTCAACGGCATCGTGAACTCGATTTCTTCCTGTCTCAGCGACTCTCTAACCATATACAAAACAAATATCACGACAATGTTGACGAAAAGTTCAAAAAATTCAATTGCTTCCGTACAGTTCGACGGTGTCTCACAATATGCCAACTTCCTGGTGGACCGGAAAAACGTCCTATTTGCATGGAGAGGGTAAACCGAAAGAAATACGAGGTCGAGCCGAAAGACATTCATTGCGGGAAGTTAAAAATTAAAAAACATGCATTGAAAATTTTCCCAGATCAAAAATGGATGTTAAGGCATAGCCTCAAACTTTGCTAAAGAAACCTGACTTCCTCTGCTCACCCTGTATAAGTGGATGAATAAAAGAAATATACTGGTAGCTGTACGTGTTCCCAAAGAGTTGGTCAAGAGCCTCCCAAATACGGAAACTAAATTTTTTCAATTTGCAAAGCAACTGTCCACCATGGAGAATCCTGCCATCAGGTGACACTTATGTGCCATTAACCTCCAAAAACATTCTTGTTTTATAAGTAACCCTTCTTGAATACGAGGGATGTCTTTTAAGTTTTGCATATAGAAACATAGTAGGCCGCGCGGATCGAACGTCAGTACTGAATCTTAAACTCACTCTTTATTAAACTTAAATTCAAAGTTTCACAACGATACGTGCAGTGTTTTCACTACAGTGAATTTTTAAGTGTCACCAAGTCATTAGAAAAATGGAACTCAACCGAGAACATTTTCGCGCCATAATTTATTACAACTTTCAGAGACAATTATCGCAACAAGAATGCCTTGCTGAGTTACTGTCTGTTTTCGGCAACGAAGCGCCACATCAGTCGACAATTTCCCGTTGGTATGGAGAATTCACACGTGGACAGGTGACTCTTAGCGACGATCCCAGGGTGGGTGCACCAAAAACGGCAGTCACCCAGAAAAACGTCGATGCTGTGCGCAAACTCATTGAAGATAGACATGTGACATATCGCGAGATTGAGACGTCCTTGAAGATCTCAAAGACCTCAATTCAAAAAATTTTACATGAAGAATTAGGAGTAAGAAAATTAGTTTCTCGTTGGATACCCCACCTGTTGACTGAAGAGCAGAAAGCAGCCGGAGTTAATTGGTGTCAAAAAACGCTTGACTGGTTCAATTCCGGAAACTCAAAAAATGTGTACAGCATTGTTAGTGGTGATGAATCGTGGATTTACTGTTATGAACCAGAAAATAAACGACAGTCGACTGTTTGGGTGTTCCAAGGTGAAGAAAAGCCAACAAAAGTCATCTGTTCTCGAGGTGTTTTGAAAAAGGTGGTCGCGACATTTGGTTCATATTACATCAATTCCTCTTAATGAGCAAAGAACTGTTACTGCGGATTGGTATACCACCATTTGTTTGCCAAAAGTCATCACCGAGCTTCGAAAAATCAACCTCGAAAGAAGAATCATCCTCCACCAAGACAATGCAAGCTCGCACACAGCCCAAAAAACAAGGCAGTATTTAGCGGAAGAAAACGTGGAATTATTGGACCATCCTCCATATAGTCCCGATCTAAGCCCTAACGATTTCTTTACTTTCCCGAAAATTAAAAACAGACTGCGTGGTCAAAGGTTCCAGTCACCTGAAGAAGCAGTTGACGCATTCAAAAATGCCGTTTTGGATCTGTCAGCAAACGAGTGGAATAAGTGCTTCGAAAATTGGTTCGAGCACATGCAGATGTGTATTAATCTTCGTGGAGAATACTTCGAAAGACAATAAAGTCATTTAAAACTACCTACCGTGTTGTTTTATTTCCATATGCAAAACTTAAAAGACATCCCTTCAAATAATATATATAATATCATTTATCTATTTACCTGAATCCCCTAGTTGTTGGACAAATTAAAGCATGAACGTCAGTGAATCCACCGATTCCAGCGGAGCGAAACAGTACAGTAAAGTTGTTGGCGCAGGCATAAAAGTACGGGCACTGCCTAATACGAATCAATTGGAACAGAGACCTGTAACAAATTATATAGAGATATAAAAAAATCCATTATGATATTCAAGATCTGTCGCAAAGTAAACAGGAGTTTTGAAAAATATCAGTACGCTGTCTATTATCGGAGACTAACGCGGGATAGGTACACAAATTTCATGACAATCGAACCACTTCACACGGAGTTATCGCGCTCAAAGTAACAGTACCTTTTTAGCATCGGTCGAAAAATGAGCCAATATTAAGTTCGGTTTTGAAAATGAAATAAAAGAGGTACCATACACCAAATACCTTGGTGTGATAATAGATCAAAATCTTAAATGGAAGCAACATGTGCTTAGGTTAACTAACACTCTACGAAAACTAGAAAATTTTACATGATCAGAGAAATATTAAACAATCACTTATTAATCTGTGTCTATAAAGCCCTAGTGGAGTCATTACTCAGATACGGGATAATTGTCTCGGGAATTTTATGAGACAGCATAAAAACCTTTAAAAACTATCCAAAATTATATATTAAAAATAATTTTTAGAAAAAACAAAAGATATCCTACTTGTCATCTTTATAGTGAAAAAATACTTGCTGTTTGACCATTGTATATTTTAGAAGTCTGCTCCTTTATGTATAAAAATCCTTTAATAAGAGAATATGTTAGTCGTCCTTATTCAACCAGTAACAATGCTGATAGAAATCTAATAATACCCAATAGTTTCCCAAACATAAACTTAAGATCAATTGACTATATTGGCCCAAAAATCTACAATATTTTGCCTGCGACACTGAGGATGATAAATAAATTAAAATTATGTAGATCATTTGTTGTGGCAAACCTCGATAGCTCTTTGCTAGCTAAATATGCAAATGTTTTGATCATAGTTTCTATGTTTTTTTAGGAATTTGAATAATTATATATTATATTTTGTTTTATTCATTTTACTATTTTATTATTAAAATGTTACGTCACCCATTATTTAAGATTGGTGCATACAGATATTAAGTTATCTAGGTACCACATAAGAAAAACTATACATGTTTTAGTTTAGTGTAATATATAAAACCACTGTATACAGGGTTATCCAAATTAAGTGTCCACCATTGGTAACTTTGTTATTAGTAAAAATACAAAGTTGTTTAAATTAGCAAACTAGTAGCATTTTTAACGCTGGTAAAAATGAGAAATAAAAAAAAACAATTGAGAGTCGTTATTTTGATTTTTTTCAGTAAAATAACATTTTTTTAAATGGAAACCCCTGTATATTATATTTTTTTTGTTAAAGCATCAAATTTTAAACAAAAAAGTTCATAATGACTTTTCCGCTAAAGTCAAAAATAAAGTCAAAATAACGATAAATATTTTTAATTATTTGCAGTATTATAATATTAAGACGGCTTTGAAAACAACATGGCGTTCGCGATTTGACAGCATTAAGATAAGCGACAAATTGTTAAACTGGACATACTCGCAACTAGAAGGCTTTGGAAAACAATGATAAAATCAAATAATGTCAAACATTAGTGTAAATACTTGTTTATAAGCTTTATTGTGTCATTAATTTAAAGAAAAATGTTCTCCCATGAAGAAAAGTGTGATATGCTAGAATGCTATTTAGTGTGCAGAAAATCCTCCTTGAGAGCAAGAGAATACTACAGTGAATTATATCCCGCTCGCATTCAACCGTATGAACGATATTTTCTGAGACTTTATCGAAAATTTAGGGGCAACGAAAATGTTTTTGCTAAAACAAGGGCAAAAAAAGAATTCATAATAAGCGAGGCCACGGAAATTGCAGTTATTGGATATTTTGAAGCTTATCGTGAGAATTCAATAGCAGATATTCTCAAGGACTCTAATTTCAGTTATGGTACTGTTCAAAGGATTTTAAAAAAATACAAATTTATTCCGTATAAGTACCGACCAGTTCAAACGCTTTTGGCAGGGGATCCAGAGAGAAGACTTGTTTTTTGCCATTGGTATCTTAGCTTCTGTCGCCAAAATGTAAATAACTTTCGTTACCTTTTATGGACAGATGAATCAAATTTTTCAAATTCTGGAATGTTTAATAGAAAAAAACACCATTATTGGTCAAGAGAAAATCTTTTGTTAGTACATCCAAGAGGCCCACAAGTCCGTTTCAGTTTCAACGTTTGGTGCGGTATAATTGGTTCAAAAATTGTTGGCCCGTTCTTTTATGAGGGAACCCTAACTGGTGAAAGATATGTGGAATTTATGTCAGAAATTCTGACTAATTTCTTAGACGAATTGGATCTTATAAGTAGACATCATCTGCATTTTCAGCAAGATGGCGCACCTGCCCACAACTCCAGAGGTACTTATCATTTTCTAAGTACTAATTTTAATGATCAGTGGATAGGAACAAATGGCCCAATACAGTGGCCTCCCAGATCACCAGATCTAAACCCACTTGATTACTTCTTGTGGGGTTACTTAAAGAACCAAATTTACAAGCGAAGGTACGATAACCTTGACGCGTTAAAGACTGCAGTTAGGGAAAAGATAACCCAGATAGATGGTAGGACCATACTTAAGACAGTTCGAGCAGTTGAAAAACGTGCCCAAAAATGTATTGAAGAACAAGGTGGTGTTTTCGAGCATCTTCTTTAAAAAAAATTGTTATTGTATTTTGTAAGATTATAAGTTGATGTTGAAAATAAAGTTTGTCGATACAATTTAATTGTTTCAGATTGGAAGCCATAACTTCAACAATTTGTAACCTAGGAGAAAAGTTATTGTAAGCTTTTTTGTTTAAAATTTGATGCTTTAACAGAAAAAAATATAATATACAGGGGTTTCCATTTAAAAAAATGTTATTTTACTGAAAAAAATCAAAATAACGACTCTCAATTGTTTTTTTTTATTTCTCATTTTTACCAGCGTTAAAAATGCTACTAGTTTGCTAATTCAAACAACTTTGTATTTTCACTAATAACAAAGTTACTAATGGTGGACACTTAATTTGGATAACCCTGTATATAGCCATCACTTTGTAATATATTGTATTGTATTGATTTCCCTAAATAAAAAATTTGATACCTATATCACATGATGGATTTCCTTCATTAATTTTTATTGATTCACCAACAAACATTTCAAAAAACAGTATCGCATTTACAACCTAACCTTAGACATCAAATATTCGTCAGATTTGTCACTTTGATATTCATACCATTTTGAAACAAATATGAAATTTTGTATGATGCGATGCACAATTACACAAATATTATTATCATCACAATATAGACGTTATATCGACTTTGTATTTGGTCTTTTATACAACATACTATGACGTCAATTGGGTGTGACAAAGACGTCGTTTCTACGTCGTTTTTGTTGGTCGGCATACCGTAAAAATGTATACCAATGTATGCCATATTGAGCATCTGGTCTGTTGAACAAATATCTTA
Source organism: Acanthoscelides obtectus (assembly GCA_963669975.1). Taxonomy (NCBI): domain Eukaryota; kingdom Metazoa; phylum Arthropoda; class Insecta; order Coleoptera; family Chrysomelidae; genus Acanthoscelides; species Acanthoscelides obtectus. The sequence continues at coordinate 121,150,714 of CAVLJG010000003.1, forward strand.
CCTCATTCCATCTGAATATGCCTGCTGAAGGCTGTCTTTAATCTGAGCATTCATGACCATTACACTTGGTAAGCTTTTGCTCGAATGTCTTGGAAACAGTGTCAGCCACGGTAAACAGGGCTGTTGCCAATACAGACAACATTGGTGGAACTTGGCGTTTGGAGATGTGTCTAATGTTGTATCTGTGTTATTATCTAAAAGTAAAAAGATGAGTTATCAAACTGATCATGTTCTATTAAACAGTGATAAATAATAGTTTAAAAAAAAATAAAAAAACATGCTTTTATAGCTAACCGAACTAAAAAGAGTACTTTTGTCCATTACTGTATATACAGGGTGGCCAAACACGTGACGTCATAAAAAAAAATTAGATTCCCCACATCGAGAGGAACCCAAATCACCCCCATATATATGGTCCGATTTTGTTTAGTTTAGGAGTTATGATTTTTTTTCGGATTTTTCGAGAATTTTTGAGTTCTGTGTTTATTTTTACCATAACTTCGTTAATAATTGTGATAAATGCCTGCTTTTTTCACGATTATGTAGCTAAGACCTAAGGCTTAACTATCATATAATCATTCAAGTCATGTAACTAATACTACTTTTTAATTTTTCAGGCTCTGGTTAGGCCAACCAACAGAGGACACGTCATCACCACCGACCAGCCACGTCATCTACGGCACAGGACACGTCAGCCGTTCTGGTATAAATAACCCCGAAAGGCTAAGTCACCTGCAGACGAAATAAGAGGACATATCAGCCGAAACCTCGTGCTCTAAAAAATTGGGTATTCCGGGACTCTGCTTTGCATACTGATTTGGACTTTGTTTGATAAGAAGTTTGTGATGCATTATACGTTGCGTGAATATGCAGAAATGCATTATTATTATGGCGTTGCTCAAGGCAACGGCGCTTTAGCAGCTCAGCTGTACCGGGAACAACTTATACGCCGAGGCGGACCACAACCTGAGCATTACCCAGACCACCGTGTTTTTATTAACACACATAACACTTTCATGGCAGGCCGCATTCCAGGACGAGGAAGCAATGAAGGATATCCTACAGCTGATCCGGATCGCAGAGAAGTAGTACTTGAAGAAATTAGCCGGAATCCCTCAACGAGTACGAGATCTATGGCACAAAACCTTAGAATACCACGAACATCGATACAAAATATTCTTCATGAAGAAGGTTATCATGCCTATCATGTTCAAAGAGTTCAAGCGTTGATGCCTTCAGATTACCAGTTAAGAGTGGATTTCTGCGAGACAATGCTGCGAAGACAACGAGAGGATCCCGATTTTTTTGATAAAATTTTATGGACTGACGAGTCACGTTTTGAAAGAACAGGGATATTCAATATCCATAATTTACATACTTGGGCTGTTGAAAACCCCCACCAGTCAAGGCCGTCGACATTTCAACACCGTTTTAGTGTGAACATGTGGTCAGGAATATTCAATATGGAATTTATCGGTCCATTTGAACTGCCGTCAAGGTTGGATTCGGTAGCCTACAAAAGCTTCCTTGAAAATAGCCTACCATTATTGCTGGAAGATTCAAGCCTGGAAGCCAGACGGAACATGGTGTTCCAGAATGATGGTGCACCATGCCACAACGCAACGATCGCGCGAAACTACTTAAACGAAAGGTTCCCAGACAGATGGATCGGACGAAACGGACCGATACGATGGCCTCCACGCTCCCCTGACCTCAACCCCATTGATTTTTTTGTTTGGGGATATTTTAAAGACATAACATTCGCCCAAGAATGTGCAAATGAAAATTCATTGAGGAACAAAATTCAAGAAGCGACACATGTGTTGAAAAACAACACACAAGCATTTAGAGATTTAAAACAAAATTTCATACGTAGGTGTACACTGTGCATTTCTGTTAGAGGCAGACATTTTGAAAACCTCTTGTAAATAACATAAATGAATAATAATCTGCTGTTCAGTAAAAATCAAACGTGTTTTTGTGGTTTTTGCAAATTTATTTTCCGAAACTAACAATTTCTATTGAGCAGAGGGTTATCCAATTTTGGGTTCGGTTCTATTTGAGCCACAATTACGGTAGCATGTAGTAAAGCTAGGTTGATGAAATTTTTACGGTAAATAGCTGATACCGTAAGGAAGTTTTTAAGATACTTACGAATAGTAAGAACATGTTTTTTCAATTTTTTATAAACGTTCAAAGTTGTTGCACATTTTTAATTTTTTGTTATGTTCGAAGATTTTGACAAAAAATTAAAAAGTAGTATTAGTTACATGACTTGAATGATTATATGATAGTTAAGCCTTAGGTCTTAGCTACATAATCGTGAAAAAAGCAGGCATTTATCACAATTATTAACGAAGTTATGGTAAAAATAAACACAGAACTCAAAAATTCTCGAAAAATCCGAAAAAAAATCATAACTCCTAAACTAAACAAAATCGGACCATATATATGGGGATGATTTGGGTTCCTCTCGATGTGGAGAATCTAATTTTTTTTTATGACGTCACGTGTTTGGCCACCCTGTATATAGGAATCATTTCATAATCTAATCATTTCATTTAAAGCTTCACTGTTGCATGGGGTCTTTCCTGTTAACTTGGAGCCATAAAGTTCGTCAATCCAAATGCCATCTAAAGATCTTACATGACTAAGTGCTACATAAGCTTGTACAGCAGCAGTCACGTGCCTAGATAAATGACCGCATGATCGACTGTATAACCTTGCATCTTGTGGACAGTTGATGCCTAACTTAGGATTAATGGCAAGATTCGCAATGAACAAGGTGAGAATGCACTACCTTGAAAAAGTATCTGCTTCTGTTGTGCTGTGCTAAGTGCCACAACCAACAAAGAGTAAGTCCAAAACTGTATGCATGCGCAGATCGCGTGCTGTCCTGGCAATCCTAATAAGGATAATGGAAAACAGTTATCAAATTATTGCATTTTCGTCAGTCCTTGATATATGTGTGAAGTTTCAAGTTACTCAAACTTCTGAAAATTGGTGAAACTTGTGCTCAAAAATTCTGTTACAGAATACAGGTCAATCTTATGAAAACATTATATTACCTAAGCATCTAGTAAAAGCTGTTATTCCACTTGCCTCTTCACTGATCTTGAGCTTTTGGTTCCAGTGGAAAGGTTTCTCAGATAGCAATCGAACCCTGGATTTTAACGTCCAGTCTATGGGCAGCCAATTTTTACCTTTAGCTTTCACAATTTCAACTACTTCTTTTGGTTTTATATTTAGCTTATTCAAAATATTGTCGAACGAAGTTACAGATAGATTGCTTGGACTTTCTTGTGAATTATTTTGGTTTAATAACTTGAACAGTGTCTGATCAGTAGACTCGTCCAAAATTGGCGGTTCTGGCTTGGTCTTCTTAGTGCTGTTAGCTTTTAAAAAAGGATTTTTCCGCTTTCCCCCGGAAAAGACTTCGTCAAGTGCCGAACTGGATTTTGAAGGTTCGTTGGACGCATTGCCAGCAATCCGAGCTTGCAGTTTCTTCTTTTTCTGTTTCAATTTGTGTAACTTCATCACTTCGGAAGGATGGTGCCATTTTGAGGGTTCTGCTTTCAGACTTTCAGTCATTAAAATATAAAATAATCAGCACTTGTTTAAAAGAACATACACTACACAAAACATATATATGATTCGTTCATGCAACACATAAACATGAACTAATCAACTAATATCACAGACAAATCAGAAAAACCAAATATAAACCATAAACCAACGGTCAAATTTTTCTAGGTTAGGTTAGCCGTCAAATTGTCTTCAGTAAAAAGACAGTGATGCCAGTGTTGCCAGAGCAAAAATTCCTCCAAATCCTGAAATTAGTTGCGATGACAAAAAATTCTGCTACGGCCAACGAATTGAGACTAGGTGGAAGTAGCCAGTCAAGAATTTGTTTTTCTCCCCATTATCATAGTCTATAATGAGGAGTAAAGTGCACTTGGCATAGCTCAATTTCTTGGCAATTCTGTCATTAAATTCGTATGCTTCGTGATATTGTTCAAAAGTGCGAGTGTTTGTAGATAATAATGGTAGGTGATTCCACAAGTTAGTATTATTATTATGTTGATCCAATGCTGACACTTTGGTCGGCATTGGTAGACAAATGAGTCAAAAGTGCGCACAAAAACTACGCAAATTCGACGACATACAATGCAATGTAAGCATATAGGCTTGACTCCTAACCTATTCGAATTCGTTGGCTGCGACGAACTACAGTAAAGACGTAGCCAGCACCTCATTACATAATAATTATAGTCAACGCCAAACAAAGTGGCGTGCACGTCATCACGATAAAAATTCCCCGACCTAATGCCTAGGTTTCTATCACAAACAATTGCTCTATTGCAGTTTCATATTAATGTGATATATAAATTGTAAAATGGTCATTACTCTCTTATTATGGTTAATAGTCATATAAACATTGTTATTAAAATATCACATAAGTTGCTTTCTGATAAATTTAGACGCATTATGCGAAATAAAATGTTTTGCAAACGCTCCAATCACTTATCGACATGTAAACGCACTAAACCGATTTCGCAGCGTTGACACATTGTCACCTTGAAACTTATTTAAACTGGGAACTGACATTTGTATTAATTTTGACACTGAATCAATTTGTGGCATTTCAAATCTTTATAAATCCTTTGGCCCCGCATACTGTAAATCAACAACTGTTTGTTTTAAAACAAAATTATTCATTTTACGAATAGATAAAGGCAATTTTGGTATATAAAGATGCCCAAACAGTTAAATAGTCGGTGTAAGGAACTCGTGGCCTCGTTAATGCACTACTTTGAGCAAGAAAGGGACAACAACGGGCCTTTGTTGCCTTTAAAATTTTATTTCATTTTTTGTAGCGTGTTGCTGCTGCTTTAAAAATTAGTTTAAGGACAGTTAATCGTATTTCCGAGGGTGTGAAAAGTGATGCAAATTTAGAATCGCCCAAGAAAAAGCGGAGTTATATTAAACGTGTAACCAACACAGCGACATTGGTTACAAGTGCCATTCGAGAAGTGATCTATAATATGTATCACAAAAGTAAGATCTTATTATAATAACTTATCAGAAATTTGCATTAATTTGTTAACTAAATTATAATGTCATATTACACAAGGTTTCAGAAGAACAAGTTACGATACAAACTTTATGGTCTCGATTAAGAGATAGGGCATTATTTGATGGTAGTGCCACGTCTTTAAGGCGGTTGCTTAGAGATCTTGGATTTAAGTGGCTTAAGGACAATCCGCGACGAGGGCTCATGGAACTACCAAGTATAGCTTTGAAAAGGGTGGAATTTCTAAGGCAATACAATCAAGCCAAGGTTGAGGCCTTATACCAGTTTGTCTTCCTCGATGAAACTTGGATATTTCAAATTGGGACCATAGGTCGCTCTTGGCAAAATGGAAACCAAAAAAGCGTGAAAGCTATTAAAACAGATGGTAAAAGGTATGTACTTTCACACAATTTGCACTATAAAATTTAAAACTAATATATTTTAGATACATTATATTACATGCTGGAAATGAAAATGGGTTTATTGAGGGTAGTGAAGCGATATTTTCTTCGAAAACAAAATTGAGCGATTACCATGGAGAGATGAACCAGGACAATTTTTTGAAATGGTTTCAACATCAGTTATTAGAAAAATTGGAGAGTCCATCTATGATTATACTGGATAACGCCCCTTATCACAGCATGATATTGAACAAAGTGCCCAACAATGCATGGACAAAAAAAATATCCAAGACTGGTTGACAAATCAAAACATACCATTTTTAAACACAATGTTTAAAACAGAGCTATTGAGTATTGTTGCTCGGTACATAATGCTTCTTAATTATATATATTTTGGTCGACAGTTTATATTTCTTTTGTTTATTCCTATTCTTAAAATAACTGCTTTTTTAGAAACAAACCACCTAAAATATACGTGATTAATGAATTGGCGGAACAACATGGGCACAAAGTTCTTCGTCTGCCTCCTTACCATTGTATATTTAACCCTATTGAGTTAATTTGGGGCATAGCAAAAGGTTACTATAACAGACATATTGGTAGAGATGGTAACAGTGAAAAAGACTGTTTGGATATGTGGAACGAGGCTCTACAAACGGTTACCCCAGACATGTGGAAAAATAGTGTTCGACATACTGAGCAAGAAATTTTTAAATGGTATGAAAGAGAACGAATTTTTGATCGACCAGACATCGAACCTTTAATAATCAACTTTGAGAGTGATGAAGATTCAGATTCAGACAGCGCTGAAGAAAGAAACTCCGACTAACTTTATTGTACAGAAAAAGCTTACACCAGTAGCTTACCTAATTTTAGAATGCATTTTTCTGTATGAATTCTGTAAAATAAATACCATGCATAAAATTTGGAGGACCCCATTTGGATTTTTATTCAGTACCTTTAAGCTATCAATTAAATCTGGTAGTTTCATAGTGTCATCTGATCAATAATTGTCATACTTAATGATTATGCAAGTACAGATCCATAATTTTATTATACTATTATTTTTGTTCTCATTTGAGGTTAATATTGCTTATAAACCTAGATATGTAAATAATAAATTTTATTATTTTACAAAAAGTTTGGCAACAATGTAAATTTTTCAACACACCCACCTTGATGACGTGCACGCCACTTTGTTTGGCGTTGACATAGATACTTCCATTCTCTATTTTATATAATATGATGCTTTCAAAGTTTAGACATTCCCTTATATAGTGTATCGTGTAAAGACGGAAGTGTCAAGATAACTCGAGATCTTAGTGTCAAAAGGCGTTATCTACAATGTTTGTAGATCCATAAGCATAGCTGTGATAAATACGTATTATATCATATTACTTCCAAACTATACTTCGTTTGAATTAGTGATTGGAGTTACACATAAAGCAAATTTTGTATTTTTATTTATTAATGATATCGTATAATGCTGTCTATTGCTTAAAAATATAAATATAAAAATATTTGGTTATAGCAAAATTATAATTTGGCGTAATAAGACTTATGTACAACCATGGAAGGAGTGATGTCACTGATCCTGGCACAACCTGGAAGAAGAATTGTTATTTTTACAATTCTGGCAATATGAAAATCAAACTACAAGAAAACTAAAATCTGCAATTTAATTTAGGGGCCTTTTTCGAAGGAATCAGAGAACTGGATAGCCCAAATTCTTTAACAAATAAGTGAACCATTTATTCTTTGAAATTACTACGATGAAAAATATGTCCGTACCTGATATAGCAAGTGTGGATTCGAATTCTCTTTTCATAATATTCAATATCTTTTTAACGCCTGCCTCTCCTGCATAGGTGAGACCCCAAAGAGCTGGTCTACCCATAAACACCATTTTTGCGCCAAGTGCCAGCGCCTTGAACACATCTGTGCCTTGTGTCACGCCTCCATCGACATACACTTCCACTCTATCTCCTACAGCCTTTACGATTTCAGGGAGAGCCTCAATCTGGAATGAGATCGGTCGTAAATAAAAGTAGTAGACTCATACATCTCATCGCAGTGACATAACTATTTTAATTTTGAGTTCCAAATGAATCGAAATATTATAAAAAGACTATAGAAAAGACAGAGGGACAGGCAGACTGAAGTTAACTAATAATATGAGTTTTGGTGATTCACGTTAGTTAATTTCTCCAGTAATAACAAAGGATGCATGCAATAATAATAAAAAAGTCTTTCACAGAAGCTTATAAAATCAATAATTATCAGGTACCCTTGAAACTGTCTTAATTGACTTACAGATGCTGGCCAGGTGTCCACTTGTCTGCCGCCATGATTCGACACTATAATACCCGAAACTCCTGCGTCTGCAGCCATAATAGCATCTTCAAAATTCAGAATACCCTTTAGGATAATTGGCAATTTCGTGATGCTTTTCAACCATGCGATATCTTTCCACTCGATCGTCTGATCGAACAGAGAATTGACGTAGTCATTTAGGCTGGATCCGGCTTTAGATTTGTTGATGTCTGTTGATTTGGTGCCTTGAAAGTTTGCCAATCTGGGAAGAATATGTGTTAAAATCCGGATTAAGTGACAATAAGTACATTTGTCTAACGAAGTGCGATCCAATGGTACAATGCCTTTAGACGGATGTCACCTTATATCACTCAGGGGGGGGGGGGGGGTGTTAGGTGACGTAATCTGTCTGTAACTTTAAGAAAGGATAGCGGCAACACTGCCAACCCGCTCAGTGCGCATGCGACTACTCTCCAACCAACAGCAACGGTGTGCGCTTCTTGCTGGATGGAACAGGTATAGTCTAGTCTTTTATGGTCTCCTTATACTATAGTAAATTTACTCTAATACCTCAGTAAATACCACGAAACGTGGGCCGCCCTCGTATGTTAGCAATTATCGGACTTACTTCAAATGTGGCGGCAAAACGAACTTATTTCTTATATCTGCTAGTCGCAGTCCAAAGAATGGGGCATCTACTGTCAATACTAAAGCTCTAAATCCAGCATGTTCTGCTCTAGACACTAGCTGTCTGGTAACTTCTCTGCAAAAACATGTTTATACTAGATAGTTAAAAATCGTTGCCCTTTTCAACCAATAAAAACATTTCTACCTCCCCTACCTATCTCGATAGATGTACAACTGGAACCATTTAATGCCTCTTGGTGCAGCCTCGGCTACCTCCTCAATACTGCTTGTTGATATGGTGCTCAATATAAAAATAGTCCCCATATCCTGAGCAGCTGGAAATAAATTACAAAATGTTACATTTTTGGTTGATGAATTCCTTTTACTTTTTTATAAATGACTATAAAGTAGTTATTAGTATTTGGATATCTAGTTTACCTAAGTCAAATCCTGACTTTAATACAACCCACCATAAAACTCATTCATATAAAACCCGACACAAAGACAACTTGTACTCAAAGCAATATAGACTTGCTAAAACGAGAAATGGAGTTAACTACGATAACATAAAATTTTATAATACAGGGGTCCGCAAAGTTGGTGTTTTCTTTTACATGACGCTTAGATCTTAAGAAAATAAGCGAATTTTCTTGGTAGCATTTACACCAATGTCTTAAGAGTACCGAAATATTGGCTCCGCAAACTCCATCAAACCTGAACCAAACCGAAGCCGGTCCTGTCCGATCCCTCGATCACGTCCACCGCGGCAGCGCCAGCGTACAGTTATACGTCGTACAACTACGACGTAAATACGGATTTTACGACAGAGGCGTACTTGGAATTTCAATTCAACTGAACAGTGAGTACTTTTTGATTTATTTGTTTTACTTGTTCACTCACGTTTCACCAGATATTAGCTTCGTTATATCAAGCGCAGTTGCGTCTGAAAAGGAAAACCCCAACTTTGCGGACATCCTGTATATTTCCTAAGGAACTAAGATCTCCGGAATACAACTATTTCAGTAAAGCTGCGAAAAAATTGCTATTGGAACCATGTGTATATTAGTTGTTATAGTCTTATCTCTTATGCAATTTATTTATTGATTTTACGTATTTGCTTATAATTTTATCTTTTGTACTTTTTTTTTGTTACTCTTTTAACCATATACATGTGTGTATGATCTGTAATGTTTGTTTTTTATATGTATTGTTTGTCATTTTTTATTCTTGCCACTAAGTCTCAATTATAGTATTGACTTTTGTAAGCACGTTTTGTATAGCAACACCAATAAACCATTATGATTATTGTTACTGTTCATTAAAAGTTTATATATCTTTTGTAGGTGATTCAGTACTGACGTCAAAGTGACAGCCTTTTAAAGGACGTCATTTGTTAGTCAACGCCGTCTCTGACCAAAAGTGACCGAATAATGACGTCATTTTCGCGTCATCATATTCACAGGGTTGTCATATTTCGTAAATTAGATAGTCAAAACCAGCGCACGTTAGGCGTTAATAAATTTTGTTACATGAAATTATTATATTTACCTTTGGCATTGGCACATTCTCCATCGGGGTGCGCCATTCTTTGCATAGCTGTTGGTGATATACCTACGGGCATAGATACATGCTCTCCTTGTACCGTCACTGATATATCTGTTTCGGCGACGTTCCTCAAACATCTTGGTCGTATTCTATAACTAGAATGGAAAACTACGATAAAACTACCGCAGGGGTATCACGTATCTTAATAAGTGACTTTATGCCATTTTTATATGTTTTTTGGGACATTATTAATAAAAAAATCAGACTTCCGATAATGCCATCTCGGAAGCAGATGTTACACATTGACAGTTGAAGCATCATGAAGTTTAGGCAACACGTACAGCTACGGAACGAGTACACAAGTGTACAACAGCTAGTGCTACCTATATAATATATATAAACCTATATAATGTCCGAAAAAAACTGACATAATGTCATGTGGGATCAACAAATAAAAAATAACTTTGATGTGCTATATTTTGTACACGCATGCATACAATCAGCCTATTTATTCTTTAAACGATGTAGTACCAAGAACAAAAATCTCTCTATACACTAGGGGCCCAATCGGGGCAAATGTCTTTCTAAAATAATTCTAAACGAGTTTCCCAAAACTTCAAAATTGCTGGAACTTCTTAGGCTTTTATATCACAGATTTTCTGACAGAAGAATCGCTTAAATGCCATCACGAGATCAGCAAAAGGGAAAAGAGGTTTTGTAGGTATGGTTTATCTGAAGTCACTTGAAATAGCATAAAAACCTCTGGTCGGCGCGTCCTTTGTAATTTCATGACGTATCATAGGCGTGCGGTTATTTATTTAGAACGATAATAATAATGTTTTTATATCACAATAAATGGATTTTACTATCTTCTTATTTTTTTGATTTGGGATAAAAAATACTTATATTGGGAGTCTAATTTATGTTGTCTGAAAGTTAAGAAATGGAAAAATTACAGAATTCCAACGTTTGACATAGGCAAATATTTACATAGCAGGTAGGTATATAAAAAGGTATATAAAGACTTACATTATAGGTATTTATATATCATCCTCGCCTTCGGAGCTGTCGCTAGAGTCATCTTGTATAGGAATTACAACGGGATTTACAGGAGGCAAAACACAATATTCATTTTCTTTTTCAATAATATGCCTAGAACACTGCTTCCATAGGTCTGTGGCAGCAATATGAGATACTGCATCTCTTATTGTGGCCAATAGCGATTCACTTAATTGAGGGGTCTGATTATGTTTTCTTACTTTTTTTTTTAAAGCAGCCCAGACCAACTCAATCGGGTTAAAAATGCAGTAATAGAGAGGTAGACGTAATACTTCATGGCCATTTTGCTGAAGCAGATTGTCAACAACATACTCTTTTTCAAATTTTTGTCTTTTAATAAGATCCAATAATATGGCTTTGGTTGATTTTTGTGTGTTTCAAGTGACTTCAGATAAAGTATAGTACCATAAGTTTTTCATATCCGTAAGCACACTCCTAACAGGCCCCAGGATAAGTATATGTCGCCGTCACGAGGTCAGTTTGTTTAATCAAGTACTTCAAAATATCAGCGAATTTTTTTTCCGTAAAAGTGTGTTTGGATTGTTATTTGAAAAATACTCGAGGATCTTGTTGATTTTGATTCAATCCAGTTCAATCTGCATCGATATTTTGCACGTTGAAATGGACCATTTTTGCGTCTTTTGAAATTGAAATTTTACCAGATCTTCTTCACGTGTATAACAGACTTATCAAGAATGCTTTTTCAGAAAGAGCGAGAGGAACTACAAAATAAATTGTCTAGATAAAAAATTTAGGTTCTGCAAAGTATTACAAAAGTATTTGAGTATTTCTTATACGAGTTGATTATTATTCTGGAACCTGTCATGGAAGTGAATATACGTACATTGAAAATACGTAAAACTTACTTCGAATAAGCTCTTTTGTTGTTTGCCAATGTTTCTTGTTGCCCGGCACCGCTCCTGTAGTAGTCCAAAGCGTTCCTGGGCAATGTCTTGTAAGCAAACTCCTCGAAATCTTTGATGCAGATCGGCTCACCCATTTTTGTGTGCAAAATACACGATGAACTCTTGACGTTAACACTTCGACGTGAGCCTTAGCATCAGCGCTACGATATAACCTTTTTGACCAGTAGTTACCGAGACTCTGATAAGAGATATCTTCACGTGGACAGACGGCATAATCTATGATTCGGCATTGTGTTATCATTTGTTTCATACGACAGCGAAGTAGGTGATGGTTAGATTGGTATTTTGGTACTGATCGATGCATTTTCTTGACTATCGAATTTATTTATTTAGATCCACAGTAATTTATTTTGTAACATCATTCGATCAGATTACAGTGATATACAGGGTGACTTTGAAGTTGAGTCATTAATTTTCAGATAATGATTGTAGAAGGAAGATAAACCAAAATATGTGTGTAAAAAATAAAAATTAAAATTTTTTTTTTACCTTGTTTTATAAAGTATCCTCCCGACAAGTATTTCAGTGCGGACCTGTATTTGATCGTGAGGTCTTGGAGCACCGGCATGCAGTCCCCTGTGTGGTTTTGAGTCACCTGATTCACGAGCCCGTTGTACTACATTAACAAAGGCACGAGGGGTTGGTTGCACTCGATTGGGAAACCGATCCGCATAAACATGTGCCATTTTTTATTTCGTTTGAGCCACGCAACAGACACCACTATTCAAACGCGTTACCGACTGACACTGACTGTATACAACTGACTAAAATAATTGTAAAAACATCGTTCCAAATTCTTTCGCTTTTTTGTTTCCGATGCGATGAACCAAACACGAGCACATAATATTATTATTGAGACAGGGCGGTACTCAGACTTCCAAAGGGCTATAACTTTGTTACTTTAATTTTACCAGAAAAATGGTAAAGGAAAAAAACATTTCTTTTGATCAGATCTACTCACTGTTAAAATAAATGACTCAACTTCGAAGTCACCCTGTATATCCTTCGGACGGACTGAAAGTGTCCGTTCAATAGAACTGTCCGAATAAGAGAAATACAACAAAAATCGTGTTTTTAATGAACACCGAATGTACTAAAGAAACTGGGACATTAAAAACGTATATGCATACAAATGTTTTTAAAATAAAGAAAAAACTTTAAAATTGATAAAAAAAAGGTTTGTTACCTTTAGATATAGATATGTCTATACAAAGTATGTACATACTATAGTCGAATTCAAGAAAGATGACGATTACGTAATCATTTTAGTTTGTAGTAAAGACAAACGACAGCGATTTGTGAATATTTTCAATGAAGTTTCAGATATGTTAGAGACAAACATAATTTCATTGTCTAAACAAACTGTATTGCTAATTTGCATGTATCCGATAAAGATAGATGTTTTCATGTTGCATGATCGATCATATTTGAAAGGCGGATAGTTAGGTTATGTTAAAGCAGGTTAGGTTGTTTTCGAATAATACTTTGGTCTTTGGTGTTCCTGTCTCGAGGTATTCTACTCATAACTGTAGTTTTTTTTACAAAAACTCCCTACTAAAATTATTATTAAGGTATCACTCAAAACCATGAAATAAAATGAATATAAAAATAATCTGTGAAATAACCTAACTTCGCAAAATTATAATATAAGTTTGTTCTCATTATGTTCCTGACATCGTGATTTTATCATCGACGTACGTCCATTGATTACTTCAGTACAATTTTTGGGATGACGTAATAGTCATCTTTCGTGATTTTGACTATATGTATAATATAATATGTATGTACATACAGTAGCAGACGAAAGTTTGGAAACAAATGCAGCCAATAAAAATAAATACCCTGATGATGAAACCACGCAAGTTATCTAAACGTACCCAAACAAATTAACCTTGAACTGCCTTCATGAGGTATATTTAGGTTAATGCATTTTATCTTGCACGATAAGATTTAAAAGACTATTTCAAGTCCAAAAACAGACCCAAGATGCCGAGGTTCATTCAAACATTGGAACAGTTTGAGGTTTCTTAGCTGATTGCTTTACTTTGCAATATATCGACAGGTGGAAATTTGGTGCACTTTTTCATAATTTATTGAATTGATAACATTATTTATCTATTCAGGCAATAAAATGATACATTTTTATGTTACAAAAATCTCCATCATTTCAAAACATTAAAAACCTTCTAAATGAATTATTGGATGCATAATTATTTTTTTATAATCATGATGTTAGATTATATCATCCAGACTAGAGTATTTCGAATGATAAGAAATTATTGTAACTTGTTTGTTGGTTGAACAATATTTTGCAACTTATTTTTACATTATTTATGTTATCGGATTTACTGTCATCGATCCGCATATAGAAACATCAGACTTGCTACATCCCAAACTTCTGGGAACATAAATGTCGAATGAAGATAATTGTTTATACGAGGGTTGTCTCAAGAATAAGGTTTCCACATTGTTTTTCCGGCACAAGGAATTTTTTATTTGAAAAAATGTCACCATTGGAAACGTTGATCTTTAAGCTATTTTTCTACATAGTCGCCATTTTTATAGTCATAGTATATAGTCCTTGTTACTTAAGCCGTAAAGAATTGGAAATTGTTCAGTTATTTCGAGAAGTTTGTCAGTATTTGCCATTGCGGCAGCGAATAAAAACCGTGCAAGCAGCGAATTAAAATTTAGACGCTGTAATGTCGCACCGCTCCTGAAACAGACGCTTTGATCTGTTCTTGTTTATTTACTTCTGCGAGGGCAGTCTCTGAGCGACAATGTTGTCGAGAATAAAGCATCCCACAAACCGGCGCGAAATAATCGCGGCGAAGTATTCGCAACGAAATGCAGAGCGAAATTCGTAATCTGTTTAGCCTGTTTATTCATACCAAAGCGTCTTATTCGCTCCGCGAACGTGAAGGTTTCGACAGGTTGCGTACATTTTATTTTTGCCTTTTGCAATGAGCTCGTCTTCAGAAGAAGAGGAGGCACTTCTATTTCTTGCTTTAGAAGAGGAACAAAATGCACGGTAAATTATGTTTATTTAACGCCATTTGATAGTTGGGTATGTATTAAGTTTAACGAAGTACATAAAACAAATATTTTCAATTTTGTTTGGGAAACGAAGGAAGTGGGTACATGATATTAACTTGGAACGAAATAAATTTGGGGAATACCATACCTTGATGCCACAACTTCGGCTGGATGAACAGCGCTTTTACGTATATTTTAGAATGACTCCAGAGTGTTTCGATGAAATATTGAACTTGGTGAAAGATGAAATACGAAAATCTGACACAAATTATCGTGAAGCTATTTCGCCAGAAGAACGACTTGCTATTACACTCAGGTAAAAAAATTATATGTATTAAAATTAGTAGGCTTATCGAATAAGAATACTTCAGGGATCGTGGAATAAATATTTTATTGTAATAATTGGACTACATGTTGCCACTAGGATTAAATGTTGCTAAATAATTCGAGGCAGAATTTGCCTCCTCTGTTGGGTATATTATTGGAGTAAACCCTGTGCCGCTTGGGAAGGACGACATACTACTATCATACATACTTGCAGAATTCTGGGTAGACGCTGAAGACATTTCTTCAATATGTTCAAATTCTTCGTGCGCTATTAATTCGGCTATTTTTAGTTTTATTCGGGCTTGACGCTTTAAGGGAAGTGTTTTTACAGTCTGTGCATGTGCCAAGAAAAGTGAATCAATGGCCTCGTTCTCTTTTTTAGGTTTTTTACCTTCAAAATAATTAATGAGCTGTTGTACAGACGAAGATGGTGGTTCATAGCGTTTTCTGCTCGTTTTATATTTTGGTGTAGTTGCAGTCTGCGGAAAGGTGTGCCCTGGAGTAGTCACTGCTGTAGTGTTCAATGAAGAAGGTGGTGCTGTCTGTGTTGCCGAGGCGTTCTGTGCATCTTCTGCATCTACATCAGCATTTTCATCTTCTCCATGGCCGCGGTCTTCCAAATTTTCGGTTTCTACATTTCCAGCCCTTTCCTGATATATATTTGAGTTAAATTCGGCAGTCTCATAACGTATGACGTCAATATCTTTCATATTAGACGACGTTTTGGCAAATGCCAAAAAAGGACGGAAAAATTCCATGTAGTCAGCCCACTGCCATTTCTTTATGTTGCCCACTGCTTGGCCGGTCTTTGGTTTGGTAGATTTTATATATTTTGCAAATGTGTCTCTGATATTCTTCCACCTTTTTTTTACTTCATCACCTAAAAACGATTTTTTTTATAGATTCCTTGCCACTGGTGACACCTTCTATACCATTGGGCATAGCTTTCGAGTTGGCTTTACAACAGTGAGTGCAATCGTAACCGAAGTCTGTGAAGCGATATGCAGACATATGGAGCATATACAGGGTGACTTTGAAGTTGAGTCATTAATTTTCAGATAATGATTGTAGAAGGAAGATAAACCAGAATATGTGTGTAAAAATAAAAAAAAAGTAAAAAAAAATTTTTACCTTGTTTTATAAAGTATCCTCCCGACAAGTATTTCAGTGCGGACCTGTATTTGATCGTGAGGTCCCCTGTGAGGTCTTAAGTCACCTGATTCACGAGCCCGTTGTACTACATTAACAAAGGCACGAGGGGTTGGTTGCACTCGATTTCGAAACCGATCCGCATAAACATGTGCCATTTTTTATTTCGTTTGAGCCACGCAACAGAAACTATTCACACGCTAACCGACAGACACTGAATGTATGTATAACTGAACTGAATAAAATACTTAATTACAAAAACATCGTTCCAAATTCTTTCGCTTTTTTGTTTCCGATGCGATGAACCGGTAAGGCGGATTATATCCGTTGTTGCCAAACACGAGTACATGATATTATTATTGAGACAGGGCGGTACTCAAACTTCCAAAGGGCTATAACTTTGTTACTTTAATTTTACCAGAAAAATGGTAAAGGAAAAAAACATTTCCTTTGATCAGATCTACTCACTATTAAAATAAATGACTCAACTTCGAAGTCACCCTGTATATTTACCAGAACCAACAGAGAATATATGGAAAAAATGTGCTGATGAAGAATTTGAAAATAGATGGGGATTTCCCAATTGCATTGGCAGCGTGGACGGTAAACATGTAACAATCAAGAGACCTAACAACGGTGGCTCCAATTACTGGTGCTATTTACATAAATATTCAATAGTACTTATGGCCATTGTTGGCCCGGACTATAAATTTATATGTGTTGATATTGGTGGTTTCGGAAAAAATAGTGATGGGGGTATTTTCGAAACCTCAAACATGGGAAAACGATTTGAACAAAATTTAATGAGTGTCCCTGCACCTAGATTTCTCCCTGGGCAAAATGAAATCTGCTCGTATGTCTTAATTGGTGATGAAGCAATTGCTTTAAAACCATACCTTATGAGACCATTTCCTTATAAGCAGACTTTAACAGACGTCATAAAAGAGAAATACAATGTAAGACTTTGTCGAGCTAGAAGGGTCGTGGAAAATGCGTTTGGTATTTTGTCTCAAAAATGGCGAATATTTTACAGGCCATTAGAAACTAAAGTAGATACTACTATTCTAATTGTACGTACGGCATGTGTTTTACACAATTTTTTACGAAGTAAAAGTGGCGATGACAAATATTTTCAATTCTTAGATCCCCCAGAACCCGTGCTTGGAGCTTTTACTGATATAGCAAATGATCCTCGGCGGGCAGCAAGGCTAGCATTTTCTACTCCTGACAAATTATTTTAATTCTGATATGCCTATGCCCAATATATAGAATGTTCGTTTTCACATTTTTGTAGACTGTAAATTATTTAACAAGTTAATAAAAAATATTAGGTACATACCATTTGTATTTAATTCTTTTCCTATTTCCATCCGAATCTTGTCTTTCTTTCTCACATTCCTGTATTCATCGTTCGACAAATCATACAAACAAGGATACTTTTTCACTATTTCTATCAATAATTCGGTTTTTGCCATTGCGAATTTTTGAAGAACGGCGTCAAAAACGCGGTCAAAGGCGAACTGAAATACGCCGCGATAAAAACGCTGGAACAATCGCATTCGCTTCGCACAAGTCTGAGCCTGTCCGTAAACCGCCGAGTTTTAATCTGATCGCGAATTCATCGCCGCGAAATTTTCGCAGCCAAAGCGAATATTTCGCGCCGGTTTGTGGGATGCTTTATACCCAAAATAACGATTTTTACCGACAACTGATAATGAGCGATGAAGCCCACTTTGATATGAACGGATTTGTTAATAAGCAGGCATTAGAGAACCCTCGTGTCATCCATCAACGACCGCTACATTCTCGTCGAGTCACAGTTTGGTATGGTTGTGTCATTGGACTTTATTTCTTTGGACACTGCAGGCAATTCTCTTACTGTCACTGGCGAGCACTACCGTGATATGATGAACACGTTTCCGACTCCTCAAATCCAACAGTTTAACCGGCAAAACATGTGGTTCCAGCAGCTTGTCACACAGCTAGGGAAACAATGAATCTTTTGCGAACATTTCCGGGACGTTTAATTTCTCGATTTGGTGATGTCAACTGACCACCAAGGTACCTGGATTTAACTCCTCCTGACATGTTGTATGGGAATTTTTGAAAAACAGTGTTTTTCTATACTGTAGAGCAGCTGAAGAACAATATTACGGAAGCGATTGAACATATTCCTTCCCTAACCTACCAAAAAGTCATGGAAAATGTAATGAAGCGGGCTCAAGTTTGTGCGGCTTCTAGAGGCTGACATTTGTCTGATATTACTTTTCATACATAATTTGTAAGTTTCAATAAAGATTAAGATAGAAAAAATGGACGTAATTTATTTCAATTCACAAATATTCAAGATACAAACCAGTCAGGTTCGGCCATCCTGTACTTCACTCAACTAGTGATGAATTTCTATGACTTTCATGCCGGTAATAGGCGCTTCTTGTTGGGATCGCCAGTGGGGGAGCAGACAAATACGACGGTGTTGCCATATTTCGCGTAGCATCACGCGCGGCAAGGTTATTCAGAAACAAACGCGTTTTGTATAAAAATAACTTTATTATAAAAATATTATTCACGAACAAGTTGCGAGGGAATTATATTTAAAAAAATTATACATTTCATATCCATTACACAGTCTTTTTCAGTTGTTCCGCGATGGCATCCAAAAAGTCTTGAGTATTGAGGTACATTCCTTCTTTGACGTTCGGTAAACCGTGGATAGAAGCCGCCAAGTCCTTTGTATATTTTCCGCTCTCGACTGTATCGATACAAGCCTTTTCCAAGTTCTTGGCGAACTTTACGAGATCTGGAGTTCCGTCCAGTTTACCTCTGTGTTCCAAACCGCATGTCCAGGCGAAGATCGAAGCTATGGGGTTCGTTGAGGTCTGAAGTCCTTTCTGATGTTGTCTAATAAAAAAAAAGTGAAATACAAAATAATATGAAGAGGTGCTATAAAACCATGTTTATAGTAGAGGTTCTTGAGGTGAGATATATGGAAATGTTTAGGTTCAGGAACTGTGACATTAGAAGTGTTACGCCTAGAAAAAATAATTTCGTCAACTTGATGTTTTGCAAGATAATGACTACATTTTAAGCATGCTGTGGCAACAATGCCAACGTTTTATCGTTGTTATTATCAAATTTTTTCTTATTACTTGTCAATAAAATTTCGTGGAAATGTTAATGTTTCATTCTTGATGTAAGACTAGGTCATTGCCACAAAAACAAGTTGACGAAGCTATTTTTTTTTTTTTGGGTGTAACACTCCTAATGTCACCGAGTATATGTAAATAATAAGTCATGGAATTATTCAAAAAACTGATCCTATGAAGCCTGAAAGGCTCAAAAATGTTACCCCAAAATTTAAAGAAGATCGATTCCCACCCCGTTTTAGAAGCACACGTTGTCCCGAAACGCAGGACTTTTGTTTTCAGAAAGAACTGCGTAAAAATAAAATTGAAGGACAGGACTGACTATTCATTTTATAAGAATCTGTTACATTTTGGGTTTCCTAGGTCTTCTACTATACCCTCCTCGACGGAATTTGCATGATATAAATAAACAAATCGATAAATAATCGATAACTGGGTTATTGCTGTGGGACTGTAGAAATTCGGTTTTTCAAATCCGATTTGTAAATTTGTTAACCAACACACCGCGCGGCGCCTGATTTGTATAATGAAATACATCGTACCTTTCAACGTTGGATGATGGCCGAGCTTCGTTTACACTTGTTTAAATCAATTTTCTGTAATTTTACATTCTATATCACTATGTATTTTGAGTACGCATAAAGAGATTTTTTTCACAATCTCCCGATTGAAAATGCCCTTAAGGTGAATCTTCCAGCAAGATAATGACCCGAAGCACATTTCTCGCAAAGAAATTCTGGATGAAAAAATACCAGATCTCAAATGGCCTTCACAGTCTCCCGATATAAACCCCATTGAAAATCTATGGGAATACTTAGATAAGCAAATTCGAGATAAAAATTATTCAAACAAGGATGAACTTTTAGCCGCTTTAGAGCAAAAGTGGAGACAGATTGATGAATCTTATATCAAGAAACTTCTACAATCTACGCCGAGACTATGCCAGGCGGTGATTGATAATAATGGTTATGCTACAAAATATTAACATAAATATGGTTGGTTTTCTATAATTCAATGAACTTTGCTTCTTTTTTCTATAATTGTTTTGCTTTGTCTATATATTTTTGTCCTTCATAGTTCCAGTTTTTTTCAATTAATTTTTTATTGACGGGAGTATAATGAATTTATTTATGTATAAGTGAGTAATTATGTATACAGGTTGGTGTATTAATAAAACAAGTTAAAAAAGAAATACAGCACAATATTAATTTGTCTATACAGGGTTATCCAAATTAAGTGCCACCATTGGTAACGTTGTTATTAGTAAAAATACAAAGTTGTTTAAATTAGCAAACTAGTAGCATTTTTAACGCTGGTAAAAACGAGAAATAAAAAAAAACAATTGAGAGTCGTTATTTTGATTTTTTTCAGTAAAATAACATTTTTTTAAATGGAAACCCCTGTATATTATATTTTTTTCTGTTAAAGCATCAAATTTTAAACAAAAAAGTTCATAATGACTTTTCCGCTAAAGTCAAAAATAAAGTCAAAATAACGATAAATATTTTTAATTATTTGCAGTATTATAATATTAAGACGGCTATGAAAACAACATGGCGTTCGCGATTTGACAGCATTAAGATAAGCGACAAATTGTTAAACTGGACATACTCGCAACTAGAAGGCTTTGGAAAACAATGATAAAATCAAATAATGTCAAACATTAGTGTAAATACTTGTTTATAAGCTTTATTGTGTCATTAATTTAAAGAAAAATGTTCTCCCATGAAGAAAAGTGTGATATGTTAGAATGCTATTTAGTGTGCAGAAAATCCTCCTTGAGAGCAAGAGAATACTACAGTGAATTATATCCCGCTCGCATTCAACCGTATGAACGATATTTTCTGAGACTTTATCGAAAATTTAGGGGCAACGAAAATGTTTTTGCTAAAACAAGGGCAAAAAAAGAATTCATAATAAGCGAGGCCACGGAAATTGCAGTTATTGGATATTTTGAAGCTTATCGTGAGAATTCAATAGCAGATATTCTCAAGGACTCTAATTTCAGTTATGGTACTGTTCAAAGGATTTTAAAAAAATACAAATTTATTCCGTATAAGTACCGACCAGTTCAAACGCTTTTGGCAGGGGATCCAGAGAGAAGACTTGTTTTTTGCCATTGGTATCTTAGCTTCTGTCGCCAAAATGTAAATAACTTTCGTTACCTTTTATGGACAGATGAATCAAATTTTTCAAATTCTGGAATGTTTAATAGAAAAAACCACCATTATTGGTCAAGAGAAAATCTTTTGTTAGTACATCCAAGAGGCCCACAAGTCCGTTTCAGTTTCAACGTTTGGTGCGGTATAATTGGTTCAAAAATTGTTGGCCCGTTCTTTTATGAGGGAACCCTAACTGGTGAAAGATATGTGGAATTTATGTCAGAAATTCTGACTAATTTCTTAGACGAATTGGATCTTATAAGTAGACATCATCTGCATTTTCAGCAAGATGGCGCACCTGCCCACAACTCCAGAGGTACTTATCATTTTCTAAGTACTACTTTTAATGATCAGTGGATAGGAACAAATGGCCCAATACAGTGGCCTCCCAGATCACCAGATCTAAACCCACTTGATTACTTCTTGTGGGGTTACTTAAAGAACCAAATTTACAAGCGAAGGTACGATAACCTTGACGCGTTAAAGACTGCAGTTAGGGAAAAGATAACCCAGATAGATGGTAGGACCATATTCAAGACAGTTCGAGCAGTTGAAAAACGTGCCCAAAAATGTATTGAAGAACAAGGTGGTGTTTTCGAGCATCTTCTTTAAAAAAAATTGTTATTGTATTTTGTAAGATTATAAGTTGATGTTGAAAATAAAGTTTGTCGATACAATTTAATTGTTTCAGATTGGAGGCCATAACTTCAACAATTTGTAACCTAGGAGAAAAGTTATTGTAAGCTTTTTTGTTTAAAATTTGATGCTTTAACAGAAAAAAATATAATATACAGGGGTTTCCATTTAAAAAAATGTTATTTTACTGAAAAAAATCAAAATAACGACTCTCAATTGTTTTTTTTTATTTCTCATTTTTACCAGCGTTAAAAATGCTACTAGTTTGCTAATTCAAACAACTTTGTATTTTCACTAATAACAAAGTTATTAATGGTGGACACTTAATTTGGATAAACCTGTATACTTTTGTCCATTACTGTACATTTTTTATTTTAGTCCTATCAGTTTTTGATAATTGCTATTTTACATGTATGTGATGATCTCCACATACAAGGATATTTTCTTTTTGTGGTATATGCATTTATTCACAATTTGTAATTGATGTGAATACACTATTATTATTAGATATTTAAATGACTCGACTACTTCAATCAGGCCATCCGGTATAAGTTAGATAGTGAGAACTTACCTATAGTGTCTCGTGACGGTACCATGAGCAGCTTCAGATTCAATAGTTTTTCCATCAGGGCACATAAGTACAGACTTCATCATTCCTAAAGAACCGTATCCTTGAGCCACGATGTCGGACTGCACGTCTCCATCATAGTTTTTGCACGCCCAAACGAAACCGCCACTAGATTTCAGCGCCTGAGCGACTTGATCGTCGATCAGTCTGTGTTCGTACCAAATCTTTTTGGCCTCAAACTGCGATTTGTACTCCCTGCGACCATACATAACTATCAGCGTTCGTTCAAAACTATCATTTTTAGGATAGATATTCCCACTGACTAAAATGATGACGTAATCGTCATCTTTCGTGATTTTGACTATATAGTCAACGCCAAACAAAGTGGCGTGCACGTCATCACGATAAAAATTCCCCGACCTAATGCCTAGGTTTCTATCACAAACAATTGCTCTATTGCAGTTTCATATTAATGTGATATATAAATTGTAAAATGGTCATTACTCTCTTATTATGGTTAATAGTCATATAAACATTGTTATTAAAATATCACATAAGTTGCTTTCTGATAAATTTAGACGCATTATGCGAAATAAAATGTTTTGCAAACGCTCCAATCACTTATCGACATGTAAACGCACTAAACCGATTTCGCAGCGTTGACACATTGTCACCTTGAAACTTATTTAAACTGGGAACTGACATTTGTATTAATTTTGACACTGAATCAATTTGTGGCATTTCAAATCTTTATAAATCCTTTGGCCCCGATACTGTAAATCAACAACTGTTTGTTTCAAAACAAAATTATTCATTTTACGAGTAGATAAAGGCAATTTTGGTATATAAAGATGCCCAAACAGTTAAATAGTCGGTGTAAGGAACTCGTGGCCTCGTTAATGCACTACTTTGAGCAAGAAAGGGACAACAACGGGCCTTTGTTGCCTTTAAATGCTGTTCAAGAGGTAGGTTACTAATAATTATATGTAATGTATATTAATAATAGTGAAATTTTATTTCATTTTTTGTAGCGTGTTGATGCTGCTTTAAAAATTAGTTTAAGGACAGTTAGTCGTATTTCCGAGGGTGTGAAAAGTGATGCAAATTTAGAATCGCCCAAGAAAAAGCGGAGTTATATTAAACGTGTAACCAACACAGCGACATTGGATACAAGTGCCATTCGAGAAGTGATCTATAATATGTATCATAAAAGTAAGATCTTATTATAATAACTTATCAGAAATTTGCATTAATTTGTTAACTAAATTATAATGTCATATTACACATGGTTTCAGAAGAACAAGTTACGATACAAACTTTATGGTCTCGATTAAGAGATAGGGCATTATTTGATGGTAGTGCCACGTCTTTAAGGCGGTTGCTTAGAGATCTTGGATTTAAGTGGCTTAAGGACAATCCGCGACGAGGGCTCATGGAACTACCAAGTATAGCTTTGAAAAGGGTGGAATTTCTAAGGCAATACAATCAAGCCAAGGTTGAGGCCTTATACCAGTTTGTCTTCCTCGATGAAACTTGGATATTTCAAAATGGGACCATAGGTCGCTCTTGGCAAAATGGAAACCAAAAAAGCGTGAAAGCTATTAAAACAGATGGTAAAAGGTATGTACTTTTACACAATTTGCACTATAAAATTTAAAACTAATATATTTTAGATACATTATATTACATGCTGGAAATGAAAATGGGTTTATTGAGGGTAGTGAAGCGATATTTTCTTCGAAAACAAAATTGAGCGATTACCATGGAGAGATGAACCAGGACAATTTTTTGAAATGGTTTCAACATCAGTTATTAGAAAAATTGGAGAGTCCATCTATGATTATACTGGATAACGCCCCTTATCACAGCATGATATTGAACAAAGTGCCCAACAATGCATGGACAAAAAAAAATATCCAAGACTGGTTGACAAATCAAAACATACCATTTTTAAACACAATGTTTAAAACAGAGCTATTGAGTATTGTTGCTCGGTACATAATGCTTCTTAATTATATATATTTTGGTCGACAGTTTATATTTCTTTTGTTTATTCCTATTCTTAAAATAACTGCCTTTTTAGAAACAAACCACCTAAAATATACGTGATTGATGAATTGGCGGAACAACATGGGCACAAAGTTCTTCGTCTGCCTCCTTACCATTGTATATTTAACCCTATTGAGTTAATTTGGGGCATAGCAAAAGGTTACTATAACAGACATATTGGTAGAGATGGTAACAGTGAAAAAGACTGTTTGGATATGTGGAACGAGGCTCTACAAACGGTTACCCCAGACATGTGGAAAAATAGTCTTCGACATACTGAGCAAGAAATTTTTAAATGGTATGAAAGAGAACGAATTTTTGATCGACCAGACATCGAACCTTTAATAATCAACTTTGAGAGTGATGAAGATTCAGATTCAGACAGCGCTGAAGAAAGAAACTCCGACTAACTTTATTGTACAGAAAAAGCTTACACCAGTAGCTTACCTAATTTTAGAATGCATTTTTCTGTATGAATTCTGTAAACTAAATACCATGCATAAAATTTGGAGGACCCCATTTGGATTTTTATTCAGTACCTTTAAGCTATCAATTAAATATGGTAGTTTCATAGTGTCATCTGATCAATAATTGTCATACTTAATGATTATGCAAGTACAGATCTATAATTTTATTATACTATTATTTTTGTTCTCATTTGAGGTTAATATTGCTTATAAACCTAGATATGTAAATAATAAATTTTATTATTTTACAAAAAGTTTGGCAACAATGTAAATTTTTCAACACACCCACCTTGATGACGTGCACGCCACTTTGTTTGGCGTTTACTATAGACAGATCTCTCAAAATCACCAAGGTCATTTCGTTACGTCTAATAATTATCCGATATTTAAAATGATCTTGATCATTTTCAGAAAAATTAGGGCTAGCTAAGAATTTGTATGTTTTTTGGGAGATGTTTATTTATTTTAAAAGTAAATCGAGATTGTTGTCATTTAAAATAATTGTGGTTCTGATTTGTTAACTTTAATATCAAATTAACTTTATTTGAGCCGTAGGAAGCTGAAAATGTACAAGACGCCATTTTGAGTATTGATGAATGCTACGTCAACATTTTCAAATGGGTACCTATGCTCATTGTGAGCAATGCTTTATGCAACAAAAATGGTTCCCACGTACTTATCGTAGATTTCTTGGAAAATATCCTTGAACCTCCCATCATATTTTTTCAGGATCGTATTCTTTGTGGAAAGATATAAAGGCCATCCTTTCTGTAACGCTACCTGGAAGGACGAATGGGCGAACGCACTTATGCTTTCATCTGTATTGTACATGCCCATTGCTACTCCCGGTGATTTGTATTTAAAAAGTTCTACTTTCTGCACTTCGCCGTCATCTGCAGTGTAAATCATCTCCACCTTGAATAATGATACGAATCGGTTAGAAAAATAACGCCAGATGTGCAATCCTTGATAAAATCAAATACAGTGAAAGCTCTCCTTGCGGACAGCTCCTATAAGCGGACATCTCTTTTAACCGGCCAAAGTTCCTGGAACCGAATTTCAGCCATCAATTTTCAATGTTAAATGCATTCCGATAAACGGACGCTCTTATAAACGGACGCGGACACTAGATTTTCCTGTATGTGATCAAAAAATCTCCCATAAGCGGACGCGAAACTCTAATACCCGGACGATTTTTTAGTTCCGCTTATTGCAATGCACATATCTACATACATAAAATTCGGTAATTCCCCGATTTATATTAGGTGATTCCCCATTTACGCATTTCGTTGGGTAGCCTGTATGTAATCTTGTGGCTTGTCTTCAGTTCAGGCAAATTCGTAGTTGATTGAGTTACGTATTTTATTATTGTAACTGTAAAATGGCACCAAAAAAAAGGATGCTCTCGTTAAAGGAAAAGATGGAAGTTGTTAACGTATTAGACAGAGAAAGTGTTTCAGTTCGTCATTTGGCAAAGAGATTTAATATTGGGAAAACGCAAGCAGCTGAAATTGCCAAAAATAAGGAAGATATCAGGAGTAAATGGCAATCAGGAACTAATATAAATCAAAAGAAGGGTTTTTTAAAAAAGGAAGGTTTTGCTATAGACAAAACATGTTTTGAGTGGTTTGTGAAAGCTAGAAGTCGGAACATTCCAATCTCAGGGCCGTTAGTGAAAATGAAAGCTAAAGAAATCGCCACTACTTTGGGCTATAATAATTTCAGTGCGTCCGACGGGTGGCTGCAAAAGTGGCGCAAGAGACATAGTGTGAGTTTCAAATGCATATCTGGCGAAGCTGCTGCAGTAGATCAAGTTGATGTGTCACAATTTTTGGAGAAACTTCCGTCCATGTTGCTTGGCTACAAACCAGAAGATGTGTACAACGCAGATGAGAGTGGACTTTTTTTTCGCGCATTGCCCGACAAAACTTTAAAGGAGAAACATGTGTGGGTGGAAAGTTGTCTAAAGATAGACTAACCATTTTATTCTGTGCAAATATGGCCGGTGAAAAATGCGATTTGATTGTGATCGGGAAAGCGGCTCCTCCCCGTGCTTTAAAAAACGTTGCTATTAAGGATCTACCAGCGACTTGGAAATCCAACAAAAAGGCATGGATGACCCGAGAAATCATGTCTGAGTGGTTAGTCGAATTCGACCGGAAAATGAGAATCCAAAAAAGGCAAGTTCTTTTATTTTTAGACAATGCATGCTCTCATCCTCGTGATATGAAAATGAAAAATGTGAAAATTATATTTTTACCGCCAAACACAACTTCTGTTTGTCAGCCCATGGATCAAGGTGTCATACAGAACTTTAAATTTTATTATCGGCACTTGATTTTAAAACATATTTTAACAAAAATTGACGATGGTCAAAGCTTACCTGAGCTTACAAAGTCTATCAATGTGTTAGAAGCTTTGTGTTTTATAAAAATAGCATGGAATAAAGTAAATTCCTCTACAATTAAAAACTGTTTTGGCAAAGCTGGATTCAGAAAAAGTGAATGTAGCTCAGAATTTGCTGAGCAAAATTATTGCGATGCTGAAGACGATCTGCCCTTAGCGACACTTGCTCAGTTACTGCGACATGCCAAACATTTAGGAGTAGCAGATCCCCAGAAAGTAGATGATTTCCTGGCCATAGACAATAACATAACAACAGAAGAAAATGCCATTGGCAACTTTTCGAATTTGGATGTAGAAAGCCCAGGCCAACTTGAATATGGTAGTCCAAACGACTCAGAAGAAGAAGTGGAACTGGTGGACTCACTAAGCGGTTCAAAAACGATAAATTCATATGGGGAAGCTCTAAATCATATTTCTATATTGAAAAAATTTGCTAAAGATGATTTCACTGCATTTCAACATTTGAAAAATTTAGAAAGTTATTACGAAAATTGTCTCCTTCAGCAAAAGATGGTGAAATTTCGTCAGACAAACATTTTAAACTTTTTTCTACAAGCTAAAGAATAATCTTTTTTTTAAATTCTCGTACCATGTATTGAAGCATTTATGTTTTTGTATGCGTATATGTACATATATTATATAGATATATAGCATAAATACATACTTTAAAAATGTGGCGAGTTGTTGTGTTTCATTTTTCTCATGATTATAATACCTCATTTCCTCATGATTATATACCCCGTTATTTATACTCTATACTTACTTACTCTCTTTTAAACGGACACCTCCCATAAGCGGACAAAAGTTACGGAACCGTGAGTGTCCGCTTATGGGAGCTTTCACTGTACTAAAAAGATATCACCTTAACAACTGGTAATCTACTATTACGATATTTTCTAAATGAAATTACTATTGTATCAAAATTTTACTGTACGGTGGATAGGTTCCCAGATACCTCACATTCTTAGTTAACAGTTACTCTACCGTGAAATGGCAAGAATCACATTAACAGACATTTGCCTTTTGGCCTATACATTATAGACCACCCTGTATATTTACCTTCCCTGGTTTAGTGACAACGAAATCCTTTGCTTTGTATTGATCCCCATGAGCGTGACGGCCAATGACGATCGGCTGAGTCCATCCAGGTACCAACTTGGGTATATTACTGCAGAGAATCGGTTCTCTGAATACAGTGCCCCCCAGAATATTTCTAATTGTTCCGTTCGGTGACAGCCACATTTTCTTCAACTTAAATTCTGTGAGGACAAATTTAAAATGATGTCAAATTATTTGAACTGATATGAAAAAATCCGTAGTGGCCCTTAATCTCGTTGAATATAATTCAAAATGAAATATTCTCAAAGTACAGTATATTCAGATAAGAGATAGACCGGATGTAAACAAAAGGTTCGGGTGATTTTCACGCTAACGCCGCCGTCTCGACGTAAATCAGGAGCCCTCATTGGTCAATTCGCAATTAAATGCCTATGCCGAGCGGCAGAGCAGTCGTATCAAGGCAGAGTCAATTCAGGTTCAGACGTGTTACGTATGTCGTGTGCATCATTGCAATTTGATATTTCTTTGGACGTTTTCGTTTGTTATCGTATTAAATTGTTGAGTTTGTCGTTGTTATTGTTATACCTTGTTATTGATTGTTATTGTTATCAACTGCTTGCGCAAAATGCCCAATAGTACAGATACTGCCGATGAAGTTGTAAACTCCTGTAGTCCACCTAGGAAACGCTCTAAAAAAAGACACCTGAGTGCAGAAATGAAAGAGGTCATTTTGAATATATATAAGATCGAGCGCGAGGAGAACGAGGCATCAACCATCAAAGAAATTGTTGTGAAGGTTTCTCACAAAGTTGGGGTGTGTCGCGCATCAGTGTTTAATGTGTTAAGACAATACAAAAAAAATCACACCTTTTCTGAGCCAATGACCAGTAAACATCGCAAAAGTATTGTTAAATCATTGGATGAAGCTGATAAGCATGCGATTAGGAGGAAAGTGCATGAATTCTTCTTTAGGAATGAAATACCTACTATAGATAAAGTACTGCAGGAGGTAAATGGAGAAACAACGTTGCCAAATTTCAAACGATCAACTTTCCATGCGTTACTGAAGCATTTAAATTTCAAATGGAAAAAACGGGGTCGTAATAGTTTACTACTGGATAGAGAAGAAATTGTGCTATGAAGGAGGGATTATTTAACAAAAATTGGGAAATATAGAAATCAAAACAGGAAGATTTATTACCTTGATGAAACGTGGGTAAACGCAGGACACACTACAAGTAAAGTATGGGATGATGATTCTGTAACTTCATCCAGGAGGGCCTTTCTAGATGGACTGTCCACCGGATTAAAAAATACAGCAGGTAAATACGAGTAATAGACAACAATCGGATGTTTTTCAAACCTTGGGAGCAAGGTTCTAAACATTAATTCCAGGGGGCAGATAAAACATATTACAAGTAACAAAACTTTTATAACTTTCGATAAAATGCGTGGATGTTTTGTTGTCATTTTCATTTGTTAGAACTTTTTTAAGCCATGTTTTTATGTGTTTTCGATATTTCAATAATTTTTTAATATAATCTTAAAATATGTCGAATACTATAAACTTAAAAAAAGTTACTAAGTTTTATATTGTGTACCGTTCCTAATATTTCTAATCATTTTAATTCATACTTTAAGCTTTATAAAGTTATAATTTGTTAATATTAATATTTGCGCGTATTTCAGGTTCCTGATCATTCATTTTTTATAGGTTTATAACTTTAAATTAAATTGTGAAGCGCTGAGTAATCATACGGCGTTCAATATTCTTTCTTTCAATATGACTAAATAATCCCAATTATAGCAATCTGATACTGTCTCAATGTTTTTTCGCTGAATGTGATGAAAACATTTGAAAAAGGTTCGCTTATTGAAATAAATCTACACCAGTTAGTACTTCGATTTCCAGGTAAAGGGAAAAGGCTCATTATCTGCCATATTGGCAGTGAGGATGGATTTGTTGTTGACGGTCTGTGGTGCTTTGAGTCTAAGAAAACTGGAGATTACCACGAGGAAATGAATGGCGAATCGTTTGAACAGTGGTTTTCAAAAATTTTACCGAACTTAGAGGAAAACGCAGTAATTGTGTTGGATAATGCGCCTTATCATTCTCGAAGAATGGAAAAGGTCCCAACAACGGCTTCAAGGAAAGTTGATGTTCAAAATTGGCTCCGCTCGAAAAATATCAACTTTGAAGAAGCAATGCTGAAAGTACAATTATTAAGAATTGTCAAGGATCACAAGGCGGAATATCAAAAATACGCCATTGACGAAATGGCAGCAAGTCAAAATAAAACTGTGCTCCGTTTACCTCCATACCATTGCGAGCTCAATCCCATTGAGCTCATATGGGCAGTGGTTAAAAATTATATAGCTAAGCACAATACAACTTTTAAATTTTGTGACCTCAAAGGACTTTTCAAAGAAGCACTAGAATTAATAACAGCGCAAAAATGGGAAAACTGTATTAAGCACGTGAAAGACAAAGTTGAAAAGAGAATGTGGGAACTGGACAATATTTTAGAGGAACAAGTCGAGCCATTCATTATTGACGTTGGTGCTTCAGGCAGTAGCGATGATGAAAGCTCATCAAGCTCATCTTTCCAATAAAAGATGTCGTTCATCAAATTCGGTAAGTTATAAGTAATTATAAAGCTACTGTATTTTTTAATTAATTATTGACATTTTTGAACTCATTTTGGCAAAACCTATTCAAGAATCTACTTTCTGACAATGTTCAACCATGCACATTTTTTTACGTTTTGAACGTTTTAAGTTGGTTACATATTTACCTAGAAATCAAAAAATATACTAATCAATATTCTAAAAGCAATTTTAAGAGATATACGATTATTTTTAATTTAGGCTAATTTAAACGCCATTTTGAGATTATATTCGACTGTATTTCACCAAACATCAGGCGGCATCCGAAGCTGTAAATCGAAGCGAAAATTTTGAAACCCTTATGTATATTTACATCATTATATATTTCTTACCCCACCCCCACATGATCCTATATCCATCACCAATCGTATACACATCGAATTGTGCTAATTTACTACAAAGTTACCTACTATCTAAAATATGTACTGCGTGACTCTTAATACGTCCCTGCCGAATGTTACAGCGTTCGATGATCACGTGGTCTTGTTTATGTCCGGTCTATCTCTTATCTGAATATACTGTAGTGGCCCTTAATTTGGTTGAATATAATTCAAAATGAAATATTCTCAAAGTAGTACATAGAACATTTACTATGTGTATCAAATATAGTGCTTATCCCCAGGAGCAAAGGACTGATATACATATTTGAACAAATCTCTTCTGATGCCATTTATATATAGTTACAAACCTTCTACTCTCTGCTCATCTGGAGTGATTGTAGCACACTTGATTCCTACATTGTGCTTCAGAATTGCATGTGCGGCATCTATGGTTACTTGATCATCAGTCTGATCCCTTCAAAAACATACAACAATGATACGCCATTGCAAAGACGGTACTGTAATTGATCTTTTATAAGGACTTAATAATTTGAAGTATGGGTGTCTATTTTTCAACTAAGAAATCATGAACTTTTACGGGCTAATTTTATTCACTCTTTTTAAGTAAAATAATTTACCAAACAATTTTCTGATTTGGATACAACAGTTTTAAGAAAATTGCCTTGACTTATTGCCCATAATCTTGAACTCCAACATAACATTTTCGTATTTTTTGAGAGTATGGACCAAAAAATTTGAACTTGAAAGTAACATATCAAGATCAAGTATTTTTATTAGAGTGCGACACCCAGTTTTTTGGAAAAAATGCATTGGTTAACTGCAAGCATAATAAAATCTCCCAAATCCAGAAAAATGCCTCATGTAGTATTTTACTTAAGTAATCATACCTGTAAGGCAGACCTAAATCAAAGTATAGACATTCCACCTTAACATAGGGGAAGATTAAAGACTCTTTGATTTTTGCCCAAATTATTCTAGTCATTTCATCACCATCCATTTCGACAACCGGGTTTTTTGCTTCAACTCTTTTAGTTGAATCTGAAATAATAATGGGAGTCTAGACAGTGATTTATTCTCAAATATGTTTCTCCATGTTCAAAAATAAAGCAGCAATGATGCAAAGCATCGCTTGTTTGAATTGATATTGATTCTGAATTTATTGAAATGGCAATTAACAAAAACCATCAAACCATCAATTCTGTGTCCCATACATATCTAAAGAGAAATTTCAGAAAGATGTGCCAATGTCAATTTTTCTAGTCACAAATTTTTGGATATCAAATACAATTTTGTGATAAAAAAATTGGATAAGCCCAACTCCTGCATGAAATGGTGGAGTCATAAGAAACAAAGCCTGTTCAAATCTAAATCCATTTTTGAGGATCTTAAAACGTGTTGCCTATACTTACTGTTATTGGCTGTATGGGTTTTGCAAAAATGACTAGTTATCTCTATTCAAGTGAAATCTGTTCAGATTCAGGTCAAGAAATTGAAAATCCAGTTGAGGTACAAGAATTTCCTGAAGATTCTGATGTCAGTGAGGTTCCAGTACCAACAGAAACTATTCCAAATTATGGTAAAGCTATTATCCTAACCAAGCAGCTTAAAAGTTTTGTCGAAAATAAGGGAGTCTTTTGACCTTTATTCTGAATCAGTAATTCGATTCCACGACACCATTTTAAAGAAAAACAGGAGACAATATATGAATTTTTATGTCCTTAAAGTGACTTTCTTTTATATGGACACTGCTCTTGAACAGACACTTTCAACCAGTCTCATTCGTATCAGTCCAAAGGACATTTCACTGTGCATAAATTTTATGGAGTATTATGATAAATATGATAGGGTCTTAGACCAAAACGTGCATACATATCAGCAGAATATATTTGCCAACAGGTTTATTAATACAATATAATATTTTTTTTAGGTATAAAATGGAAAAGGTAAACACTATTATATATGTAGATAACTAATGCTTATGAACCTTCTATTCAAGTGAAATCTGTTCAGATTCAGGTCAAGAAATTGAAAATCCAGTTGAGGTACAAGAATTTTCTGAAGATTCTGATGTCAGTGAGGTTCCAGTACCAACAGAAACTATTCCAAATTATGGTAAAGCTATTATCCTAACCAAGCAGCTTAAAAGTTTTGTCGAAAATAAGGGAGTCTTTTGACCTTCATTCTGAATCAGTAATTCGATTCCAAGACACCATTTTAAAGAAAAAGAGGAGACAATATATGAATTTTTATGTCCTTAAAGTGACTTTCTTTTATATGGACACTGCTCTTGAACAGACACTTTCAACCAGTCCCATTCGTATCAGTCCAAAGGAGATTTCACTGTGCATAAATTTTATGGAGTATTATGAAAAATATGATAGGATCCTAGACCAAAACGTGCATACATATCAGCAGAATATATTTGCCAACGGGTTTATTAATACAATATAATATTGTTTTAGGTATAAAATGGAAAAAGGTAAACACTATTCTATATGTAGATAAGTAATGCTTATGAACCTTGTGCATTAGACCAAAATTAAACACGTCAAAATAAGCTGAATGAATTATATCATAGATCATGAACTCAAAAGATAACGTACAGATACAAATAGTATTTTTTGAAGACTTTGATACACACTTTGGACATCACTTTGCAAGAAAATATACCAATATGAACCATTTAATGGTCCGTTTTTTGGATATGTACTCTATACAAAAGAAAAAAAACGCTAAAGTAAAAAACAACACCCAATACCCTGTAATTGTGTACATCTTGATGTTAACTCCCTATTTTATTGGGTAGAATATACATATTCAAAATGTGAAAGCACCTACATACCCATAATATTTTATCAAGAACAGGTGCAGTTTAACGCAAAAAATAACCACTTGAATTGCAAATAAGTGCATTTCAAACGCACGTTTTAGAGCACTAAGCAAACTAAAAAAACTGAATATATTATACATGTTGAACCAAACTTACATTTTCTATTTTGTAATGCAGTAGTAGCTGGAATAGCAGCATTTTTAGTAGATAGTTGTATAAAATTTTTGGAAAACTTTGTCAATACACCGGCCATTATAACCTCACTTCTCTATTTGACAGTGACAGCTCGATCAACAGGCAGACTGGACACTGGATCAATGGAATCAGAGAATGGAATGAATGGATGCTCGGTTGAAAACCGCGGCGAATACCGCGTTCCAATGATAGACTTTGAACGATAGCGCATGGCCGTCTGATAAGGTTGATAACATATAATTAATTAGTGCGAGACACGCATACGGGAGCAGATTTTATTTATATTATTAATTTTAATTCAAGATCAAGTGTGTGTGTTTTTTTACACAGAGGCAGCCGCGCAGGCAGAAGCCTAAACGCCAGGACACCGCGGCTGCTATGAGGATCCCAAAGAAACTCTGTGAATCCGATTTTTGAACTGCGTAAGATTAGCAGTACTGTGAAAATCCTCCTCTTGAAGATTGTTCCACAATCCCGATACCCTCGGGACAAAGGAGCGGTCGTATCGAATAGTTCTGGATCTACGAAGTTCGACACGGTTAGGATGGAAGGCCGAAGTCAGGCGGGTCTGCCTGGCATGCAGGATCTCTTTCTCGGGTGATCAAAAACCATGAGACTTTTGTCCTGCCCAGCGAATGTCTCAGTCCAAGCGATAGTTCATAGATGGTCTAATAAGATTCAGCAGGGGAGAGTGCTGAACCGCACGGGTATCATGTAAAAAGTCTATAAAACGTCAAAAAAACCTATAAGATGTTAACTTGCAGACTAGGTAGTTTTTAGGGCGCAAACAGTCATTCCACGTTTGCTCACTAGGATCGTTTTGAACGTCCATCTATGGAGGAATCACTCAACTAAACTACACGCATTATTGGTTGCATAGTTTTGTGAGTATGAGAGATCCGTATCTGTCGATTTTATCTCTGAGAATAGCATCTGGATGACTATGTGTATTGGTCTGCATGTGTATATAATCAGTGATATTTGCTGCGTGAGAAAATCATCACTGAATATGCTGAATGTGACGAGTTATTTATATGTTGTGCTTTCTGAATAGAGGTTATGTTCAAAGTTATAAATTAAGAAAAACTGGGAAGAATTACGGGACATCATCACCGAGCCCGCGTTGTGTAATTACTGTTAGCGTGTATATGGCTTGTATTTTGACAGTGTACAGTGAATATAATTATTTCTAATCTCTCTCATTTTTTAAATTCAGCAAATTTGTATATATAATTTCCAGAATGGATAAGAAAAGTGTCTGCGTAACTAATTTCTAACTTTGAATCTCGATTAAGTGTATTTGAGACAAGAATCCAATGGAATTATCATCAACACATACAACTTACAACTTAGACCTCCAGTAATGCCATCTCTGCAGCAGATTTTACATAACATTAGAGCCAAACATTGATAACTAAAGCCTTATTACGTATAGGCAACACGTACAACTGAGTGCTAAGTTAACATCTTGTATAAAAACCTACATAATGTCAAAAAAAAGCAGCATAATGTCACAAAAAAACGAATAATGTCACTTTTCAAGATACGTGATACCCGTGCCGATCGCCATGTGAATGGTAATAGAATCCTCGTATCCAACTCAGGACTTTAGCGCCACTCCTAAAGTTTTGTCATTGATGACGAATAGTTATCTGATTTCCATTTATAATTGAGTTGTTCGGTCAGACTTACTACGAAGAGCAAGTTATCAATAGAAGCGTCTGTTAGAGTACTCCTGAGTTCTTTGTTTAAATGTGAATATCTGCCAGCTTGCGCTCCCCTTCTTTGAGCCTGGAGAAGAGAGAGTGTTGCCTCTTGCAGTTAATGAACAACTCACATGTTGCTGTACAGATACCAAGCGCGCGTCTCTGTGTGCGACAATTTTTATCACAGCGGCCGCTACCTCAGGGTTCACCTTAGGTGGCTAGGAGAGAATAGAATTTATTCATCTATCGTCATCTCGAAATATCAGCCCCGTGGTGATGCGTCATCTATTGAAACAGAATACTTGGCCACTTTCTGACTTTGCATCTATTTCGTTGGTGATGCACGTATGACGCGCTGAAATAAACCCTCAAGGCGACCAAGAGACATCATAATTATCGGCCCACCTTCGCTCCAGTTGTCTAATATTTGTATTCAACGATTGCACGTATAAGGAGCTGTTCCTTTGTCGTTTCTTATGTTTGGGCTCCTCTCACTGCTGAAAACGTAAACATCGGTGCGCGAACTTGTAACTCGATGTTTAGCACGTGGTACGAGAGCAAGGAATGAGAGTTTGTAGGCTAGGAGGCGGAGAGGGGTACTACACCTGTTCTGTTTACGAGACGAGGCCGGAACATAATTTGTGAAACATACCAGTTAGACTATTATATGCAGTATTTTCGACTATAGGAGACTTCCTAATTGTATTCGTAGAAGTACTACTTTGGCCCACCGTGTATTTGTCCTCTCCATCTGGTACGTGACATGAAAACGCGGTTTGGTGTCTCTGACCATACAGGCGACAGGCATTGCACTCTGGCACTCGCCCATCTCATCAGCCAATCGCGTATCATTACAAGTGTACCCGGACACGCACACCTTTGAAAGTGCATCCAGTCGAGTCGCGATTGTCGTTTTGCAGCCTCGATCGCTTCAGTTGCAGTTTGCCGGCTTTGTTTTGCCAAACTTTCACGATTCTCTCTTTCAAACCGAGGTTTTCGTCAAAAGTGTCGTACTTGTAATTTATAAGAGAAGAAAAGCGCAAAATCTTTTTCTCCGCGCTGTATATAGATAATACTCCCCTACAGATGTGCTAAAATAAGGCAAACTAAAAGGATCAACAGGTTTTTCAGGTGAATATTTTTTAAATTTAATTTGCCAGCGTTTATTTGTTACATAAATATATGTCTCATATCAACGTTTAAAGTTTTATACGTGCTTCAAAGATAAAATCATAAAATTGTAACAATTGTTTCTATTCATTTCAATATTTCCAGATGTATGTTGAGTTAAAAAAATATACCATACAGGATAAAAAACCTCTAGCACAATACCTACCATATGCTTTAGTCGTTTTTTAACTAGAAATGAAGGAATGAAGATTAGAAGAACATTCTTCTTTAGCGTTACATACGTCAAGTTGGTTGACTCGGATTCTACAACTCTCAATGCGACGACAAATAAAATATAATACTGATGGGCACTTTCTTAGACACTCTAAGTTCCCAGTGACCACGATGGGTCACTATAGTCGAAATCACGAAAGATGACGATTACGTCATCATTTTAGTCTGTATTAAAGACAAACGACAGCGATTTGTGAATATATTTAATGAAGTTTCTGCTATGTTAGACAGAGACAAACAGAATTTTATTGTCTAAACAAACTGTATTGCTAATTTGCATGTGTCCGACAAAGATAGACGATGTTTTCATGTTGCATGATCGATCATATTTGAAAGATGAATAGATAGGTTATGTTAAAGCAGGTTATGTTGTTTTCGAATAATACTTTGGTCTTTGGTGTTCCTGTCTTAAGGTATTCTACTCATAACTGTTTTTTTCAAAACAAAAACTCACCACTAAAATTATTATTAAGGATCACTCAAAACCATGAAATAAAATGATGAAAATAAAAATGATGAGTGAAATAACCTAACTTCGCAAAATCATAATATAAATTTGTCATTATGTTCCTGACATCGTGATTTTATCATCGACGTACGTCCATTGATTACTTCAGAACAATTTAGGGTATGACGTAATAGTCATCTTTTGTGATTTTGACTATATGAATGGACTTAAACTAATCACGAGGCCTCTGTTTCACCGTTGTACAGGGTGGTCAACTAAAAGAATGCGATGCTTGCGGCAAACACAGCTGGTACTAAAACGGCCAAGAGAAAAACCTGGAAAATATTTTTAAGTTTCTGAAATGGCTGGTAGGGAGCGTAACTGCAATTTTGAGTATTAAAAAGTGATGCTTCTGTGAATTCCGCTATATTAACCTAACAAAAAAATACCTGATCTCTAAAGTCGAGGATAATGTGAAAATTTTTTGTTTGACAAGTTTTGGTGTATCTCTAAAAATAAAGTGGTGGGGGTGTTCAAATGCTTCCGTAAAAAAACACCCTGTATCTTCGAAAGGGCTGAGCCGATTTTAACAAACTTGGGCTAGTTGAAAAGAGCTATTCTTGGGCTACTAATATTTGAAGTTTTGTTAGTTTCACATGTGGTCGCTAGAAGGCCTTTTTCGCTTTCCGAAAGAAAAGATTAATTTTCTCAAATTAAATCCACTGTTATGATTTTCTAGCCACCCCCTTTCTATTTTAAAAAATCAAGTAAGCTGTATTTTTCCTGTGTTACTTGATCAAAAATGAAGCGATTTACAGCATCCATGGCATTCTAGATCGAAAAATAAAAATTGAAATAAAAACGACTTCATCTGTCAAATATTGACAAGCGAGGCGTTGTTGAGTTCAGAATGTCATTCTCGATCGAATTAAGTAAAAATCTATAGGGTTCAAAAATCGAAAGTTGGAGTCGTTTCCGGTCAAACAGGAGGTGCGTCAAAGCAAATGAATATGTCAGAAAATGTAAACCCAGTATATCTTCGGCCATCAATTATCGAGCTTCATTCCATGTCATGCGGGTTCGAGACCCATAAAAGAAAAGATGATTTTTTTCTAGGATTCGTAACTGTTCGAAATTTTAATACCCCGACTTTGTGTCGATCTTGATACCGCATTTTTATTTCTTTTCATTTGAATACGTTTCTTATCTGTGATATCTTTTATGTGAATATTTGAATTGTGCAATAAACACCTATCGGTTGATACCGTGGCGCTTGTATAAGTAAACTTTGGCAACGGTTGCTTTTATTGCAGATGAAAATACATCGGTAATTTTTTGAAGCCAGAGAAGCGGTAAATGTACTGAAATAAATCGGCGCCATACAAACTGAGAATTGAGATTATTTAAATATACTGCACCTCTCATCAGTAACTATATTTAGCTCTCAGCTAAAAGAGACTTGAAAACATCTAATGCATTTGAGTTTAATCGAAAAAAAAAATAATAATAATAGAAATAGCAAACGCTGAATTTTCTGATACTGCATTAAATGCATTTCCTAATAATTCTAAATGCATTGCTGAATGATCTAAGGTAGCAAAAACTTTCTAGGAGGCCTCCGAGGGGTAGGGAAAACGGCTGAAGGGGGCCAATGCAAGAGCACGATGATTCTCGATCATAATCTTTTCTATACAGGGTGTTTCACTTTATTGTTGCATAACTTTAAGATTCGATAGAACTTTTAAAATGAATGCATAAAGTCTATATAAACATGGGTCGAAAAATGCGTGGCTTCCGAAATACAGGGTGTTTAAATTTACTTTCTAAAATAGTTTTTTTTAAATATTTTGAACAGTATTTGATGTATAACAGTGAAAATTGGTATATTGGTATGACAAAACGAACCATGGGCATAGTTTTACTGTAGCCGCTAGAGGGCGCTCTGTACTGTACCTGTAGTGTATTAAAATGACCGAAACATTTTTCTTAGTGCAATTTTTTGCTTTTTGAATAAAAAAACTGATTCTTCGCATTTTTCAACATAAAAAAGCTCTCCTGTGAGTTTTCGTTATAGTTAGCCGTTTTTGAGGTATTTCGATTTTTAAGGTTCGATGCATTTTTAATTATTTATGGGAAAATAATATTTTTTTTTTACATTTTCGATTTGGGCATTACAAGTAATTAAGATGATCGTTTAGATTGTGTTTTTAGACACAGCAATAATTCCTAACTCCAAATAAACACAAAAAACAGAATATTAATTTGTTTAATTTTCCAATATTATTTTTAACAAATTAAATTAATTATTTACAACTAAAATGCTATTGGATAGTTAGGACAAACATACAAAATCTAAAGTAGTTGCTCGAAATGTAAACTCAATTGTTCAATACACAATTCACATCTACGAATGATCGAACGTGGTATAGCATTATTCAAATAAGGACTTATTTCATCACATGCATTCCTGATTCTGTCTATTAGCATATCTCTTGTGGTTACGGGAGTCTGGTACACTTTTTCTTTTAGAAATCCTCACACAAAGAAATCTAATGGATTTAGGTCAGGGGATCGTGGAGGCCAGCCGACTGGTCCTCCACGGACGATCCATGTTTCTGGATAATTTTCGTCCAGCCAGTTTCTAACTATTCTCGAATAATGAGCTGGACAACCATCAAGCTGGAATCAGGCCAATCTTCTTAAATCTAACATAACATCATCCCACATGTTTGCATGTTCAGCCTTTAAAAATTCAAAGAAGGTCGCAGCATTTAACCTTGCAGGCAAAAGGTAGGGTCCAAATAGTCGATTACGGTAGATACCAATCCACACGTTCACACTAAATTCATGCTGACAATTTCTTTCCCGAACTGCATGCGACCAAATATGTTGATTATAAAAGTTTACCACTCCACGTCTAGTGAAGCATGACTCATCGGTCCATAAAACGTGACTTAAAAACTCCCTATTATTATCAGTTCTATCAAGAATCCACTGACAAAATGTGATTCTTCGTTTTCCGTCCCCTGGCTGTAGTCCTTGCACAGGTTGCAAATGGTAAGGACGTCTATGGTCATTTCTAAGAACACGGTGAACATGGCTTGCTGAAATTCCCAAGGCACCAGAAACTCTCGTAACACTTGTGGTCGGATCTCAATCAAACTCACGCAGAATCATACGGGTAAATCTGCGCTGACGAACATTTATGTTTTGATCCCTTTGGAGATTTCCAAAACCATTTTCAAATATTTGGCGATGCACTCTTACAAATACTGAGCGAGTTCGATGTCGTCTGTTTGGAAATCTTCGTGCGTGTGCTGTGGCTGCTTCTGCTGCGTTTCCATTTACAAAGCCATACACAAAATGAATATCCGCTAACTCTTGATTGGAGAATAAAAATGGCATTTTTATAAAACTTACAAAAAAAAAAAACAGGTAAAAGAAACTATATTTCGTGCATTCACAACGTTTCAGGTTTCAACAGACAACAAAACTAACTGTCAACTAATTGACGTTTAACCTTATTCTGCTTTCAAGTTCAAAAATATTTGCAGGCACAGCCTACTTCTAAAAATTATCGAGATACTGACCTTTTAACGTTATTTTATCATAAGTAATTAAAAATGCATCGAACCTTAAAAATCGAAATATCTCAAAAACGGCTAACTATAACGGAAATTCACAAGAGAGCTTTTTCATGTTGAAACGCGCGAAGAATCAGTTTTTTCATTCAAAAAGCAAAAAATTGCATTAAGAAATTTTTTTCGGTCATTTTAATACACTACAGGTACAGTAGAGAGCGCCCTCTAGCGGCTACAGTAAAACTATGCCCACGGTTCGTTTTGTCGTACCAAAAGACCCTTGTATACCAATTTTCACTGTTATACATCAAATATTGTTCGAAATATTCAAAAAAAACTATTTTAGAAAGTAAATTTAAACACCCTGTATTTCGGAAGCCACGCATTTTTCGACCCATGTTTATATAGACTTTATGCATTAATTTTAAAAGTTCTATCGAATCTTAAAGTTATGCAACAATAAACTGAAACACCCTGTATAGTTTTGGACGACATGGACCAGGATTGTGCGTCGGGCACCGGGACATTCGTCATCTTAGATCTGTCTCTACTAGAGAAATATGGGATCATCCTAAATAACCCAATGAACAGAGTGACGTCATAATATCGGCATTCTTAAGGCACTACTGACGTACGCCGACCAACCAAAAATGATGTCATTATGTCTACTGTCACGACCAACTGACGTTATTATGTGACGTCATAGTATGACGCATAAAAGATAACATACAATGCCGATATGACGTCTATCTGAGGTCAATATGACGTCTATGTAACGTCGATATGACGTACAATCAGTTATACAGAGGAGTTTCTAATAAATTTGTCATTT
Organism: Acanthoscelides obtectus; assembly: GCA_963669975.1. Taxonomy (NCBI): domain Eukaryota; kingdom Metazoa; phylum Arthropoda; class Insecta; order Coleoptera; family Chrysomelidae; genus Acanthoscelides; species Acanthoscelides obtectus. Next base: position 121,193,668 of record CAVLJG010000003.1, read on the forward strand.
ACGAGAAAAAACATGATGGAAAATGTCAATTTGAAATATTTGAACATGGAATATTATTATTTTTTTTTTATATCGAAACAGCCGCGCAGGCAGAAGCCTAAATGCCGGAACACCGCGGCTGCTATGATGATCCCAAAGAAATTTTGTTAATACGATTTTTGAACTGCCTAAGGTTAGTAGAACTGGGAAAAGCTTCCTCCCGTAGTTTGTTCCACAATCTAGACACCCTCGGGACAAAGGAGCGGTCGTATCGGCCAGTTCTGGATGTACGAAGTTTGACACGGTTAGGATGGGACGCCGAAGTCAGGCGGGTCTGTCTGGCAGGCACATCGCGCGGCGGCATCATGGAAGAGAGCTCTGAGGAGCAAAGCCCGTTGGTGTAGCGATAGAAAAGAGCTAGATCGCCGACGGCCCGCCGGTGCGAAAGAGTCCCGAGACTGTCTGTTAGAGAAGAGTCATCGATCAGTCGGACCGCCCTCCTCTGGACAGCATCGAGCATGGAAAATGTAGTCGGGGCGGCAGCACCCCAAATGTGTGAGCAATACTCGAGGCTAGGCCTTATCTGGGCCTTGTATAGAGTGAGAAGGTCATGCGGAGAAAATTACTTCTTAGCCCTAAACAAATAGCCTAGCTTTTTCCCAGCAGCTGCAGCTATTGAAGAGATGTGTTCGTGCCAGATCAGGCCCTCGGTGATCTGGACTCCGACCAGCCGAAATGAATGGCTCTTTGGTAGGACTCGACCGTCCATCGAAACTGTATGAGCGCTAGGACGCTTTTTGTTCGTCAAAGTACAGTACTGTGTTTTGGAAGCATTGAACTGTACAAGATTGTTGCGTCCCCAAGCAGTGATAGCCTCCAGGTCTCTTGTCAGAGAAGAAGTCGTCGCTAGTCTTCTTTTTTCCAGCTCAGCGGCAGAGATCGGCTTGTCACTCTGAATTCCTGCATGTCATCAGCGAAGCTGTGGATTGGGTTGATCGTGCAGGAAAGGAGGACGTTGATATGTAAGAGAAACAGTGTTGGAGCCAAGACCGATCCCTGGGGAACACCCGCGTTGACGTTGTGGGATGAAGAGGAGAATCCGTCAATTACGACGGATATCTTGCGGCCAGAGATAAAGTCAGCCACCCATCTGCAAAGCTTTTCTGGGAGGCCGTAGGATGGAAGTTTGCTTAAGAGGGCAGCGTGCCACAGCTGATCGAACGCTTTCGTGATGTCAAGAGCAACGACATGAGCCTCACCATGAGACTGGATGAGTTTACTCCACAGTTGCGTGACGTAAGCTAGGAGGTCCCCTGTGGATCGTTGGTGCCGGAAACCGTACTGCCTGTCGCTAATCAAGCTGTGACGTTCGAGGTAGTCCAGAAGCTCGCGATTTATGCACCTCTCCATCACTTTACTTATAACAGAAAGCAGAGCTATAGGCCTGTAGTTGTAAGGGTCGGTTTTAGATCCTTTTTTTGGGATGGGCTGTACATGAGCAAATTTCCAGTTTTCTGGAAAGGTGCCGGATTCATAAGATATCTGGAAGAGACGCGAAAGAACTGGAGCAAGCTCAGCTGCACATCTCTTCAGTACAATGGCAGGAATCAAGTCCGGACCAGAAGCTTTGTTGATGTCGAGCGACAAGAGCACTCGTCTTACGGTCTTATGCCTGAATGTTACCTCCCGCATAGTGTGGGGAACCCTTTGAATTGACGGCACTTGGGCGTTGGTAGGGACGTCCATGGTGGAGTTGGCAGCAAAGATCTTGGCTAGCACTTCCGCCTTGGCCTTTGAGTCGAATACAATAGTTCCATCCTGACACGTAAGTGGTGGAAGGCTGCTGTATGAGAAGTTCTTTTCAATCTGCTTGGCCAGCGTCCAGAAAGACCGACTGCCATTGCGCTGCGACATTACCCTGTGCCTAACTTTTATATGATGCTGGGTTTTGGCATTGCGAACCGCTTCGTTATATTTGTTTCTGGACTCGACGTCGGCTTGTCTGTTCTCTACAGTGGGGTTTTGTAAGTAGGTTCTGTGGGACTTGATCTTCTGCTGGCGAGCAGTGTCACACGATTTGTTGAACCAGCCGTTGGACCCTGGTTTAGGAACTTTCACTGTGTGAGGTATGTATCCCTCCATTCCGACGTGGATAATTTCGGTTATTGAAGAACAGACAGTCGACGCATCCGCGTCAGTGAAACAGACATCTCTCCAAGGAAAGCTAGAGAAGAAGTCTCTGAGCCCCTCCCAGTCGGCATGTCCGTAATGCCAAGTTTTGCGGCCTGTGCGAGTTTCTGCGGCCACAGCGGCTTCTGACCGAAACCTAACCTCCACAACACCGTGATCTGAGTTACCCAGGGGGGACAGGACGGCAGTGCTCTAAGGGGCAGGATGCGTGGTCAGAAAGAGATCCAGCAGGCTACTGGCGTGTGACGAGACGCGGGGGAAAAAGTAGGGCTCGTCACCAGCTGGGTCAGCCCTTGAGTAAGAGCGAACGCGTCGACTGCACGACCTGCTGCATCGGTCTTATTTGAGCCCAACCAAAGCTCATTATGGGCATTGAAATCACCGAGAAGAACTACCTCTGAAGCGGGGTGATTGATGTTCAGGAAGTCGATCTGGACGGCGAGGTATTCGAGTAGGTCATCCCAGTTATGGTTCGAGGGAGAGCGATAAAGGCAGCAAATAAATTTGGGTGATGTTTTGGAGTTGAGGCGAAGCCACAGAATGTCCTTCCGGTCTGATTCCAAAGAAAGATCCCTGGAGCAGGAAAGACTGCTGCGGACAAAAGCCACAACTCCCCGTTATTATTACAAAAGTCATATTAAAAGATATTTTTGGTCAAAGAATTCCTGATACTTTTTATAAATAGTTTACCTTAATGTTCATTAAAAGTATATGTGTTGACTTTCCATTACTGACGTTAAAATGACAACCTTCTGAAGGACGTCTTGTTGTCGTCATGAAAATGGCGTCAATAAAGACGTCATTTTTTAGTTAATGACGTTTCCGACCAAAAGTGACCGAATAATGCCGTCATTTTGGCGTCACCGTGTTCACTGGGAAAGGATTCAATTTGAAAAGATAGGTGTATCGTTGTTCGCATTTTGTCGCCGATACCTGCTGCGATGTATCAGTGTTTTGAAAGTTGATTGAGATTTGATATCCCGCTTAATATCTCTGTCACGAGATCAAACAAGGTTGATATTATGAGGCAGGTATTTTTCAACTGCCTATCCATTTGAAGTTGCTTTTCGAACTATTGCAAATAATGGAACCGGAAAAATTAAGATTTTAAAAATGATTGAGGCAGCAAAGAAGAGGCTTCTAATTACCATAAATTCTAGAAAAGTTTTATTTGTAAGCTGGTGGACAGTTGCTTTGCAACATGGAAAATTTTACCCAAATTCAAATCTCGATATTTTCTGAACTGAAAGAGATATCTAGTTGAGGTATTCGAAACGTTCTTGACCATCTCTTTGAGAACACGTACAGGGTTCGATCGATATACTTCTTTTATTTATCCACTTATACAGGGTGAGCAAAGGAAGTTATGTTTTTTAGCAATGTTAGATTCTCAATTTTTGATCTTGGACATTTTTCTATGCATCTTTTTGATATTTGACTATTCTAAAAAGTGATATATCAATTGTTTTTTAAGTTGGTAATAACTCAAATTATGGAATTTTAAAAAGTGTTATATATATCCCTAAAAACGGGACTCTTTTGGGGTTTCTCTTGAGAATGGGTATTTTTTCTTATACTGTTGCTTGAAGCGCAACAGTTTAGACTGATGATATTTTTTGTGAAGTACCGAATCAACCAGCTTGACGTCACTTTAGTCTAATCAGTCCATATCTATTGACGTCCTGTATTTAACGTTTATCAGACATGAACGTCAATTTGAAAAGCTTACTGTTTTTAACTTTCTTGAAATTTTTGTATAACACGTGTCAGAAGTGTAATATATTAAGAACATAAACTAAACATAAATCTTATAATAATATAGTCATAATAAGCTATTTACAGGCAAGCGTTTCGCAATATATGTTAAATAACAGGTATCAACACCGCTCATTATAAATTTCTATTATCATCTGAGATACTGATAATGCATTGCACGTTTAATTCTCCTTACAGGTAGCTGTGCAACTATCAGGGAAATAAACCGTAATGTCTCGTGGAATTTTAAGGCTTCAACAGTACAAACGGCTCTGTGATATAAACGCATTTTCCTTCAGATGTAGTTTAGGCAACTTGCTATGTTCTGTAAAATGTTCGAAGCCCCAAAACAGAACATTCCTGACCACAACATATTTGGGGAAAGAAGCTGTTAGGGAAGCAGCAAAAGACAATCCTCAGGTAAAGCCGCCCGAGCCGCCACCTAAAGGAATTCCGTATAGTAAGCTGACTGTTGGGGTGCCAAAAGAGAGCTGGCAAAATGAGAAAAGGTATTCTGGATGCTTTGTATTTTTTTGATTCAGAAATCCCCCATCTTTTGCATTATATACAGCAATAACAGTACTATAGCTGTAGTCACCGTTCTTTGCGGGGCAAAGTAAGACCACCAGTATCCCTGTATACAGGGTGTACCTTAATGATATGCGAAGTTTTAGGAAAAAAATGGAAATTAATTAATATTTTCGGAACCGCTTCAGATATTTCACTGATATTTAGTACGTAGTGAAAGTTAATAAAGTTGCATAATTTTCAACGCAAAATTAATTTTTAGGTTTAACAGTGGCGTGCGTGCGGGTATTGACTTCGATATTTTTTAAGAAAAAAATGGTACGCCAATGTTTTTTTCCCAAATAAAAATCATTTTTCAATTCCCCGTTCAATTTAAAATAAATGATCTCTCTTGAATTATTTTCCTTCGATGCGCCATTTTGAGTAAAAAAATAAAATCCGTTTTATTGTCTAACTTGCAAAATTACACTGGACAACAAATTTTAGTTTTTTAATTGTATCTTGTGGGAAAAGTGCACTTCTTTGTTAATTTTGGGGCGCTGAATCCAAAAATGACAATAAAATAATAAAATTAGTTGTGGTTTAGAAAAAAAACTTATTTTTAAGGATATATTAAAAAAATTAACAAGATTCATATACTTATAAGAATCACTATATGCGCTGTATTTTTGCTGTTCTTTTATGGATCGTTTCTGGAGCATCTCTACCAAGAGTCCAACAGTAGTCTGCAAGCATGGAAGGATTCCACTTTCCCTGGTACCTTTTTTCCATTGTTGAAATATCCTGATGAAAACGTTCGCCGTGCTCATCACTTACGGCTCCGCAATTGTCAGGAAAAAAGTCCAGGTGTGAGCGTAGAAAATGTATCGTGAGAGACATATTACAGCCCATCTTTTGATACGATGACAGCATATTTTTGACAAGGGTTTTATAGTTGTCAGCTTTTCTATTTCTCAAGAAATTAGTGACCACCAGACGGAAATCATTCCAAGCAGTTTTTTCAATACCTGTTAAAGTGTTTTCAAACTGTGTATCTTTCAAAATATTTCGAATCTGTGGCCCAACAAAAATACCTTCTTTAACCTTTGCCTCACTTAGTCTTGGAAATTTCTGACGCAGGTATTGAAAAGCTGACCCATCTCTATCTAATGCCTTGACAAACTTTTTCATTAGGCCCAACTTGATATGCAGTGGTGGTAATAAAATTTTTTTCGAATCTACTAATGGCATATGCTGTACATTTTTTTGAACTGGCTCTAGGAATTGACGAACAGGCCAGTTTTGTCTGGTGTAATGAAGCGCCTTTGCCCGACTGTCCCATTCACACAAAAAACAGCAAAACTTTGTGTAGCCTAGCTGCAGCCCAAGTAAAAGTGCAACAACTTTCAAATCGCCACAAATATGCCATTGGTGCTCATCGTATTTTATGCATGTCAATAGGTACTTCATATTGTCATATGATTCTTTCATGTGAACTGCATACCCTACAGGAAGAGCTGGTAAAATATTTCCAATATGCAATAACACTGCCTTTAAACTCAATGTTGAACTGTCTATAAACAATCTCCATTCTTCTGGGTTATAGTTTATATTCAAAGCCGCCAGTAAGCCGTTAATGTTACTGCAGAAAACCAAGTTATTCTCCATATTGAAAAATGGCGTTTACGAAAAACACATACCGAAACATCGTCTTCTAACAAGTTCCACTGCTGCAGTCTTGATCCAAGTAAGTCTGCCTTACATTTTGGAAGTTCTAAATCTCTTACAAGATCATTTAATTCTGACTGTGTTATTTTGTGCGGCTGGTGGCATGACGTGCTCGCTATAAAATCAGGATCTCTTGACGTTGATGGCATATCTTCTTCCTGACGAATCACTCGATCGCCATGATCTGATTCGTTTTCTGATTCGCAAGTGTAGGATTCTGGGGGTTTTGGAATAGGATTTTCGTCACTGTGAGGCACAGGTCTCATCGCAGATGGTATGTTTGGGTAGTTAATAACCGATTTTTTTTTCTTGGACATACCTGTGGCTTGTCCAGCACAAGGTACCATGCAAAAGTAACAATCATTAATATGATTTGTAGGCTCTCTCCAAACCATTGGGACAGCAAAGCGCATAGACCGTTTTTTGCCATTTAACCAGCTCCTCAGACTTGAAGCACATGTATTACAGCAGATGTGGGGTGCCCACTGTTTGTCTTGATCACCTAGTTTACAACCGAAATAAAGCTGATATGCCTTTGTTATTAGTGGAGTAATAGACCGTCTCTGAGACGCAAAAGTCACATCACCACACACGTAACAAAACTGATCTGGATTGTTTACACACTTTCGAGACATCTTGCATGAACGCTGTCAGCCAACTGAGGAAAAAATGGCTAATATAAAACAATGTACACGTATGTATAACGTAACACAATCATGCCGATTACATCATCTTTCCTTGCCGAATATAAAAATGTAGCACGTGCATTCTTGTGAATTACAGTATATTAACACTGTCACAGCAGGAACACATATAATTACCGTATCTCTAAAACTTGAACTAATATTGAAAAAATAAGTTTCATTCCGGTTGTAGCACATTAAAAATAGTAATATTTTGTTGATTTTATTTAGGATATTTTTTGGCTGTTGATCAGTGATATCAGACAGTATACGATGACAGTGCTTTTGAATGCTTTCCAATACTTCTTCATGTTTAGTATCGGCCAGTATAAGTTGACATGTGCTTTCAATATTTTATGATGACTCTTTGTGTCAATGTTTCATTTCAACATTGGTCCTCTGTCATAATGAATACTACTCGCTGTACAAGTTATTTAATAAACACTGGAGCATCGAAGAGCAAGAAATATCGGAAAGAATAAGTTTCATGTAAAAGGAAAAAAATTGGGAAAAAAGGATAAAATCATTTATTCTCAATACTATTGATTTTGAATAAACACATCCAATCGTCATCATGAGCTCATTGTAACCTCTGACAATAGTTTTAAATGCACATAATTGATTTGATAATTACTGTATAAACTAAGTGACATATAAATCCGAACACCCAGTTTAAATGGTTTTATTTTAATAAAAGTTGGTGAATGTATTTATCTTACTGTAAATAACAAGTGAAAAATTTTTCAGCCTTATCAGTTGGACATTCCGGTTTTTATACTGCTTTTTTTTAATTCACTAACGCTCTAAAAATGAATATTTCAGCCGCAGTAAAGAATCAACGTTGGCGGATTTTGGTTCTTGACATCCTTTACGATGTCTAGAGTACGGAGACCTGTACGATTTCGTCAACTTAGTGAGTTTGATAGGGGCCGTATAGTGGGACTTCGGGAAGCTGGACTTTCTTTTCGGGCAATTGCAGTTAGAGTGCAAAGAAGTGTAGACACTGTGGTTAGGTATTGTCAGGCATGGCATGGAACAACAGACCGTGAAGATCGCCGCCTAAGATTATTGGCCTTAAGGGACCGTTTCTCCACTACCAGGTCCATTGCAAATGAATGGTTTGCAAAACACGGAAGACCTATTGGCATGCGAAGTGTTTACCGACGAATGAGAAGTTTTGGCTTGTTTTCATACCGGCCACACTGGGTCCTCCCTTTAACTCGAGAACACCGACGTAATCGCCTTGAGTGGTGCAGACAACAGTCACTCTGGGATCAGGAATGGAACAGTATTGTCTTTAGTGACGAGTCTCGATTTTGTTTAGGCATGCACGATGGTCGTGCCAGGGTTAGAAGGCGACGTGGTGAAAGGAGGAATCCACAGTTTTTTGTTGAAAGACATGTTCATCACACTGTTGGAGTTATGGTTTGGGGTGCTATAGCTTATGGTTCCAGGTCACCTTTAATCTTCATCAAAGGTAACATGAACGCGCAGCGTTATATCCACGAAGTTCTAGAACCCCATCTTTTACCCTATCTTGACACCCTGGCAGATCCAACTTTCCAACAAGATAATACAAAATTTTATTAAAATAAAACCATTTAAACTGGGTATTCGGATTTATATGTCACTTAGTATAGATTCTTTTAGAATAAAAACACATTTTTGATTAATTTCAAGTGAGACACACAATACAATTATCACGAAGACATAAATTCACTTCCAAAATGTAAATGTTATAAATAAAACATTATTTACCATTAAAGTTAATAATTTACTCGTCAAAAAGCATTAGGAATGATGTGTTGTTTGTTTCTCTCCCCCAATAGTGAAATATTCATCATCAAGGATAAACACAAAAACTATTAAAATGATAATTTATAGGAAATTGAAATAGGTCTCTCCGGGTTAAAGACCTATTTCAATTTTCTATAATTGTACTAATTCACCGGGTTCGTCGCTTCTTCATGATTATTAAAATGATATTTTTCTCAAATTTTTTCTTGACCTTCCACTCAATGCTTATCAGGATTTTTTGAAGATACTACTGACAAAAGGTCACACGCCTTGGAAAACCAATGGGAAGTAATGCCTGTACTCTTAAAATATGGTAAGGATATAACAAAAAATGCACTAAAATTCTCCAAACAATTTGATGGCAAATATTTAAGTGTCTAGCGATCTACTCATTTCAGGATGTTCTTCGTGCAGCACTGCTTCCTCAATTTCAGGTGTTCTCACACTTAGAGGTCACCCTTTCTCGTTCCTTTTCGGACAGAACCAGTTCCAGCAAGACGCTGATGAATATTAGAAAAGGTTCGGCTATCTGGCAAAGCACGATCGGGATATCTCTGGTGATAAATCCTTCTGGCTTGCTCACCATTACCGTCGGCAAGGCCATATACGTAATGCATTTCCGCCATTTCTGCATTTGAATAACCCACCATTATTAACAAGATTGTAAAAACTAAATAATGAAAAAGATGTCACAGCGAACAGATATGAATAACAGAGACTTGTCAGATGTCAGATGTCACAGCAGCTGAATATTTATTGCTAAATTGCATTCTTCAATTATTACATTAATCTTCTCGGACAATAGAACGATTTGTATTTTTTTACTCAAAAATAACTCTTTACGAACTGATGACAGCGTTTTTTAATTTATTGTTATATTTTTTCTTCTACGAATTTTTGCAAAAAAATGAAATGCCTTTTTTGATAAAACTACAGGGTCGCCTTAGTACCACCAGCTGTTGAAGTACTGGTCAAAAAAGGATTTACGGTTCACATTGAAGAAGATGCTGGGATCGAAGCAAAAATCAGGAATGCGGATTTTGAAAAATCGGGAGCAAAAATTGTGAATACTGAGTCGGCATTTAATTCAGGTATTTTAAACAAATGTTCGTGAGGTGGAGCCTTTTTCTGCTATTCATATTGTTGCAGATATTGTGCTCAAAGTAAGAAAGCCGTCGATGGAGGAAGTAGAAAAATTCAGAAATAATTCAACGCTTATTTCGTTCATATACCCGGCTGAAAATAGGGATCTGGTAGAAAAATTAGCTCAGAAGAAACTTAATGTATTTGGTGAGGATTTTTTTGTAATTTATACTGTTTTCAACAAATTTTATTTGTTTAATTGTTTCCAGGGATGGATTGCATACCTAGGATAACCAGGGCACAAGTCTTTGATGCATTGAGTTCTATGGCAAATATTTCAGGGTACAGGGCAGTGGTAGAGGCTGCTAATCATTTTCCACGCTTTTTCGCGGGTACGTGAATTCGTATATATTATTCTGTTTAGGTTGATTAAGTTATGTGATGGGTAAATTTTCCTGTAAATAGACACATTTTTCTGTATGATTTTTGACCCCTAGCACGAAAAAAGTATCAACGCGAAATTCACTTGACAGTCGGGGTTTGTTAATTTTCCTAGCAGATAACTTGCCTAACCAAAAACGTCTTTAGGTCAGATCACGGCAGCTGGTAAAGTTCCCCCAGCGAAGGTTTTAGTTATCGGAGGAGGGGTAGCTGGACTCGCGGCCATTGGACAGGCCAAAGCGATGGGTGCAATAGTGAGGGCTTTCGATACCAGATCTGCGGTTAAAGAACAAGTGGAATCGCTTGGCGCTGAATTCCTCACTATAGATATTAAGGTAGACATATAATCAAAATCACGAAAGATGACTACTACGTCATATTCGTTTCTTCTATGTCACCATATGGATTAATTATCCACGCTGGTATTACCATAGTCAGAATATCCTCAAACCTAGATTCAAAATCTGAATAGAGGGCATTTGAATGTTGAACGTAAGTTGAAACGTCGTCTTCCTGGCAGCTTGTCTGTGACAAATTGGGGAACTGAGAAAATTCGCCCCGTCCAATATTTTGCTTCATTAGTTTAACTCTGGCAAGAAACGCTGATAAGATGGACTTTGTTTTAATCAAATTTAAACTGTCGCCTTGTAATTGCAAATTAACCATATTAAATTTTGTAAACAAATCTGTTAAATAGGCGATGTCTGTTTTCCTCTTCATTAAATTTTCTTTTAAAATTTTATCTTTAGTATCCAGAAATTCTAAAATAGTCTCAAAAAGTGCAAAAAATATTGTCAAACATAAGCCCATCGACAGCCAGCGTACTTCAGTGTGAAGGAGTAATTGATGAAAGTGTTCGTCATTTTCTTCACACAACTGCGCAAATAACCGCGTATTCAACTTGTTGCTTCGGATTCGGTTTACTGCATCAATGACTAAATGAAGTGATTCATGCAATCTAACACTTAAAGTTTTAGCAACTAAATGTTGTCGATGGATGACGCAATGTATTGCTAACACCCCTGACAGATTTTGTTTTAAATAGCTTATAAATCCACAATAACGTCTAACCATGGCAGGTGCTCCATCTGTAGCTACTGATATTATATTTGATAAAGGAATTGCTTTTTCAATGAAGTAATCCTTCAAAACATGAAATATTGATTCACCTTTAGTGTCGATTATCAAAGTTCTTGCGAAGAGCAGTTCTTCGTAGATTTCTTGATTCATAATAAAACGAACATATGCCAATAATAATGCTGCATTATCAGGTAAAGTTGACTCGTCCAGTTGTATAGAGAAATGGGTCGTTTGCAAATAATTACATAAGAAGCTTTCAATATCAGAACTCATTTCAATACGTCTTTCAACAGTATTGTTGCTTAAGGGAATTCTTTTAATGATATCAGATGCAGGTTTGTGTAAAACAGTTTTTAAAACCTCTTCAACGGCTGGCAAAATTAACTTCTCTCCGATATTATGCGGTTTTCAGGATTTTGCTATAAGTAACGAGATATTGTAAGACGCCCGTAAACCATCATCATTTCTTTGTGACGTCGAAGCGAACATTCTGTCCAGTGTATGTCTCTTCTGAAATTTATCTTTGAGTGTTTGAAAGTATTTCAAATCTTTCTCTGTTTTATCAGGGTGGCATCTTCTCAGATGATCTTGCAGTTTAGATGGTTTCATAGCGTCATTGCCCAAAACTTTGTTGTATAAAAGGCACAAAGGCGATTGTTTGTCCGGCAATGATGGAATGAAGCCAAATTTCAAATAATCAACACTGTACTGTCTACATTTCTTTTTAGATTCGGACATGGCATCAGTCATCTGTGGGCAAAATTAAATTATTTAAATAAGACAGAAAATCCAGCAGCTGTGTGTTAAAAATATTTTTTGATTTTTCTGAAAACATTCCATAATTCGAACATCTTCTTGCAACAATTAGCTCGAATTATGGAGATTGCACTGTAATTATATTACCGATTGCTAAAACTTTCAAAAAGAAAATATTGAGGAGTACTCGTGTAATTTTGCGTGATTGAATATTTAACTACTAATAACTAAAGTCATGATTAGCGTAATTTATCTATCTTTGCTAACTACGAGTACAAAACTAAAATTTAATAAAAAATAATGTACTTACTTTTCTCCAGCACTCTCAAACAAAATAACACTAACTCACTATAATTTGTGTGATATACTATCTGTTTATATTTTTTAAAATATTTTCTTAGCACTTTCCTTTTCAAGATTCAGGAAACGAATAAACGTATTTGTCCCACATTCGTATTTATACAGTGACGAATTGAACAAGTCAGTGCAAGGTAGCGAAGCTCTGAGACTGCGACTCTCAGGTTTTTACAAATTCAAAATTGCGACCACAAAGCGAATACCAACATCCTACTACTTACACAATTTTATAAACATATATAATAAATATTTTACTTCATAGGTACTTTTATAAATAATGTATATGTTTTGATATTATAAGATAGTATGATGTAAGTAAATAGGAACTATCAGTGTATGTGTTGAGATTCACTATCGTGGACCCCCATATTCATTTCATGGACCCCCAAATTTTTTTTCGCTGACGTAGACCCCTTGCAGGTTGTCATAGACCCCTAGGGGTCGATATAGACCACTTTGGAAATCAATGGTTTAGACAATAAAATTCTGATTGGCTCTGTCTAACATATCTGAAACTTCATTAAAAATATTCACAAATCGCTGCCGTTTGTCTTGACTACAGACTAAAATGATGACGTAATCGTCATCTTTCGTGATTTCAACTATATGAAGATTACTACAAGTTTTCATTTCCGGATGGAATTTGTGTCTGGCTTTGTCGAACAATTGGAGTGCATTTTAAACAACATTATGTCTTATTATTTATATAGGAAGAAGGAGGGACTGATGCTGGGTACAGTAAAGAAATGTCAAAGGAGTTCATCGATGCGGAAATGGGTTTGTTCGCAAAACAGTGTAAAGATGTAGACGTTGTTATTTCTACAGCACTTATACCTGGAACAAGGGCCCCGCTTTTGATTAAAAAGGTAGAGTGGATGCTATTTTTTAATTTTTTCTCACTGATTGAAGAGGCTGTATATACAGGGTGTTCGAAAAATAGACGGGTGATTCCTGGATAAGTAATATGAAACAAAGTTTCTATAAACATGGGTCCGGAAATGCAGCTTTCAAGATACAGGGTGATGAATTGAAAAAAAATTTCACTTTGTTGCGGTGTACTTTATGTCATGGTACCCATTAGAAAAGTTGGAATAACATTTTTTCTAGATTTTTTTTTTGATTTTTTGTTTTCCAATGCACTTGAGATTTTTCTAGCAAAAATTAATGAACAAATTTTGCCCAGTGACATGCAATAAAACGTTTTTTATTTTTTTCTCTCGAAAACAACAGCTATTAAAGTTACAAAAAAGGCAGTGGCGTACACTTTTTTGCTAATAATATTCGCTAAGGTGGCCCCGCGACGCCACTGGACCTAACAATTTTAATCAATTTAAAGCTAAATTAGCCTCATGATACAACAAATAATATTGTCAAATTTTAACAGAATCGAGTGAATATTTTTCCAGATATCAATAATTTTTTTTTAATTTAATTTTAAAGTTAAACACTTTTTTATTTTTTTTTTAAGAAGGAATTACCCTCTAAAATATCTCCGTCTATTTTTTGAACACCCTGCATACTTCAACAATGTAAAGTCACTTGTTGCTAACCTTATATTATCATCTATACTATTTCAGGAACACATTGAATCCATGAAACCAGGAAGTGTTGTAGTAGATCTAGCCGCTGAATCAGGTGGCAACATCGAAACAACTAGGCCTAATGAAGTTTATGTTTATCATGATGTGACTCATGTAGGCTTAACGGACCTTCCTAGCAGATTACCAACGCAAAGCTCGAATTTATATGCCAACAATATTTCAAAGTTCTTGTTATCAATGGGTATGTACTTACAATCCATTTCGCATTTATTTTTTTTATTCTTGAAGTAGAAAAAATACTTATTGCTATTCGGGTGTTATTTAAGTACGTGGCCAAACTTCAGGAGGTGATTTTTTAAGGAATTTCAAGATGAAAAGCTCATATCAACAGGTCCAGAAATGCATCATTTTTTTTAAATCGGTTTTTCTTAAATATGTCGATAAACTTTCAGTCGATTTTGTTTAAATTTAGCAGTGGTATTAAAGGCAATAAGGGGCTAATTTAGCACCGATTAGATTGAAATTATTAAGTCCGGTGGCTTTCTGGAAGACACCCTAACAAATATCTTTAACAGAGGATTTATGCGTCACTGACTTTTTGAGTTGTTCTATTTTTTAGAACTAACTAGCTAAAAATACAACTTTTTTGTCTCCCGAGTGTTTTTCATATAAAAGATAAAAAATAAAAAGCACTTCCTTATTTTTAAAAAAAAGTTTGTCACCCTGTATCTTGAAAACGAAGCATTTCTGGACCTATGTTTATATAAACTTTTCATCTTAAAATTACTGTATATTGATGATGTAGTTCTGTTATTTTAGTTTGTCGTTTTAATTTTCGACATCACTACCTGCCTAACGCACTATCTATGTTCACTTACGATTTACAGGCGAAAAGAACCACTTCGATATAAACTTGGACGATGAAGTCGTACGGGGAAGCATCATATTGCAAAACGGAAATCTCATGTGGCCTCCACCACCCCCTAAAGTAGTACCTAGTCCGGTTGTGCCGAAAACGCCTGCTGCAGAAATAGCTGCTCAGAAAAAAGTGGACCCCTTCAGTGCGACATTGAACAACTCCTTAATGATTACGGGCGGTAAGTGCATATTTATCTTTTTGATATTAATAATATCCAGCTTCTTTTTTTGGAAATCTCACGAGGTTTCTTATGGTTATCAAAAAAAAAAATGGATGAAGTTAATAAAAGACTTGCAGTGATGGGACTAAATCTCAATTACTGAAAATATACTAAGTGACATATAAATCCGAACACCCAGTTTAAATGGTTTTATTTTAATAAAAGTTGGTGAATGTATTTATCTTACTGTAAATAACAAATGAAAAAATTTTCAGCCTTATCAGTTGGACATTCCGGTTTTTAAACTGCTTTTTTTTAATTCACTAACGTTCTAAAAATGAATATTTCAGCCGCAGTCAAGAATCAACGTTGGCGGATTTTGGTTCTTGACATCCTTTACGATCGGTTATGATGCCTAGAGTACGGAGACCTGTACGATTTCGTCAACTTAGTGAGTTTGATAGGGGCCGTATAGTGGGACTTCGGGAAGCTGGACTTTCTTTTCGGGCAATTGCAGTTAGAGTGCAAAGAAGTGTAGACACTGTGGTTAGATGTTGTCAGGCATGGCTTCGAGAAGGCCGTACGCAAAGAGCAAGGGGCACTGGATGCCGCCGTAGAACAACAGACCGTGAAGATCGCCGCCTAAGATTATTGGCCTTAAGGGACCGTTTCTCCACTACCAGGTCCACTGCAAATGAATGGTTTGCAGAACACGGAAGACCTATTGGCATGCAAAGTGTTTACCGACGAATGAGAAGTTTTGGCTTGTTTTCATACCCCACTCTGGATCCTCCCTTTAACTCGAGAACACCGACGTAATCGCCTTGAGTGGTGCAGACAACGGTCACTCTGGGATCAGGAATGGAACAGTATTCTCTTTAGTGACGAGTCTCGATTTTGTTTAGGGATGCACGATGGTCGTGCCAGGGTTAGAAGGCGACGTGGTGAAAGGAGGAATCCACAGTTTTTTGTTGAAAGACATGTTCATCACACTGTTGGAGTTATGGTTTGGGGTGCTATAGCTTATGGTTCCAGGTCACCTTTAATCTTCATCAGAGGTAACATGAACGGGCAGCGTTATATCCACGAAGTTCTAGAACCCCATCTTTTACCCTATCTTGACACCCTGGCAGATCCAACTTTCCAACAAGATAATGCCCGACCACATGTTGCAAGAGTCACAATAGACTTCTTTCAACATAATGATGTCACATTGTTACCATCGCCACCAACATCTCCCGACTTATCCCCAATTGAGCACGTGTGGGATATGATGGGAAGGAGATTGCTCAATTTGCAACGTCCTCCTCAGACTCTAGAAGCACTTCGAGAGGAGTTGGTGGTTGCCTGGAATGCGATACCACAGGAGGACATTGACCACCTGATCAGAAGCATGCCTAGGCGCGTTGGAGAATGCGTAGCACATCAGGGTGCATCCACACATTATTAAAGGTCAAAGGGCTTTAAAGCAGTGCAATCATTTTGAAATTTTTATCATTTACTTATTATGCTTCATTAAGTACTTATACAAAATTTTATTAAAATAAAACCATTTAAACTGGGTGTTCGGATTTATATGTCACTTAGTATATATCAGATCAAGCTCGTTCCTGATTCATATTTGATCTGTTGTCAGTGTTTCGTAAAATTGTTGACTTTTCAGGTCTCAGTGTTCAGTGTTACTACTGGAGAATGCATAAAAAATATGAATGTATTTTTTGTTCTACACAATTCCCAAACCATAATCACGATATTACTATTGTTTGTTTGTTTCATATTTATTTAGCATTAATGCTACAATATCCATAATATCCATGTTACACAGTAATCACATAATATATTATGTCTTCAAGACTACATATTTTTATACAAAATTCCACTACTTGAATTCTTGTTTTTCCATGAGATATTTTTTCAATTTCCCCTCGAACATTTTACAACTGATTCACATCTTGATATCATAACTGAATTTATTAGATCATATACCTACAAACATGTATTTCCCGGTGAACATGATGACGGCAAAATGACGTCATTATTCGGTCACTTCTGGTCGGAAACGTCATTTACTAAAAAATGACGTCTTTATTGACGCCATTTTTATGACAACAAGACGTTTTCCAAAAAGCTGTCACTTTGACGTCTTTCTTACACACTTACCTACAAAGAAAATATATACTCAAAATCACGAAAGATGACTATTACGTCATACCATAAATTGTACTGAAGTAATCAATGGACGTACGTCGATCATAAAATCACGAGTCAGAAACATAATGACAACAAATTTATATTATGATTTCGCGAAGTTAGGTTATTTCACTGATTATTTTTATTTTCATTTTATTTCATGGTTTTGAGTGATACCTTAATAATAATTTTAGTGGCGAGTTTTTGTTTTGAAAAAAACAGTTATGATAGAATACCTTAAGACAATAACACCAAATACAACAACATAACCTGTTTTAACATAACCTAACTATTCATCTTTCAAATATGATCGAGTATGCAACATGAAAACATCGTCTATATTTGTCGAATTATTAGCAATACAGTTTGTTTAGACAATATTTGTCTGTTTGTCTCTGTCTGGCATGTCAGAAACTTCATTAAATATATTCACAAATCGCTGTCGTTTGTCTTCACTACAGACTAAAATGATGACGTAATCGTCATCTTACGTGATTTCGACTATATACTCTTAATTAGTAGTAAGGTAAACTAGATATCCAAATACTAATAAGTACCTTATTGTTATTTATAAAAAGGATCAGGAATTCTTCGACTAAAAATATCTTATTATTTTTTCTTTTCAAATAATAATATTCAATTTTCAGATATTTCAAATTGCCACCTTACATCATGATTTATTCCCGTAAATAACAAATTTATTAGAAACTGCCAAGTATAACATTAAAAAAGTTTTACTAAAAGATTTGTAATCAAGCGTGGTAATAATTCAAATTTTGGAACGGTATGCTTGTTCGTCTTTTGGCAATGGCTCAGCCATTTTCTTTTATAAATCTATGGGTTTGGAATTTCTTCATCTTTAACGTACATTGTGCTACAGTTTAGTAGGGACGTTAGTATTGCCTTATAGTCAATAAGGCTTAGGTGACAACCAGGAAACAAGAAGTGTTTTGGTCTCCTACAAACAAATTCTGAACCATAGGAGAATTTGAACGTGTTTGAGATCAAACGGTGTTTTTTCGTTCTTTATTAACGGTTTCGATACATTTTGTACAAATGCTCCTGAAAAATTGTGGAGGCGATAAGTACTCAAGAGTCGTAGGTAAGTAGAATATCAATTTCGGCGCTTTTTTACCATCCCTGAACTCACTGATTGTGGCGCGTCGTTGTCACATCCTCAATTTTTTTGGAGCATTTGGATAATACATCGCGCGATTATTTTTGCGAGCGACTGTACGTCATATCGACGTCGCATATATCGAACTCAGATAGACGTCATATTCGGTCTTTTATACGACATGCTATGACGTCAATTGGGTGTGACACTAGACCGTCCTAATGACGTAACTTCTACGTCATTTTTGCTGGTCGGCGTTCGTCAGTAGTGCCCTAAAGACGTCACTATGTTTATAGGGTACCTTCCCATTACATTTATTACAAAGTAGCTTTTAACTTTCCCACCGTGAAACAAACTGTTTAAGACGAGGGCCAGATAAAATAAAAATTATCTAGACAGGCTGAAAAAAAAAATAACAAATCGTATTTTTATAAGTGATAAACTTTAATTTTGATTTTCACATCGCCTGAAACAATATTTCCATTTTTAATAACACGTCATCCTGAATCAACTTTACGTTTCTTACTTGCCATTGTAACAAAAAAAAAACAAAGCAAAACTATAAACAAACCTATAAAACGTCAAAAAAAATATAAAATGTCATCTTGGAGACTACAGTATATTCAGATAAGAGATAGACCGGATGTAAACAAAAGGTTCGGGTGATTTTCACGCTAACGTCGCCGTCTCGACGTAAAACAGGAGCCCTCATTGGTCAATTCGCAATTAAATGCCTATGCCGAGCGGCAGAGCAGTCGTATCAAGGCAGAGTCACATTCAGGTCCAGACGTGTTACGTATGTCGTGTGCATCATTGCAATTTGATATTTCTTTGGACGTTTTCGTTTGTTATCTTATTAAGTTGTTGAGTTTGTCGTTGTTATTGTTATACCTTGTTATTGATTGTTATTGTTATCAACTGCTTGCGCAAAATGCCCAGTAGTACAGATACTGCCGATGAAGTTATAAACTCCTGTAGTCCACCTAGGAAACGCTCTAAAAAAAGACACCTGAGTGCAGAAATGAAAGAGGTCATTTTGAATATATATAAGATCGAGCGCGAGGAGAACGAGGCATCAACCATCAAAGAAATTGTGTGAAGGTTTCTCACAAAGTTGGGGTGTGTCGCGCATCAGTGTTTAATGTGTTAAGACAATACAAAAAAATCACACCTTTTCTGAGCCAATGACCAGTAAACATCGCAAAAGTATTGTTAAATCATTGGATGAAGCTGATAAGCATGCGATTAGGAGGAAAGTGCATGAATTCTTCTTTAGGAATGAAATACCTACTATAGATAAAGTACTGCAGGAGGTAAATGGAGATACAACGTTGCCAAATTTCAAACGATCAACTTTCCATGCGTTACTGAAGCATTTAAATTTCAAATGGAAAAAACGGGGTCGTAATAGTTTACTACTGGATAGAGAAGAAATTGTGCTATGGAGGAGGGATTATTTAACAAAAATTGGGAAATATAGAAATCAAAACAGGAAGATTTATTACCTTGATGAAACGTGGGTAAACGCAGGACACACTACAAGTAAAGTA
This sequence comes from Acanthoscelides obtectus, assembly GCA_963669975.1. Lineage (NCBI taxonomy): Eukaryota > Metazoa > Arthropoda > Insecta > Coleoptera > Chrysomelidae > Acanthoscelides > Acanthoscelides obtectus. The sequence continues at coordinate 121,213,501 of CAVLJG010000003.1, forward strand.
TGGGTTGATGATTCTGTAACTTCATCCAGGAGGGCCTTTCTAGATGGACTGTCCACCGGATTAAAAAATCTAGCAGGTCAATACGAGTAATAGACAACAATCGGATGTTTTTCAAACCTTGGGAACAAGGTTCTAAACATTAATTCCAGGGGGCAGATAAAACATATTACAAGTAACAAAACTTTTATAACTTTCGATAAAATGCGTGGATGTTTTATTGTCATTTTCATTTGTTAGAACTTTTTTAAGCCATGTTTTTATGTGTTTTCGATATTTCAATAATTTTTTAATATAATCTTAAAATATGTCGAATATTATAAACTTAAAAAAAGTTACTAAGTTTTATATTGTGTACCGTTCCTAATATTTCTAATCATTTTAATTCATACTTTAAGCTTTATGAAGTTATAATTTGTTAATATTAATATTTGCGCGTATTTCAGGTTCCTGATCATTCATTTTTTAAAGGTTTATAACTTTAAATTAAATTGTGAAGCGCTGAGTAATCATACGACGTTCAATATTCTTTCTTTCAATATGACTAAATAATCCCAATTATAGCAATCTGATACTCATGTCTCAATGTTTTTTCGCTGAATGTGATGAAAACATTTGAAAAAGGTTCGCTTATTGAAATAAATCTACACCAGTTAGTACTTCGATTTCCAGGTAAAGGGAAAAGGCTCATTATCTGCCATATTGGCAGTGAGGATGGATTTGTTGTTGACGGTCTGTGGTGCTTTGAGTCTAAGAAAACTGGAGATTACCACGAGGAAATGAATGGCGAATCGTTTGAACAGTGGTTTTCAAAAATTTTACCGAACTTAGAGGAAAACGCAGTAATTGTGTTGGATAATGCGCCTTATCATTCTCGAAGAATGGAGAAGGTCCCAACAACGGCTTCAAGGAAAGTTGATGTTCAAAATTGGCTCCGCTCGAAAAATATCAACTTTGAAGAAGCAATGCTGAAAGTACAATTATTAAGAATTGTCAAGGATCACAAGGCGGAATATCAAAAATACGCCATTGACGAAATGGCAGTAAGTCAAAATAAAACTGTGCTCCGTTTACCTCCATACCATTGCGAGCTCAATCCCATTGAGCTCATATGGGCAGAGGTTAAAAATTATATAGCTAAGCAAAATACAACTTTTAAATTTTGTGACCTCAAAGGACTTTTCAAAGAAGTACTAGAATTAATAACAGCGTAAAAATGGGAAAACTGTATTAAGCACGTGAAAGACAAAGTTGAAAAGAGAATGTGGGAACTGGACAATATTTTAGAGGAACAAGTCGAGCCATTCATTATTGACGTTGGTGCTTCAGGCAGTAGCGATGATGAAAGCTCATCAAGCTCATCTTTCCAATAAAAGATGACGTTCATCAAATTCGGTAAGTTATAAGTAATTATAAAGCTACTGTATTTTTTAATTAATTATTGACATTTTTGAACCCATTTTGGCAAAACCTATTCAAGAATCTACTTTCTGACAATGTTCAACCATGCACATTTTTTTACGTTTTGAACGTTTTAATTTGGTTGCATATTTACCTAGAAATCAAAAAATATACTAATCAATATTTTAAAAGCAATTTTAAGAGATATACGATTATTTTTAATTTAGGCTAATTTAAACGCCATTTTGAGATTATATTCGACTGTATTTCACCAAACATCAGGCGGCATCCGAAGCTGGAAATCGAAGCGAAAATTTTGAAACCCTTATGTATATTTACATCATTATATATTTCTTACCCCACCCCCTCATCATCCTATATCCATCACCAATCGTATACACATCGGATTGTGCTAATTTACTACAAAGTTACGCAAAGCAGCATCTACTATCTAAAATATGTACTGCGTGACTCTTAATACGTCCCTGCCGAATGTTACAGCGTTCGATGATCACGTGGTCTTGTTTATGTCCGGTCTATCTCTTATCTGAATATACTGTAGCATGTAACCAGTCATTCCACGTTTGCTCACTAACATCGTTGTGAGCGTCCATCTATGGGGGAATAGCTCAACTACACGCATTGTTGGTTGCATATGCCATGTGAAGCCGAGTAGTCGATAGTTATAATCTCTGAGAAGAAAGTTGGTTGAATAACAAGATCGCATCTGGATGATTGTGTGTATTGGGCTGCATGTGTATAAAATCAGTAATATTTGCTGTGTCAGAAAATAATTACTGAATATGCTGCCAATGAAGTATGTATATCTATTAGCTGTGCCCGACGGGTTATTTACATGTTGTCCTTTTTGAAGACGTGTCATGTTCAAAATTATAAGTTACTATTCTTGACGTTTTTTTTTTTTGTTTTCAAAAACTATGAGTTGAAATTGTAAATTCGTGTGCTACAGGGTTGAAATCGAATGCAAAATGTGCTTGAGATATTTCATATGCTTACATAAATGAATTTATTTTCAGGTGTCGGCTCCATTTTGGGATTCGGAATGGTGTCACCGAACGCTGACTTCACGTCGATGTTGACCGTACTGGGACTATCAACTATAGTGGGATACCATACAGTTTGGGGTGTTACGCCGGCTCTTCATTCGCCGTTGATGTCCGTAACGAATGCCATATCAGGAATTACAGCTGTAGGCGGTCTCTTGCTGATGGGTGGAGCATACTATCCAACAAACTCAATTGAAGTAAGCGATAAAACTGTTTGAAAAACTCTCAATCCAACTTTTCTTTTTCATTTCAGTCTTTGGCAGCAGCTGCAGCGTTCGTGTCATTCATAAACGTATTTGGTGGCTTTCTGGTGACAAAAAGGATGTTGGATATGTTTAAAAGGTGAGACGAAGCAAAGTCAAATTATTTTTCAGTATAGCTCGTTGTTTCATGCTTTTCAGCAATCATCAGGACAGTTGCTTTGCAACATGAAAAATTTATCCAAATTCGAATCTCGATATTTTCGGAACGGAAAGAGATATCGAGTTATGGTATTCGGAAGGTTCTTGATCAACTTTTTGAGAACACGTACAATGGTTCTACCGGTATATTTCTTTTATTTGTTCACTTATACAGGGTGAGGAAAGGAAGTCAGGTTTTTTAACAATTTCTGGGGATATCTAAGATTCTTAATTTTTGATCTTGGAAATTTTTCTTTGCATCTTTTTGATCTTTGAACTATCCTAAAAAAAAGTAATTCTTCAAATTTTTCAAAAGTTGGCTATAAATCAAGTTATCGAATTTTTGTATATGCCATATAAGCACGCGACTACTCTGTGTAAACATAGCCACATTTTGATTATTTGAAAAAATTTTAAACAATTGAAAATTTCAAATTTTTTGAAAATTATCCAGATTTTGGGAAGTTTGCAATTTTTTAAAATCACAAGATTTTGAATTTTCGAAAATTATCAGATTTTGAAATTTTGAAAATTTTGGAAATTGGAAATTCTAAAATTTCTGAAAATTTTGAAAATATCTGTGGAGAAATAAATCGCCGCTTTTCCAAAATTTCAGTTTTTCTTTTGTAGGCAATTGCTTATCGGGTCGCCCTCGTATGTGCGTTCCGTCTTTGTGACTATATCGAGCCGCATACAACGTTTTTTTTTTTATATATATATCGAAACAGCCGCGCAGGCAGAAGCCTAAATGCCGGAACACCGCGGCTGCTATGATGATCTCAAAGAAATTTTGTTAATACGATTTTTGAACTGCCTAAGGTTAGTAGAACTGGGAAAAGCTTCCTCCCGTAGATTGTTCCACAATCTAGACACCCTCGGGACAAAGGAGCGGTCGTATCGGCCAGTTCTGGATGTACGAAATTTGACACGGTTAGGATGGGATGCCGAAGTCAGGCGGGTCTGTCTGGCAGGCGCATCGCGCGGCGGCATCATGGAAGAGAGCTCTGAGAAGCAAAGCCCGTTGGTGTAGCGATAGAAAAGAGCTAGATCGCCGACGGCCCGCCGGTGCGAAAGAGTCCCGAGACTGTCTGTTAGAGAAGAGTCATCGATCAGTCGGACCGCCCTCCTCTGGACAGCATCGAGCATGGACAATGTAGTCGGGGCGGCAGCACCCCAAATGTGTGAGCAATACTCGAGGCTAGGCCTTATCTGGGCCTTGTAGAGAGTGAGAAGGTCATGCGGAGAAAAGTACTTCTTAGCCCTAAACAAATAGCCTAGCTTTTTCCCAGCAGCTGCAGCTATTGAAGAGATGTGTTCGTGCCAGATCAGGTCCTCGGTGATCTGGACTCCGACCAGCCGAAATGAATGGCTCTTTGGTAGAACTCGACCGTCCATCGAAACTGTATGAGAGCTAGGACGCTTTTTGTTCGTCAAGGTACAGTACTGTGTTTTGGAAGCATTGAACTGTACAAGATTGTGGCGTCCCCAAGCAGTGATAGCCTCCAGGTCTCTTGTCAGAGAAGAAGTCGTCGCTAGTTTTCTTTTTTCCAGCTCAGCGGCAGAGATCGGCTTGTCACTCTGAATTCCTGCATGTAGAGTGCTGTCATCAGCGAAGCTGTGGATTGGGTTGATCGTGCAGGAAAGGAGGTCGTTGATATGTAAGAGAAACAGTGTTGGAGCCAAGACCGATCCCTGGGGAACACCCGCGTTGACGTTGTGGGATGAAGAGGAGAATCCGTCAATTACGACGGATATCTTGCGGCCAGAGATAAAGTCAGCCACCCATCTGCAAAGCTTTTCTGGGAGGCCGTAGGATGGAAGTTTGCTCAAGAGGGCAGCGTGCCACAGCTGATCGAACGCTTTCGTGATGTCAAGAGCAACGACATGAGCCTCACCATGAGACTGGATGAGTTTACTCCACAGTTGCGTGACGTAAGCTAGGAGGTCCTCTGTGGATCGTTGGTGCCGGAAACCGTACTGCCTGTCGCTAATCAAGCTGTGACGTTCGAGGTAGTCCAGAAGCTCGCGATTTATGCACCTCTCCATCACTTTACTTATAACAGAAAGCAGAGCTATAGGCCTGTAGTTGTAAGGGTCGGTTTTAGATCCTTTTTTTGGGATGGGCTGTACATGAGCAAATTTCCAGTTTTCTGGGAAGGTGCCGGATTCATAAGATATCTGGAAGAGACGCAAAAGAACTGGAGCAAGCTCCGCTGCACATCTCTTCAGTACAATGGCAGCAATCAAGTCCGGACCAGGAGCTTTGTTGATGTCGAGCGACAAGAGCACTCGTCTTACGGTCTTATGCCTGAATGTTACTTCCCGCATAGTGTGGTGAACCCTTTGAATTGACGGCACTTGGGCGTTGGTGGGGACGTCCATGGTGGAGTTGGCAGCAAAGATCTTGGCTAGCACTTCCGCCTTGGCCTTTGAGTCGAATACAATAGTTCCATCCTGACACGTAAGTGGTGGAAGGCTACTGTGTGAGAAGTTCTTTTCAATCTGCTTGGCCAGCGTCCAGAAAGACCGACTGCCATTGCGCTGCGACATTACCCTGTGCCTAACTTTTATATCATGCTGATTTTTGGCATCGCGAACCGCTTCGTTATATTTGTTTCTGGACTCGACGTCGGCTTGTCTGTTCTCTACAGTGGGGTTTTGTAAGTAGGTTCTGTGTGCCTTGATCTTCTGCTGGCGAGCAGTGTCACACGATTTGTTGAACCAGCCGTTGGACCCTGGTTTAGGAACTTTCACTGTGTGAGGGATGTATTCCTCCATTCCGACGTGGATAATTTCGGTTATTGAAGAACAGACACTCGACGCATCCGCGTCAGTGAAACAGACATTGTTTCATGTTTTTTACCAATCGTCAGTATGGTATAGGTCTCGTCGTTGGGGGGGTGACTTAGTGCTTTCTTGAGAGCGACGAGACGCCCGTGTGGTGGGCGACACTTGTTACTGCATCCACTGGGATTGCGAAATCTTTCTTCTAACAGATCCTCTGGATTTTGTATCATGATCTCTTAGTATACAGTAAAAAATATGAAAAAAAGTTTTTATGAACATGGTCCGAAAATTTTCAAGATACAATAAAAAAAATATTTTTTTAATAATAACTTACAAAATATTTACTCGATTCGTTTGAGATTTGGCAGTACTATTTGTTGTATTAAGAGGCTAGTTTAGCTCTAAATAGATGAAAATTATTAGGTTCAGTGGCGTCCAGGGGGGCACCTTACCGAATATTATTAGCAAAAAATGAACGCCACTGCCTTTTTTGTATCTTTAATATTTGTTGTTTGATTAAACGTATAAATAAATACAGCTTCGTTGCCTTGTGTTTTTTTATCGTATTTCACTTCGTTTTCTAGAGAAAAAAACGTATTTTTGCATGTCACTGGACAAAATTGGTTTACCAGTTTTTGCTAAAAATATCACAAGTGGCTTATAATTGTATCGCCCTGTATATTGACGGCATTTCCGGACCCATGTTTATAGAAACTGTTATTCATGTTTTTTAACAAGGAATCACCCTCTTGGATATCTAAATAACGGCTACTCCCAGGTGGCAGTACCACCGCTTGACAAACTGTTGTCTTATACAGGGTGATTGACAAGTCGTGACGAAAAATGAAACATCATACACAGGATCGCATTTTAAGGGGGGTCTGCTATGTAACATTTTTTCTCGAGGGTCTCATTAAAAAGATGTGTGTTGAAGTTTAAAAATAAAAAACATATCTTCAAAACCGTCAACTGGAATGAACTTAATTTGGTACGTGGATTTACCCAAGTTCTGTCCACATTCAAAAGTCTTTACTTAAAATTAACGTGCACCAGTGACGGATATACAAGGGATTAGTAGCATTATTTTTCCAAATAAAAATAGTACGCCACTGTTTTTTTCGAAACGTGTTGTTTTTCGAGTTTTACCTTCAATTTTCTACAAATAGTTACTCTTATGTCCTTGAGTGCACATTTTTTCCCCGTAAAATGCGGTCCTGTGTATGATGTTTCATTTTTGGTCACGACTTGTGAATCACCCTGTATATCTAATGGCAACTTTCACAATTTAATAATAGAGAAAATATAATTTTAAAAAATCACATTGAATTCAAGTAATACTGAGACGCTTCATGAATCAATAAAAGCAATTAGTAGTAGTCGTAGTAGAAATATTTATTTAGCACATTTGGCTACATAAACAGAATAATTGTAAACAACTTAGAACTAGTAAATTCAAGCCATATGATGTATGATGTAAATGCTGGGCAATCTATAATTGTAGATTTAACAAGTGATTTCTCAATTTTACTTTAAGTTTTGTCAAAGTTTTCTGGTCTTTTATCTCTGAGTATAATTTATTATATTCGATCAACCCTTGATGGAATACAGATTTGTTGCATATGTTATACTTTTTGGTCATTAAATGGAAGTCATCTTTATTTCTGGTATTATGTAAATGATGGTCGATATTTGATGATGTTAAATTAGTTAGACTTGATGGAAATATATTATTTTTTACTTTATAAATGAATATCATTACAAGATATTTGATAAAATTTTTTACATTGAGCCATTTTAATTTGCTAAGCATTTGCCTAATTGGAGAATATTTATCTTAATTCAGTATTATTCTCAAGCACTTATTTTGTAAAATTTGTAGTCTTTCAAAAATGGAATTATTTGCTAAATATACAGGGTGACTGAGTATACAAGCAGTAAATCACATGTTGCTGCATTTTCATTTAGAACAATACGACAACTAAAAACGGAATGTAATTTATTTTAGACCTGGACAACAATTAAAATCTCTATTTCTAAGTCACGTAACTTATCATTATTCATTCTCTTTTATTGTGTCGTAATGATACCATGTAATTCTGTTCGAATACAGAATTTTGAACTAAATTTTTTCGATTGTCACACTTTACTGCCTTTTACATGAGTACGGTTGAATACGGAAAATAATTTTTTAGTTTGCCATATGGAAATCATTATCTCAAGCCAGTGACGCTAAGTTGCATTTATATATATATACAGGGTGACTTCGAAGTTGAGTCATTTATTTTAACAGTGAGTAGATCTGATCAAAAGAAATGTTTTTTTCCTTTAACATTTTTCTGGTAAAATTAAAGTAACAAAGTTACAGCCCTTTAGAAGTTTGAGTACCGCCCTGTCTCAATAATAATATTATGTGCTCGTGTTTGGCAACAACGGATATAATCCGCCTTATCGGTTCATCGCATCTGAAACAAAAAAGCGAAAGAATTTGGAACGATGTTTTTACAATTATTTCATTCAGTTGTATACAGTCGGTGTCAGTCGGTAGTGGATAGTGGTGTCTGTTGCGTGGCTCAAACGAAATAAAAAATGGCACATGTTTATGCGGATCGGTTTCCCAATCGAGTGCAACCAACCCCTCGTGCCTTTGTTAATGTAGTACAACGGGTTCGTGAATCATTTGACTTAAGACCTCACATATGGACGGCATGCCGATGCTCCAAGACCTCACGATCAAATACAGGTCCGCACTGAAATACTTGTCGGGAGGATACTTTATAAAACAAGGTAAATTTTTTTTTTATTTTTTTTTTTATTTTTACACACATATTTTGGTTTATCTTCCTTCTACAATCATTATCTGAAAATTAATGACTCAACTTCAAAGTCACCCTGTATATACAGGCTGACTTTGAAGTTGAGTCATTTATTTTAACAGTGAGTAGATCAGATCAAAAGAAATGTTTTTTTCCTTTAACATTTTTCTGGTAAAATTAAAATAACAAAGTTATAGCCCTTTGGAAGTTTGAGTACCGCCCTGTCTCAATAATAATATTATGTGCTCGTGTTTGGCAACAACGGATATAATCCGCCTTATCGGTTCATCGCATCGGAAACAAAAAAGCGAAAGAAAATGGAACGATGTTTTTACAATTATTTTATTCAGTTGTATACAGTCAGTGTCAGTCGGTAACGCGTGAGTGAATAGTGGTGTCTGTTGCGTGGCTCAAACGAAATAAAAAATGGCACATGTTTACGAAAATGCTGAACTTGTGGACATGATTCTTATTTACGCGGCATCAATTAGTGCTATTTCTTTTTGTGGAATCCAGTATTTTAATCCACACCCAAAAGAACCCAAAAAACGCTACAGTATCAGTTAGAGACAGCACCGAAATTAAAAATGTGATTTTTCAGACCCGAGGACCCTCCCGAACACAACTATGTCTATTCAGTACCAGCATTGGCGTTCTTGGGAATGTACGGATGGGCCGCTCATCAAGGACTGCCAGAGATCAACCAAGCCTCATATTTAGCTGCTTCCTTGTGCTGTGTCGGCGCTCTGGGAGGTCTCAGCTCTCAGGCTACAGCTCGGATGGGAAACAGTTTGGGAATTGTATGTGTATTTTCACTGGTATAATCAAATACATAAGCCTTGTTCGTACAGCTGTCGCCAACTTGTCAGTGATCGTGTCCAACATCCCGCCACTCAAATTCCGTTCATTCTACTACGCTATATAGGGTGTCCGCAAAGTTGGGGTTTTCATTTTCAGTACAGTTCAGAACAAGTAAAAAAAAATGATGAAAAAATACTCACTGTCCAGTTGAATTGAAATTCCAAGTACGGCTCTGTCGTAAAATCCGAGGAGCACATGTAACAAAAAATCGAAGATCAAAATTATGACGTCGGTGTCATTTTTTCTTGGTGAAAGTATAAGTACGTTCGAAGTTGTTGCGTGCTCGACGTAGCTAAGCATCGGTGCAGACTTTTAGAGTGGAGTCCCATCTCTGAACGAATACAGCAGCTTGCTTAATTATACTGGACAACAAATTTTAGTTTTTTTATTTGTATCTTGTGGGAAAAGTGCACTTCTTTGTTAATTTTGGGGCGCTGAATCCAAAAATGACAAGAAATAAAAAAATTAGTTGCGGTTTAGAAAAAAAAAATTTTTATTTTTGAGGATATATTGAAAAAAGTAACAAGATTCATATACTTATAAGAATCACTATATGCGCTGTCTTTTTGCTGTTCTTTTATGGATCGTTTCTGGAGCATCTCTACCAAGAGTCCAACAGTAGTCTGCAAGCATGGAAGGATTCCACTTTCCCTGGTACCTTTTTTCCATTGTTGAAATAATTTGATGAAAACGTTCGCCGTGCTCATCACTTACGGCTCCGCAATTGTCAGGAAAAAAGTCCAGGTGTGAGTGTAGGAAATGTATCTTAAGAGACATATTACAGCCCATCTTTTGATACGATGACAGCATATTTTTGACAAGGGTTTTATAGTTGTCAGCTTTTCTATTTCCAAAGAAAGAACACGGTTTCAAGTCTGGAGATCGCGGAGGCCATGCTACGGGTCCATTACGTGCGATCCACCTATTCGGAAATGATTCATTTAAGAACTCACGCACTATCGGCGTCTAGGTTACGTTCCATACTAGCGTATTTACATCGTAGTCGTACGTCGTATAACTGTACGCTGGCGATGCGGACGTGATCGAGGGACAGGACCGGCTTCGGTTTGGTTCACGTTTGATTAAGTTTTCGGAGCCCAATATTTCGGTTCTCTTAAGACATTGGTGTACGAGTATAAACTACAAAGAAAATCCGCTTATCTTTTCAAGATCTACACGTCGTGTGAAGGAAAACCTCAACTTCGCGGATACCCCGTATAAATGGCATTCACGCGGCCCGATCTCAGACTCAGTCAGCAACAAGTCACCGGCCACTGTGCGAACAAAGCTATACTCTATTATGGGCGACATCGACTTTGCCTATTTGATTTTTTTTTCATTTGAAACATTTAAAAAAAACTGTTAGAAGGAATTACAATTGTTTTCTAAAAATGTATTGTATTGGCGAAATATTTCAAAAATGAGGTATTATGGTTTTTGGACGTAACATGACATGTACGAGGGTTATCTCGAAAATATCGTTCCCACTTCTTTTTTCAGGCACAAATAATTTTTAATTTATTATTTATATTTTATATTTACGATATTCTTCTACATAGTCGCCATATTTTCTACGCATTTTTTAGAATCCACTTTTTCACTCGCGCCTGGTAAAAACTTGGTAACTGCTCCCTTCAATCACGCATTGCAGAGTTTTCCCTTTTGACGATTTTGAATTACCCGTCTCAGCTTTTTCAGAAGTTTCGGGAATTTCAACCTCCTGTTTCCGGATGTTCGAGCCAGATTTCTTCGCCATAACTTCCTCGGAAGATCGACCGCCTCCCGCTTGATGAATTTCTATGGGTGGTGACATATTTAGGCACAAAAAATTTCGCACCTGGCGGTGACGGCGATGAAGGGTTCCGTTGCGTTGTCGGGCCGGTACCGAGCGTCGCCAATAGGCGCTTCTTGTTGGGATCGGTGGTGGGGGAGCCGAAAACTACGTCGGTGTTGCCGGATTTCAGATCACGCGCGGCAATGTTACAGCGTTGGGAAGATATTTAAATGACTCGACTACTTCAATTTTTTCATCATTAATCGTAAGAGTAATTGTATTGTTGTTAATGTTTCCCTATTGACATACATTTTGTTTTATTAGTGTTTAATTTAAGTTTATTGACATTAAACCATTTCATAATTTTTTCGTTATCACTATTTAACAGTTCTAAAGCAGTGTCCAAATGCTTATGTTGCTATATATATATAGGTGAAAAATTAAAGCTTCCGCCTTTTATTGGGTACTTCGACAAAATTTAAGCAAAGAGGACTCTTTATACTTTTTTAATTCTCTCTAGCTTTCAATGGACTTTGCCATCATCATCAGGAGCTGCAATTACAATGATAACAGTAGCCACAATAGTGTAAGATGAATTTAAATTGACTCAACTTACAGTAGTATGTGAGGATGTTGCTAATTGTTGTTTACGTATAGGATGAGGGAAACGTCCAGTAACATGGTGAGAGCTGGATAGATGATACAATGGTCAAAATTATATAAAATATGACAAGAACAAGTTAAAAACAGATTAAAAATTATTTAAAAAACATTAGAGCATTACATCGTGAAGCCACTTGATGATTGCACAAAATGGTGGTCATGGAATAATGAGTGAGATGAACCCTTTGACAGAAGGTCGAAGGTTGTCAATGTCTGTGTAGAAAGATGGAACGAATTGTGGGCGTGTGCCAACGTTGCCAAATCACTTCAGATGATGTGATTTCCAGAATCTTATGTAAGAAATTGTTAAACCGACCAGAGGCATTGAACTTACATATCTCCCCAAATTTTGACTCTTCACAACCATAAATAGAATCTGTATCTTGGTCGATTCCAGCAGTAAATTTCATTCCACTCAAATTCTAATAATTCTCTTCTCACGATTTAATAATAATTGTTAATTTAATTTCCCATTAATTAACATATAGTTTATTCAACTGCCTCTGGTCGGTTTAACAATTTCTTACATAACATTCTGAAAATCACATCATCTGAAGTGATTTGGCAACGTTTGGCATACGCCCACAATTCGTTCCATCTTTCAACACAGACATTGACAAGCTTCGGCCTTCTGTCAAAGGGTTCATCTCACTCATTATTCCATGACCACCATTTTGTGCAATCATCAAGTGGCTTCACGATGTAATGCTTTAATGTTTTTAAATAATTTTGAATCTGTTTTTAACTTGTTCTTGTCATATTTTATATAATTTTGACCATTGTACCATCTATCCAGCTCTCACCATGTTACTGGACGTTTCCCTCATCCTATACGAAAACAACAATTAGCAACATCCTCACATACTACTGTAAGTTGATTCAATTCATTTTACACTTTTGTTGCTACTGTTATCATTGTAATTGCAGCTCCTGATGATGATGGCAAAGTCCATTGAAAGCTAGAGAGAATTAAAAAAGTAGTCCTCTTTGCTTAAATTTTGTCGAAGTACCCAACAAAAGGCGGAAGCTTTAATTTTTCACCTAACTGGTCTAGACGACAATGACCACGTCTCAAGTTATATATATATATATATATAACAACAAGTAGGAAAATAATGGGCAAAATCCGCAAAAAGGAGGAAAGTGGATTCGAGCAGAAAATAGGATAGGTAACCCGAGCGATACGTATTTCTGCTGGTTGGCTTCATCAGGCCCGAAATGAATGCACATATGAAACTACAGAAGTAGATACACATGCCCACACATCCGGATACGGGTGTAACCCATTCTTTAACGTTTTCCCACATCATTTTAGAATTATTTTTATTGCTATCGATCTTCTTATCATAGTATTTTTTCTTTTCCCTCCTGAGAACTGCTTCACACTCATTTCTTGATTTTGTATATCGTTTCCAATCATTTTCACTTTGGGTTACTGAACATTTTCAAAAGCTTCTTATTTAGGTGGGTGTAACTGGTGGCATAGCAGCGACTGTCGGTTATATTTCTCCGTCACATGAGGTGCTGGCCCAGATGGCCGCTGCAGCGATTGGCGGTGGAATTATTGGAACCGTCATAGCGAAAAAAATCGAAATCACAGACCTGCCTCAGTTAGTAGCAGCGTTTCATAGGTAAGTTGTATTCCTATTCGTCCTTCATCTTGTTATTTCATTTCACTAAAGACTGAATAACAGCAATTCGTTTGAATAACAAAGCGTCTTCATTCATTCGTCTGCGTTACTACTGACTCGCACAAAACGTTTATATATATTATATACTTCGACAAAATTTAAGCAAAGAGGACTCTTTATACTTTTTTAATTCACTCTAGCCTTCAATGGACTTTGCCATCATCATCAGGAGCTGCAATTACAATGATAACAGTAGCAACAATAGTGTAAAATGAATTTGAATTGACTCAACTTACAGTAGTATGTGAGGTTGTTGCTAATTGTTGTTTACGTATATGACGATTGAAACGTCCAGTAACATGGTGAGAGCTGGATAGATGGTACAATGGTCAAAATTATATAAAATATGACAAGAACAAGTTAAAAACAGATTAAAAATTATTTAAAAACATTAAAGCATTACATCGTGAAGCCACTTGATGATTGCACAAATTGGTGGTCATGGAATAATGAGTGAGATGAACAATTTCTGAAAATCACATCATCTGAAGTGATTTGGCAACGTTGGCACACGCCCACAATTCGTTCCATCTTTCAACACAGACATTGACAACCTTCGGTCTTCTGTCAATGGGTTCATCTCACTCATTATTCCATGACCACCATTTTGTGCAATCATCAAGTGGCTTCACGATGTAATGCTTTAACGTTTTTAAATAATTTTTAATCTGTTTTTAACTTGTTCTTGTCATATTTTATATAATTTTGACCATTGTACCATCTATCCAGCTCTCACCATGTTACTGGACGTTTCCCTCATCCTATACGTAAACAACAATTAGCAACATCCTCACATACTACTGTAAGTTGAGTCAATTTAAATTCATTTTACACTTTTGTTGCTACTGTTATCATTGTAATTGCAGCTCCTGATGATGATGGCAAAGTCCATTGAAAGCTAGAGAGAATTAAAAAAGTATAAAGAGTCCTCTTTGCTTAAATTTTGTCGAAGTACCCAACAAAAGGCGGAAGCTTTAATTTTTCACCTAACTGGTCTAGACGACAATGACCACGTCTCAAGTTATATATATATATATATACAGGGTGACTTTGAAGTTGAGTCATTAATTTTCAGATAATGATTGTAGAAGGAAGATAAACCAAAATATGTGTGTAAAAATAAAAAAAAATTAAAAAAAAATTTTTACCTTGTTTTATAAAGTATCCTCCGGACAAGTATTTCAGTGCGGACCTGTATTTGATCGTGAGGTCCCCTGTGAGGTCTTAAGTCACCTGATTCACGAGCCCGTTGTACTACATTAACAAAGGCACGAGGGGTTGGTTGCACTCGATTGTGAAACCGATCCGCATAAACATGTGCCATTTTTTATTTCGTTTGAGCGACGCAACAGATACCACTATTTACTGACACTGACTGTATACAAATGAATGAAATAATTGTAAAAACATCGTTCCAAATTCTTTCGCTTTTTTGTTTCCGATGCGATGAACCGATACGGCGGATTATATCGGTTGTCGCCAAACACGAGCACATAATATTATTATTGAGACAGGGCGGTACTCAAACTTCCAAAGGGCTATAACTTTGTTACTTTAATTTTACCAGAAAAATGGTAAAGGAAAAAAACATTTCTTTTGATCAGATCTACTCACTGTTAAAATAAATGACTCAACTTCGAAGTCACCCTGTATATCGAAGCAGCCGCGCAGACAGAAGCCTAAATACCGGAACACCGCGGCTGCTATGATGATCCCAAAGAAATTTTGTTAATACGTTTTAAAAAGCACTATTATTTTTGCCCATTCGTATTTCTACGACACCGATTTTTAGCCTCTACTTTAAAAATGTAACTCTCGTAAATTGATCATAGCGTATGCCTTAGGCTTAACTCATACTATCTCAGATTTTGCTGACGTAATTCACACTTATGACTCGTTTTAAGTTTGGTAGGATTAGCGGCAGTACTCACATGTATGGCTACCTTTATGCATGATTTTCCATCGTTTGCGACCGATCCTGCAATGGGTGTTACTAAGACAGCTCTATTCCTAGGTACCTACATCGGTGGAGTCACATTTAGGTGAGATCTTTTCCAATTTTACTATTTCTAAAAATCAACATTATATTATCGCCGAAGCATGATTTGCTTTAAAATCTCGAACGAGTACTTACGAGGGTTGTCCCAAAAATAAGGTTCCCACATTTTTTTTAAACCTTCCATATGATTTATTGGCTGCAGAATTATTTTTTAATAATTATGGATAAACGTGATTTACGAGGGCGGTTCAATAAGTACCCGTGTTAGGAATGAAGACAGCGTTTTTTTCCAACAAAATTCTTTTTATTTTTTGATATTAGAAAGATACACTTTTCCCAACGTTCCTGCCATTTTCCCCCTCAAAAAATAGGATTTGTCGAATTCTCCAAAATACGCCTCTGTCTCGGCGATGACTTCCTCGTTTGAGATAATTTTTCCCCGCGAACCATTTCTTCGTGGCAGGGAACAAGAAAAAGTCGCAGAGGGCCAGATCGGGTGAATACGGGGGGTGTGGCAGCACTTCATAACGCAATTCGTGCAGTTGGGCGGCGACAACTCCGGATGAGTGTGCTGGTGCGTTATCGTGGTGAAACAGCACCTTCTTTTTCGTCAAATGTGGCCGTGTCTCCTTCAATTTTTTGTCGAAGCGGTCCAGTAACTCACTATAGTATTGTCCAGTGATCGTTCTTCCCTTTTCTAAAAAATCCACGAGGATGACGCCGTTCGCATCCCAAAAAATCGTCGACATGACCTTTCCGGTCGATGGGACCGTCTTCGCCTTCTTTGGAGCAGATTCACCGGAAGAAATCCATTGTTTTGATTGTTGCTTAGTTTCTGGCGGCACCCATCGGACAGACAATTTTTTCATAGCCAACTCATCATGCAAAATATTGATTGTCGTTCCGGTCGACACACCTACGGCCTCTGTTACTTCGCGCACTTTCGTTCGTCGATCAGCGAGCATCATGTCGTGGACTTTTTGAATCATTTCCTCGGTAACCACGTCTGCCGGGCGTCCTGGTCGATCGTCATCAAAAACGGAGGTTCGTACACGTTTAAATTCGTTGAACCAGTATCTAACTGTGGTCATGGATGGCGAAGTGTCCCTATAGACAGCATCCAACTTTGCTTTTATCTCCTCGCATTTTTCCCATCCAAAAACAGAAAGCGAATTACCGAACGATACTGCTCTTTTTCCATCTTAGCGAAAATCATGCACGAAACACGTGTTACTCGAATGGATGCCAAATCCAAACTAACCTATCAATCAGACTGAAATTTGTTGTGCCACCGTTTGATAGGTGGCAGCACACGACGATAACATTAACTTCCCTCAGGAACGCCCTCTGTCGTGAAACACGGGTACTTATTGAACCGCCATCGTAAGAGTTGTGTAGAAGTATGCTATCTAAACTATACTAAGTGACATATAAATCCGAACACCCAGTTTAAATGGTTTTATTTTAATAAAATTTTGTATAAGTACTTAATGAAGCATAATAAGTAAATGATAAAAATTTCAAAATGATTGCACTGCTTTAAAGCCCTTTGACCTTTAATAATGTGTGGATGCACCCTGATGTGCTACGCATTCTCCAACGCGCCTAGGCATGCTTCTGATCAGGTGGTCAATGTGCGTTCATGTGCTTCTAGAGTCTGAGGAGGACGTTGCAAATTGAGCAATCTCCTACCCATCATATCCCACACCTCCCCAGTGTGGCCGGTATGACTGTGGATTCCTCCTTTCACCACGTCGCCTTCTAACCCTGGCACGACCATCGTGCATGCCTGAACAAAATCGAGACTCGTCACTAAAGACAATACTGTTCCATTCCTGATCCCAGAGTGACCGTTGTCTGCACCACTCAAGCCGATTACGTCGGTGTTCTCGAGTTAAAGGGAGGACCCAGTGTGGCCGGTATGAAAACAAGCCAAAACTTCTCATTCGTCGGTAAACACTTCGCATGCCAATAGGTCTTCCGTGTTCTGCAAACCATTCATTTGCAATGGACCTGGTAGTGGAGAAACGGTCTCTTAAGGCCAATAATCTTAGGCGGCGATCTTCACGGTCTGTTGTTCTACGGCGGCGTCCAGTGCCCCTTGCTCTTTGCGTACGGCCTTCTCGAAGCCATGCCTGACAACACCTAACCACAGTGTCTACACTTCTTTGCACTCTAACTGCAATTGCCCGAAAAGAAAGTCCAGCTTCCCGAAGTCCCACTATACGGCCCCTATCAAACTCACTAAGTTGACGAAATCGTACAGGTCTCCGTACTCTAGGCATCGTAAACGATCGTAAAGGATGTCAAGAACCAAAATCCGCCAACGTTGATTCTTTACTGCGGCTGAAATATTCATTTTTAGAGCGTTAGTGAATTAAAATAAAGCAGTATAAAAACCGGAATGTCCCAATGATAAGGCTGAAAATTTTTTCACTTATCTACAGTAAGATAAATGCATTCACCAACTTTTATTAAAATAAAACCATTTAAACTGGGTGTTCGGATTTATATGTCACTTAGTATACTTTCGAAGTCCAAGATGTTAGATTCTCAATTATATCCAGACAACAGTATTTCAAATGATAAGAAACGATTGTAACTTGTTTGTTGGCTGAATAAAATTTTAAAACTTATTTTTACATTATCTATATTATCAGAATTAATTTCATCGATCCACATTAGGAATTTCCGTCTACTAATACATCCCAAACTTCTATGAACATAAATGTCAAATGAAGATAAATACCTATACGAAGGTTGTCTCAAAATAAGGCTTCCACATTTTTTTGAAGTATAGGGAATTTTTTATTTGGAAAAACGAATGCACCACTAGAAACTTTGATCTTTAAGCTATTTTTCTGCATAGTCGCCAATTTTTTCTATTGCGCATGACTGTTAGGCCGGTACTGAGCGTCGCCAATAGGCGCTTCTTGTTGGGATCGATGGTAGGGGAGCCGACAAACTCGACCGTGTTGCCAGATTTCACCTAGAATCATCCGCCGCAAGGATACAGGGTTAGGAACTTATTTTTGAGACAACCTTCGTGGTTTATACAGGGTGCGGCAGAGATGACGGACTTTTTTGAGATGGGTAGTACTCTCCGCCTGCGTCTTCGAGAGAGGTGGGGAGGGTGCCGTTTGACTCGTGAGATCCTAGCATTATTTTACCAGTTGTCGTTATGGAGCCTTGGACGGTTTTCGCCTATGATTGTTTCGTCCAAATAATGAGTCCGTCATCGTCGTACAGTGTGAGTTTCGTCGCCACTTCAACATTCATCGGAATAGAGCTGTTCCCTCTCGAAACACCATCCTTCGTTGGGTTGAATCACTTCGCAGGCGTGGCGAACTGATCAACAGAAGACCAAGAGGAGCGCCGCGAACGGTTCGAACTCCTGAAAATGTTGAACGCGTTCGACAGGTCTTCCTTCGCAGTCCGACTCGATCTGCCCGGAAACATGCTGCTGCACTTCGCCTTAGTGATCGTTCGGTAAGGCGAATTTTGCATATGGATCTCCAGCATCCATGGACGTTATTCGCCCTCTCTTCCCTGGTCGCCTTATTTCCAGGTTTGGCGAAGTTCATTGGCCTCCTCGGTCGCCAGATTTATCCATATGCGATTTTTTCTTACGGGGACACCTCAAGGCTAGAGTATACGCGAACAAGCCCCGAACTCTGGACGAATTGAAGGGCGAAATTTGCGTGGAAGTCGCCGAAGTTGAGAGAACGATGTTGGAGAGAGTCTTCCAAGAACACCTCCAGCACTGCATGAACGATTTCGGCCACCACATGCCTGATGTGATTTTCCACACTTGACTGTCTTAAATGCTATTTCCTTGTGAACCTGATTCCATCAATAAATTTGTTGTCGAGTAAAAATTAAGTATTTTATGATTTTTTTAAAACCGTCTATCCTCTCTGCGCACCCTGTACTTTCGTCGGATTTTCTGCCGAAACTAAAATTTGGATTGCGGAATGAAACTGATCGAAACCATAACTTTGATCAACACTGCGTTTTTTTATTTACTTAAGATATTTTCTGTATAGCGGCTCACTAGTTGCATACGGAAAACTTCAGGGAATAATGAGGTCGCAACCGCTGCTTCTACCAGGACGTCACGCTTTGAACTCAGCCCTGTTGTTAGCTAACCTAGGCGCAGGGGGATATCTGTTCTACGACAATACCATGGACGGCGGCTTGGCTGCACTGGGAACTACCGCAGCTCTTTCATCTGTTATGGGCTACACGCTCACAGCTGCTATTGGAGGTAGCTATACATTTTGACAGTAATTTCCTTTCAAAATTTTTCTCAATAACAACGGGACGATCGGGCAATGCTCGCAATTACACATACTTTGACAACATTCAATATTGTGACGAATAGCGCCATCTGTTGGGCGAGTCTCCTACTCGCCTGAGCCTAAATGCCGATCTCTGCTTTTACGCGAACCACGGCGCACAAGCCGCCCGGCGGCGTCTGTTAGGACTAAAGCATCCCACAAACCGGCGCGAAATAATCGCGGCGAAGTATTCGCAACGAAATTCAGAGCGAAATTCGCAATCTGTTTCGCTTGTTTATTCATACCAAAGCGTCTTATTCGCTCCGCGAACGTGAAGGTTTCGACAGGTTGCGTACATTTTATTTTTGCCTTTTGCAATGAGCTCGTCTTCAGAAGAAGAGGAGGCACTTCTATTTCTTGCTTTAGAAGAGGAACAAAATGCACGGTAAGTTATGTTTATTTAACGCCATTTGATAGTTGGGTATGTATTAAGTTTAACGAAGTACATAAAACAAATATTTTCAATTTTGTTTAGGAAACGAAGGAAGTGGGTACATGATATTAACTTGGAACGAAATAAATTTGGGGAATATCATACCTTGATGCTACAACTTCGGCTGGATGAACAGCGCTTTTACGTATATTTTAGAATGACTCCAGAGTGTTTCGATGAAATATTGAACTTGGTGAAAGATGAAATACGAAAATCTGACACAAATTATCGTGAACGTGAAGCTATTTCGCCAGAAGAACGACTTGCTATTACACTCAGGTAAAAAAATTATATGTATTAAAATTAGTAGGCTTATCGAATACGAAAACTTCAGGGATCGTGAAATAAATATTTTATTGTAATAATTGGACTACATGTTGCCACTAGGATTAAATGTTGCTAAATAATTCGAGGCAGAATTTGCCTCCTCTGTTGGGTATATTATTGGAGTAAACCCAGTGCCGCTTGGGAAGGACGACATACTACTATCATACATACTTGCAGAATTCTGGGTAGACGCTGAAGACATTTCTTCAATATGTTCAAATTCTTCGTGCGCTATTAATTCGGCTATTTTTAGTTTTATTCGGGCTTGACGCTTTAAGGGAAGTGTTTTCACAGTCTGTGCATGTGCCAAGAAAAGTGAATCAATGGCCTCGTTCTCTTTTTCAGGTTTTTTACCTTCAAAATAATTAATGAGCTGTTGTACAGACGAAGATGGTGGTTCATAGCGTTTTCTGCTCGTTTTATATTTTGGTGTAGTTGCAGTCTGCGGAAAGGTGTGCCCTGGAGTAGTCACTGCTGTAGTGTTCAATGAAGAAGGTGGTGCTGTCTGTGTTGCCGAGGCGTTCTGTGCATCTTCTGCATCTACATCAGCATTTTCATCTTCTCCATGGCCGCGGTCTTCCAAATTTTCGGTTTCTACATTTCCAGCCCTTTCCTGATATATATTTGAGTTAAATTCGGCAGTCTCATAATGTATGACGTCAATATCTTTCATATTAGACGTCGTTTTGGCAAATGCCAGAAAAGGACGGAAAAATTCCATGTAGTCAGCCCACTGCCATTTTTTTATGTTGCCCACTGCTTGGCCGGTCTTTGGTTTGGTAGATTTTATATATTTTGCAAATGTGTCTCTGATATTCTTCCACCTTTTTTTTACTTCATCACCTAAAAACGATTTTTTTTATAGATTCCTTGCCACTGGTGACACCTTCTATACCATTGGGTATAGCTTTCGAGTTGGCTTTACAACAGTGAGTGCAATCGTAACCGAAGTCTGTGAAGCGATATGCAGACATATGGAGCATATATATTTACCAGAACCAACAGAGAATATATGGAAAAAATGTGCTGAAGAATTTGAAAATAGATGGGGATTTCCCAATTGCATTGGCAGCGTGGACGGTAAACATGTAACAATCAAGAGACCTAACAACAGTGGCTCCAATTACTGGTGCTATTTACATAAATATTCAATAGTACTTATGGCCATTGTTGGCCCGGACTATAAATTTATATGTGTTGATATTGGTGGTTTCGGAAAAAATAGTGATGGGGGTATTTTCGAAACCTCAAACATGGGAAAACGATTTGAACAAAATTTAATGAGTGTCCCTGCACTTAGATTTCTCCCTGGGCAAAATGAAATCTGCTCGTACGTCTTAATTGGTGATGAAGCATTTGCTTTAAAACCATACCTTATGAGACCATTTCCTTATAAGCAGACTTTAACAGACGTCAGAAAAGAGAAATACAATGTAAGACTTTGTCGAGCTAGAAAGGTCGTGGAAAATGCGTTTGGTATTTTGTCTCAAAAATGGCGAATATTTTACAGGCCATTAGAAACTAAAGTAGATACTACTATTCTAATTGTACGTACGGCATGTGTTTTACACAATTTTTTACGAAGTAAAAGTGGCGATGACAAATATTTTCAATTCTTAGATCCCCCAGAACCCGTGCTTGGAGCTTTTACTGATATAGCAAATGATCCTCGGCGGGCAGCAAGGCTAGCATTTTCTACTCGTGACAAATTCGTAAATTATTTTAATTCTGATATGCCTATGCCCAATATATAGAATGTTCGTTTTCACATTTGTGTAGACTGTAAATTATTTAACAAGTTAATAAAAAATATTAGGTACATACCATTTGTATTTAATTCTTTTCCTATTTCCATCCAAATCTTGTCTTTCTTTCTTACATTCCTGTATTCATCGTTCGACAAATCATACAAACAAGGATACTTTTTCACTATTTCTATCAATAATTCCGTGTTTGCCATTGCGAATTTTTGAAGAACGGCGTCAAAAACGCGGTCAAAGGCGAACTGAAATACGCCGCGATAAAAACGCTGGAACAATCGCGTTCGCTTCGCACAAGTCTGAGCCTGTCCGTAAACCGCCGCGTTTTAATTTGATCGCGAATTCATCGCCGCGAAATGTTCGCAGCCAAAGCGAATATTTCGCGCCGGTTTGTGGGATGCTTAACTCGGAGGCCGGGAAATGGACGCAGAGTACGGAACACGGTGTAGTAGGTAGAGCGGAGAGAAGTATGGTGCAGTCAATGGTGACATAAGAATTAGTCAGACATAAATAGTGGTGCAGATAAATGTTTTATCAAGTTAAATAAATTAGTGCATTTCTTTTTGTGAAATCCACACCCAAAAAGGATCCAGAAAAACTCTACAATATCAAATGCTTCACATCATCAAGTTCTAAATTAAATGAATGCACTTCTTGTGGGCAACGAGACCTGACAGATAGTCTGAGTGACAAAACAAGCAAGGGCTACGGATAGAGCCACACACCTTTGACAATGGTTACGGGGTGAGGGCTGCGAGGCTGTACTAGATGTTATCTAAATAGACGCCTTGAAAAATTTTGAAAAGCTTGAGATCAATTGACGGAAATTATCTCTGTGAAAGACGTAACGGTGAGCTGTGCCAGATGTCAGACAAAGATACTGTTGACAAAGCATGCTTCATAAATATAGTTATGTAGCCAAAAAAAATGTTGAAATTATTTTTTCTGGGTGTAACACTTCTAATGTCACTAAGTATATGAACTATACCTAAGTATATATACTAAGTGACATATAAATCCGAACACCCAGTTTAAATGGTTTTATTTTAATAAAAGTTGGTGAATATATCTATCTTACTGTAAATAACAAGTGAAAAAATTTTCAGCCTTATCAGTTGGACATTCCGGTTTTTATACTGCTTTTTCTTAATTCACTAACGCTCTAAAAATGAATATTTCAGCCGCAGTAAAGAATCAACGTTGGCGGATTTTGGTTCTTGACATCCTTTACGATCGGTTACGATGCCTGGAGTACGGAGACCTGTACGATTTCGTCAACTTAGTGGGTTTGATAGGGCCGTATAGTGGGACTTCGGGAAGCTGGACTTTCTTTTCGGGCAATTGCAGTTAGAGTGCAAAGAAGTGTAGACACTGTGGTTAGGTGTTGTCAGGCATGGCTTCGAGAAGGCCGTACGCAAAGAGCAAGGGGCACTGGACGCCGCCGTAGAACAACAGACCGTGAAGATCGCCGCCTAAGATTATTGGCCTTAAGGGACCGTTTCTCCACTACCAGGTCCATTGCAAATGAATGGTTTGCAGAACACGGAAGACCTATTGGCATGCGAAGTGTTTACCGACGAATGAGAAGTTTTGGCTTGTTTTCATACCGGCCACACTGGGTTCTCCCTTTAACTCGAGAACACCGACGTAATCGCCTTGAGTGGTGCAGACAATGGTCACTCTGGGATCAGGAATGGAACAGTATTGTCTTTAGTGACGAGTCTCGATTTTGTTTAGGCATGCACGATGGTCGTGCCAGAGTTAGAAGGCGACGTGGTGAAAGGAGGAATCCACAGTTTTTTGTTGAAAGACATGTTCATCACACTGTTGGAGTTAAGGTTTGGGGTGCTATAGCTTATGGTTCCAGGTCACCTTTAATCTTCATCCGAGGTAACATGAACGCGCAGCGTTATATCCACGAAGTTCTGGAACCCCATCTTTTACCCTATCTTGACATCCTGGCAGATCCAACTTTCCAAAAAGATAATGCCCGACCACATGTTGCAAGAGTCACAATAGACTTCTTTCAACATAATGATGTCACATTGTTACCATGGCCACCAAGATCTCCCGACTTATCCCCAATTGAGCACATGTGGGATATGATGGGTAGGAGATTGCTCAATTTGCAACGTCCTCCTCAGACTCTAGAAGCACTTCGAGAGGAGTTGGTGGTTGCCTGCAATGAGATACCACAGGAGGACATTGACCACCTGATCAGAAGCATGCCTAGGCGCGTTGGAGAATGCGTAGCACATCAGGGTGCATCCACACATTATTAAAGGTCAAAGGGCTTTAAAGCAGTGCAAACATTTTGAAATTTTTATCATTTACTTATTATGCTTCATTAAGTACTTATACAAAATTTTATTAAAATAAAACCATTTAAACTGATTTTATACACATGCAGACCAATTCACATAATCATCCAGATGCGATCTTGCTATTCAACCAACTTTCTTCTCGGAGATAAAAACTACAGACAAGGACCATTTGACCTCGCAAAACGTATGCAACCAATAATGCGTGTAGTTTAGTTGAGTGATTCCTCCATAGATGGACGTTCACAACGATCCTAGTGAGCAAACGTGGAATGACGTTCGCGCCCTAAAACCTATCTAGTTTGCTAGATGACATCTTATAATTTTTTTTTGACGTTTTATAGGTTTTTTACATGATACTCATTCCGATTGACAGATTGATTTTATTTGCAGGAGCTGACATGCCTGTAGTTATCACTGTACTGAACAGCTATTCAGGCTGGGCATTGTGTGCTGAAGGTTTTATGTTAAACAACCAACTAATGACAATAGTTGGAGCGTTGATAGGATCGTCAGGTGCCATCTTGTCATACATCATGTGTAAGGTAACGAATTATCATTGATTAATAGCAAAAACTGAAAATTTTATATAGGTTTTGGAAGTAAATCCTGTGAAATTTGAGATGTTGGTGGTATTAGGATAATCTGTTACCCGTTTTAAGAGTTCGTTTACGATATATCTTTAGATAAATAGATGGATACGTTGAAGAATACATTCTTAATAACAAAGCTGACTTCTTAATATTTCTTAGTTAATTCATCTTCATACTCTGGGATATACGTGAAAATTTCATATAGTTAATTCAAAATCAGGAACTTTCAAGTTTGCTTTTACCAGATTCCATAAAAATCAATAATCATCTAATTTTATTATTATTAAATAGGCAATATTTGTGTCAAGCTATTTTGCTAAATATTAATCAACAAACAATCAAATCTGATAATGTTATTACATACAGTAGATGGAAAATGTAATCAAGAGGGCTCAGGTTTGGACGGCTTCTAGAGGCAGACATTTGTCTGATATTATTTTTCATACATATAGTTTCTAAGTTTCAATAAAAGAGTAAGATGAAGAAAATTTATCTCATTTTACAAATATTCAGGATACAAACCACTCAGTTACTTATCGCCCTGCATTTCCTCTAAATAATGGAGTCACATGTCTATGTATTACCTAATATTTGCTCTGGCTTTAGATAACGGCCACAAATCCCTCACACGACTAAAACAAAAAAAACAAAAAAACGGTAATGATAAGCTATTCGGTGATTCGACAATTTATCTAAAACCGACCTTTTTGCGCTGAGCAGACCTAGGTCCACCGTTTAAACACTCCGCTATCGAAAGTTGCCGTTTTTTCGACAAGTACAATTGACGTCAGATAGATCTAGCAGAACATCCGCTAAGTTGGAAACTTCGGACATAGCAGGTTCGAATTTTGATGGCGCTAAATTTAAAATAAGCTGTTCTTATAGAGGGTGTCCGCAAAGTTGGGGTTTTCCTCTTCAGAAACAACTACCGTTGAAATAACAAAGGTAATGTGTAGTGAAACGAGGGCGACCAAGTAAAAAAAATAAAGGAAAAAGTACTCACTCTCCAGTTGACGAGAAGGGCTAAGTGCGTCTCTGCCCGAAATCATACCGCTCCAACAGAAAATGAAATCAGCTGATGCGCTACCGAGCAGACGCAGGCAAACAAGGAAGGCAAAATGTTGCGTAAAAAGTCTAGGTATTGCATCCCGTCCAATCGATTTGGGAGAATAAATGGTCCAATGAGCATACCGTTCACCATGCCAGCCCAAACATTCACCGAAAATGTTTGTTGAAAATGTGCCCGACGGACAGCGTGCGGATTTTCTACTGACCAAACATGAGTGTTGCGAAGGTTATTCACCCCATTACGCGTGAACGTAGATTCGTCTGTCACCAATATGCACTTCAAAAAGTCCGTATTATTGTCATGTTGATGCAACAACTACTCACAAAACCGCACTCTTGCTGGAAAATCGTCAGGTTGAAGGGCTTGTACACGTTGGACGTGAAACGGATACAGCCCCTCTTCACGCAGCGTTTGCCACGTCTCTATACTTGCACTTCTCTAGCCACATCTCTAGTGCTTGTTGAGGGATTCTCGTCTACGCGACTACCTCTACACGCGTGACCGTAACCGTCGGTTGAAGGTTGCGTACTGACCTGACACACTGACCCCGACCCAGTTCTGTCGTCGGGTTGAGCTAGTGTCCTAGTACCACTCGGGGATGTCGCGGCTACAGGACGGTATTCAGATATTTTTGATGTTGCAGAGCCCTTTATCTCGGTTCCCCTAAGACATTGGTGTATATGGTACTAAGAAAAATTGCTTATGTTTTCAAGATCTATACGTCGTGTAAAGGAAAACCCCAACTTTGCGGAACCCTGTATATTATGATGTGTGTGGGTGATTTCTTTTTTTCGCCAATAATTTACCACGTACAAAAAATGATTTGTTTTTTACTTTTTCGTCGTAACTACACCCGCTGATGTGTACACGTGCATTCTTTATCTGAAGTCACTTGAAATAGCATAAAAACCTTTGGTCGGCGCGTCCTTTGTAATTTCATGACGTATCTTAGGCGTGCGGTCATTTATTTAGAACGATAATAATAATGTTTTTATATCACAATAAATGGATTTTACTATCTTCTTATTTTTTTGATTTGGGATAAAAAATACTTATATTGGGAGTTTAATTTATGTTGACTGAAAGTTAAGAAATGGAAAAATTACAGAATTCCAACGTTTGACATAGGCAAATATTTACATAGCAGGTAGGTATATGAAAAGGTATATAAAGACTTACATTATAGGTGTTTATATATCATCCTCGGCTTCGGAGCTGTCGCTAGAGTCATCTTGTAGAGGAATTACAACGGGATTTACAGGAGGCAAAACACAATATTCATTTTCTTTTTCAATAATATGCCTAGAACACTGCTTCCATAGGTCTGTGGCAGCAAAATGAGATACTGCATCTCTTATTGTGGCCAATAGCGATTCACTTAATTGAGGGGTCTGATTATGTTTTCTTACTTTTTTTTTTAAAGCAGCCCAGACCAACTCAATCGGGTTAAAAATGCAGTAATAGGGAGGTAGACGTAATACTTCATGGCCATTTTGCTGAAGCAGATTGTCAACAACATACTCTTTTTCAAATTTTTGTCTTTTAATAAGATCCAATAATATGGCTTTGGTTGATTTTTGTGGTATTTCCATTCCCTTATCCTTCATAAAATCAATAATGTCTTGTTTTTTTGTGCCTGTATTCGGAATTTTGTTTTTCTGTCGGGAATGCTATGGCGCATTGTCCATAATAATCACTGAATTTGGGGAAATGTTTGGTATTAACTGCTGCTCTATCCACTTTTCAAATAAGTCGGAGGTTATGTCCTCATGATAGTCGGCACATGATTCTTTGATATTTTTGGCAGATAACAGCAAGGCATTAGGTATAAATCCATTTTCACTGCCAGCATGGAGAATAATGATTCGTTTTCCACGGTTGCATGGTGCATTTAAAATGCACTTGTTGCTGTCGTCAACCCAGCCGTACTGCACAACATCATGGGTATCATACCACGTTTCATCCAGGTGAATCAGATTTCTTTTCTGCTCTCTATAGATTTTAACTTTGTGCAAAAATTCTTGGCGCAATTCAACGATTCGAGACGACTCCATAATCACCATTCTTTTATCTAATTTTTTGTATTGAAAACCACACAGTTTTACAATACAGTGCAGGAGTCTAAGCATTTGTAATTATAAAAATCTTCAGGATAATCTTTTAATTTATCCCGTATCATTTCCAACGTGGGCACCAAATTTTCTTTATAAAATCCGTATATTATACGACGAATATCTTCCTGAAAACCCACGTCTATTCTTTTTAATTTTTGCCCTATGCGCTTTCTGTGGAAGGAATGGTTGACTGCATCTCCCCTTTTTATAACCCGATAAATGGTAGACCGACTGATTTTTGTCAGGATACAAATTCTGTTTAAAATTTGATTTTGCGAGGAATCTGGATTTTCGTTTTTCAGACAATCATACATATTTAGGATTACTCTTTGGGTCTGTTCCTCTAAATCTTTATGAAAGAATTCTGCCTGCACAGGTTCATCAACCATCTCCTCGTGGCTTGGAGCATTTTCCCAAGGTCTCCAAAGAGCCATATTTAGGACACACAAGAACAATCAACACAACAATTAAATCAACAAGTAAACGGAGTATTCAAAAGTCAAAAACACAAACTAATAAAATCTATGAAAAAACACGGACAGACTAAAGAAAACACGTTTATTCACCGCTACACGGCACTGGCTAAACTGTTTCAATTTTCAGTAGCCACCTGCACTTGTTCGGAGCTCTGAAATACACGCTTTCTCATTGGCTATGTCCACGCATAGGCGTGCTTTACTCCACGTGGACCGGTGAAACTGCCTTTGATCTTATACGGGGGATATTTGCTGCGAAATTTGGCGATTTTTGCAGCAACAGAGCGTGTTAAATATAGATATATAAAACGCACCCGGTATTTCACAGTGTTTCAAGTGACTTCAGATAAAGTATACCTATTACAGTGATATTGCGAGGGACGCAATAACACAATATATTGAAAAGATCTATTCATCTAAATATGAATCAAAGAATGTCATGAAATATTTAAAACATATCAGTGATATTTCAGAAACAATATAAATTATCCTTCATTTCAGTAATGTCTCTCAAACATAAGTTGCGAGACATTACATAATTTCTGAAAGATGTACGAAATACCAATTTTGAAATGCAATATTGTGAAAGTTATGTAATACACCAGAAATATCTCTAAAAAATAATGTGCTGTATGGGTGCATGTATCCCTAAGGTTGTTTTTAGTTTTATATCTAAGTTCGTTTTTGAAAAATAAAAGCACCTTTTTCTATATAAATTTTAATCTCGATAGGCCATGAACCGATCTCTGCCGAACGTTATCCTCGGTGGATTTGGGACCTCATCAACAGGATCCGGGAAACCAATGGAAATTACTGGCACTCACACCGAAATATCTTTAGATGGTACCGCTGAAGTGATCAGGAATGCCAAAAATATCATCATCGTGCCAGGATATGGCATGTGCGTCGCTAAAGCACAATACCCAGTTGCAGAGTTGGTTTCTATATTGAAGTCACAGGGCAAGCATGTTAGGTTCGCCATACATCCTGTAGCAGGTAATTTAGATACTGAATTTTAATTTACTTATTTGTAGTAGAGTGGTATTTTGTTATTGAATTGTAAGTTCATAACCTTGGATTGAATCTTTGGGTGTCCCATTTTAATATCCCCTCCTAAATATTTCTACAAAATGTGGGTAACCTTGACCATGACCTTGATCGCGACTTTCAAGGTCAAGCGAATATTTTCAAATGGAACTCACTTTTACACAGAAATTGACAAAACAAGGAAAGTCTACTTACGACTATGACCTTGACTGTGACCACCGTGATATTCAAGGTCGTACCAAGGTCAAATAAAGACATTGAAGACGATTTGCTCTAGCAAAAATGTTCGACAGCACAGTTGTATGCTTTGTGGGGTCACCTGAAGGTGATCTTTGACCATGACCTTCACCAATACATTCAAGGTCATATCGAAATTTCACATGTTCAAAGATAAAATTTATTGCTTTCTGGAATTTTGGTTTAAAAATCGAATGACGTTCAACATTGACATGATCTTGACCCTGAAGTCAAGGTCACATTTGAACGTATCATATACTTTCAAAGGCTTCAAAAATGCTCATTATACCAATAATTGAAGTAGATATTAAATAACATAATAACATATTTGCATTGATGATTAAACGTTAGATCATTTATTCGCAAAACTCCAACCTCCTATCAAAATCGTCTTCATTAAACTCATGGATTGTCTTTCAAAATTCTTTGTACTGTTGAGCGTGTAAATCCTGAAGAAGTAACCAGTCCACAAGTGCTTTGGGTATTGTGAAGTTCTACCTGTCCCAAAACTGTTATTTCTGCGGCTTACTTCTCGATGGCGATTATGGCGAATGTTGGACACAAATCCAGTTTCTTCAAATTTTCTTATCGACTTGATCTGTATTCAAAATTCTACAAAACTATTGAATTGACAGAAGTCAAAAAACCAAAATTGGATCTACATTATCAAGATCAAAAAATATTCTTGTTGGTATACCGCAAGGTAGTAAACTAGGTCCACTACTACTTATTTTATAGATTAATGACATTTGTAATATTTTAGATTATTGTAAAATTCAGATATTTGCAGATGATACATCAATATACAAAAATGCTAAATTCTGACTTCGCAAAAATCGTAAATTGGTTAAATGTAAATAAACTAAAATTGAATACTTCTAAAACTAAATGTAAGCTAATAGGGAAATACCTAAATGAAAATACTATCACAGTTAAGATAAATGGAGAAATAATTGAAAATGTTGAATCAATGAAATATTTAGGTATATATATTGATAGTAAACTAAAGTTTGAGGATCACTATGAATACATTATCTCAAAAATTGCAGTGGTTGAATATAAAAAATGTAATATCATATTTGGTTCTTATTTTTATATTTACAATAAAAAATCATCTTTTGCCAGAACATTTAGAACTCTACATAGAATTGAATAATCATTACCACAATTATTGTACAAGAGGAAATATAGATTTTCATTTACAAAATTGCAATAGTAATATATACTAAGTGACATATAAATCCGAACACCCAGTTTAAATGGTTTTATTTTAATAAAATTTTGTATTAGTACTTAATGAAGCATAATAAGTAAATGATAAAAATTTCAAAATGATTGCACTGCTTTAAAGCCCTTTGACCTTTAATAATGTGTGGATGCACCCTGATGTGCTACGCATTCTCCAACGCGCCTAGGCATGCTTCTGATCAGGTGGTCAATGTCCTCCTGTGGTATCTCATTCCAGGCAACCACCAACTCCTCTCGAAGTGCTTTTAGAGTCTGAGGAGGACGTTGCAAGTTGAGCAATCTCCTACCCATCATATCCCACACGTGCTCAATTGGGTATAAGTCGGGACATCTTGGTGGCCATGGTAACAATGTGACATCATTATGTTGAAAGAAGTCTATTGTGACTCTTGCAACATGTGGTCGGGCATTATCTTGTTGGAAAGTTGGATCTGCCAGGGTGTCAAGATAGGGTAAAAGATGGGGTTCTAGAACTTCGTGGATATAACGCTGCGCGTTCATGTTACCTCTGATGAAGATTAAAGGTGACCTGGAACCATAAGCTATAGCACCCCAAACCATAACTCCAACAGTGTGATGAACATGTCTTTCAACAAAAAAACTGTGGATTCCTCCTTTCACCACGTCGCCTTCTAACCCTGGCACGACCATCGTGCATGCCTAAACAAAATCGAGACTCGTCACTAAAGACAATAAAAAAATTCAAACACAAGTTGTAGGATTTCGAGGAGGCAAAATGTGGGTAACCTTGACCACGACCTTGATCGCGACTTTCAAGGTCAAGCGAATATTTTTAAATAGAACTCACTTTTACACAGGAATTGAAAAGACAAAGAAATTCTACTTACGAGTATGACCTTGGCTGTAACCACCGTGATATTCAAGGTCACACCAAGGTCAAATAAAGACATTGAGGACGATTTGCTCTAGCAAAAATGTTCGACAGCACAGTTGTATGCTTTATGGGGGTCACCCGAAGGTGATCTTTGACCATGACCTTCACGAATACATTCAAGGTCATATCGAAATTTCACATGTTCAAAGAAAAAAATTATTGCTTTCTGGAATTTTGGTTTGAAAATCAAATGACGTGCAGTCAAGGTCAGATTAGAACGTAACATTTTCTTTCAAAGCCTTCAAAAATGCTCGTTACACCGATAATCGAAGTAGACAATAAAATGCAGACAGTTCTAGAGTTTGTAGAAAAGATTTATAATCTCCTTTTCATTCGTGAAATATCACAGCAAATAGCTGAACTCTGTCGATTAGGGAAGTTATTAAAACATGTATCTCCCAGGAATTATACTACAGCGCTTTTCAAAAAGGTCTACCCTTCATCTTTTGAAGTGATCAAGTCAAGCCGTGATAAATACTGTATTTTGACATGAAAATAACAGATGAAGGTTCTAAGATGGTGGCTGGGCAATCGCTCTTGCAATGCTCCCATTTTGATAATACAATTTTGTTATTTCTACCCTTACTTGAATTGAATAAGTCATTGTTCAATATTTATCACAACTATAGGTAGGTAACTTAAGAATTTGAAGTGAATGACATACAATGACAGTGGCTGATGCTAAATGTTCTTGCTGGTAGCCATGATTATTATTTTTTGCCATGTATAGACTTATAACACAAAAGTTACTAAAAACTTCATGGAAAATCTAAAAACTGAAAAAATGGGGGTTTACAAATAAAAATTGACGTGTCCGAGGGTTTTTCCCAAAATGTACCAGGAGAGTCACAAAACTGGAGTGCGACTTTTTCGTTGGGCCACCCTGTACATTCACTAACTTTGGAAATGGTGTACTGACTGTATATTGAACCGTTTACAATTCAACAACTGGTTATCAAGTTTTGGAGTACGTGCTCACGATCCTTAACTACTTGATATTCGAATGACATTTTTTCTGAAAATATGGGGTTGTCCAATAGGGACGCAGGAAAGTAAACGCATATCAAAACAAGAAAGATTGATATTCAAATCAAGTTGGGTACTTTATGTTGAAGGTTCATTTATACCATTTATGTATGAAAAATAATATCGCTCAAATGTTCACCACGACTGGATTTACGGACGTCCACGCGATGGTCGAACTTTTCAATGACATTTTGCAACATGGTCGGTTCTATGGCATTTATCTCGGCAATGATGTTGTTTTTGAGTTCTTGGAGGGTGGCTGGTTTGTTGACGTAGACTTTGCTTTTCAAATATCCCCATAAACAGAAGTCCAAGGGAGTCAAATCGCCCGATCTTAGTGGCCATGGCACATTTCCTCTGCGCGAAAACACGCGATCACCGAAGAAGGACTGCAATCGATGGATATTGACGTTGGTTGAGTGGCATGTTGCACCGTCTTGTTGGAAATAAACATCGTCCATATCCATTCCTTCAAGTTGCGGCAAAAAATAGTCCTCTATCATCACGTGATATCGCTCAGAATTGACGGTAACGGCGTCCCCGGCCGCATTTTCGAAAAAGTATGGTCCGATGATGCCTTTTGACCACAATGCACACCACACAGTCACTTTTTGAGGATGCATCGGCTGCTCTTGATACTCACGGGGATTTTCGTTCGCCCAGATGCGGCAGTTTTGCTTGTTTACCGTCCCATTCAGTGTGAAATGCGCTTCGTCGCTGAACATGATTTTTGATGAAAAATTGGCATCAATTTGGCGGTGTTCAAGGAGCCAATCTGAGAACGTTCGGCGCGAAAAATGGTCGGCCCGACGCAGCTCTTGCGTCAATTGGATCTTGTAGGCGTGTACATTCAAATCTTTGTGGAGAATGCGGAGCAAACTGGTTCTCGAAATGCCCAATTCTTGGGATCGACGCGTTGTTGATTGTTTCGGATCGTCTCTCACACTCTCCTTCACAACAGCAATATTTTCCGGTGTGCGAACGCTCCTTGGCCGGCCAGAGCCTGGCAGATTTGCCACAGAACCTGTTGCCTCGAATTTGCGCACCAGACGACCGATGGTTGTTTCGTTTGGGCGGTTGTTGCGACCGAAATGTTCACGTAGCGCGCGAAACGTGTTTTTTATTTTTGCACCATTTTTGTAGTGCTCTTGAATAACTTTAATGCGGTCTTCAATCGAATACGACTCCATCGCGATCAATGGTAAATATTCAACTAACAAAATGACATGTCGGTGACAGAAAACAAAGATGGCGTCTATGTCAAATTGACGTTTACTTTCCTGCGTCCCTATTGGACAACCCTTTATTTCCGCTCACGATTTTACATGATGAATCGTGAATCAATACTCTTATTTATGCTGTAGTATCAAAATGTATAAACAGGTATTCTATAGGTCGGATGCCGGGTCAACTAAACGTACTGCTGGCTGAAGCCGGTGTACCATACGACGACGTATTGGAGATGGACGAGATCAACGACGATTTCCCAGATACGGACCTCGTGTTGGTCATAGGCGCCAATGATACCATCAACAGTGCAGCCTTGGAAGATCCAAACTCGCCCATCGCCGGCATGCCAGTACTTACCGTTTGGCAAGCGGAACACGTCATTGTCATGAAGAGGTTTGTTCTTTTGAAGTCAGTCATAGTACGGGAGCTCTACAGAATAAAATTAGCAATCGAGACGTCAGTGAAGGACGTATCGTCAGCAACTCCTACAATTGTAGGGAGCCTTTGATTTTCATAGTATTTTCTCTCCTACAGAAAGGCTGAGGTATTTCTAGATTTCTACTGTTCCGTGTCAGCGTCAGCGCTTTTGAATTATATAAATCAAAAGTGTGAACAGTTTGATGCAAATAGTTATTTGTAACGTAGCCTCAAAATAGAGCGCTGACACGGAGTAGTAAAAAAACTAAGAAAATCAAGGAGGTCATCAAGGCGTCCTATAATTCGTTGTTTCTCAAACATAGTGACACTATTCAATAAAGCTTTTTTCAGGAGAGGCATTTTTTATATTTTTTTAGGAAAAATTTCGGATAACTAACTAATAATTTGGATTTAAAAAAAATCAGCAATCAAATAAGGTTTATTGAACTTTCAGATTCATTGAATAAAATATCAGTATGTTTTCAAAAATATCCCATTTTCTTCCTTTTTGCAACTTTACAGGAATGTCGTTATCCCTAAAAAAATAATGCTTTTCTAAAAAAATATATGACAAGTAATTCGTGGTTACACAAAAAAGAGGGAACATTTATTTTAGTATTAGCACCAATGATACACAACTAACAACATTTTAAAGACTACGTGGAACCATCAAAGGTAAGTACAGAAAAAAAACAAGTACAATACAAAAATGGGTTACAAATTATCGTAAAATCCCTCATTGTATGAGGATATTATATTTTTTACTAAATTAAGTGAGGCGCTTATCTTTTTCTCGGAAATGTTCGATTGTATGCTTTAATCAGAGTAACTTTAGGACCTCGTTTTGTTGCCTCGTTTTTCTTAGATCTTTTATAGGAATTTTCATCTACCTCAACTTTACGAAGTACGAGTTTTTGTAGAAAAATGTTCCAGAATGTTGAGATTCTACCCTTATTATTTTAACATCGTATAGTTTGAATGACTCATTTTTCAAATTTTTATGATGTAGGAAGAAGTCACAATGCACTTTATGTCACTATTCGTGATTAACACGATCGGTTATTAGCGTATTTTGCTCTAATATGACGTTATTCTTGAGAAAAACGAAAGTATTCGCTTTGAAAGTCGAGCCGCAACTGCAATATGACATTATTCATCACAACATTCGATATCAACGAACAACGACACTATACTATAACTATCTAAAACTGTAATGACTCATCGATGTTCACGTGAACATCACTTAACTACCAGTAGTCGGCTGTTCATAGGCGGGGTATGAATGTTTAACATGGGTGAACTAGATTTGTCACATGTTTAATAAAGAGTGGTTTGAAACATATTGTAAGTCAAAAATTTTGGAATTACCTTTATTCATCGTCGCTTCCACTTACATCTGACAGTAATAAACTGTCGCTATCGCTTTCCTCGTTGAAATTGACTATAACTGGTTCTATGATGGTGTCGATTTGGTGGTCAAGCTGCCACATTTTTGTTTCTTCCTTCACAACATGACGGATAGCATTCTGCCAAGCTTCGGGCGTTACTAGCTGTATGGAAGTCTCAAGTAAAACCTTAACGTCTGGTAATTTGAAGGTTGTGTTATGGCGCGCAATATAACCCTTCACTTGAGCCCAGATGAGCTCTATTGGGTTCAGTTCACAGTGGTAGGTCGGTAACCGCATCACGGTGACACCACATTGACGGTTCGCAGGTTTGTGCTGTTTAATTTTTTCATACAATTCCGCTTTCACACATGAATCGTCAAACGGGATTCCTTTTTCGCGCAACCATTGCTGCATGTCACTTTTTCGAGATCCCATAGTCGGTACACGTTCGGCTCGACAACTATGGTAGGAAGCATTATCCATGACGATCACAGAGTTGGGCTCAACTCGCTGAAGCACCCCTTGAAACCAGTTCTCGAAGCAGCTGGCATTCATTTCGTCATGGTAATCACCTCCTTTCTTAGAGACGAAAATTAAGTCACACTCTTCTAAAAAGCCACTATCGCTACCAATATGAGTTACGATCAATCTTTGACCTTTCCTTGACGGTCCACGAAGACCCGTTGACAAACCTTCAATGCTTGCTTGTCGGTTACTCACTACGTTTTTGTCTATCCAGGTTTTTTTAACTGTGTGACCTGCACTTACCGATGTCTCGTCCAAATAATAGATTTTTCTGCTT
This sequence comes from Acanthoscelides obtectus, assembly GCA_963669975.1. Lineage (NCBI taxonomy): Eukaryota > Metazoa > Arthropoda > Insecta > Coleoptera > Chrysomelidae > Acanthoscelides > Acanthoscelides obtectus. Next base: position 121,250,678 of record CAVLJG010000003.1, read on the forward strand.
TGTCGCCTATATTCACTCATTTCGCGTAGATATTTTGGACGCCAGGCGACTATTTCAGGTGTCTCTATCAATACTAACTTCCGATTACGCGTTTCGTAACGAAAATTAATTTCGTGCAGGGATTTCCTCATTACCTCGACGCTCATTTGGGGTATAATTTCATTTTCCTTGATCGCTGCATGTACAGCCTTGAGGGTTGGTATCTCATTCCTAAAGAAGAATGAATGTACGGTTCGCCTTAACGCCACTTTGCTATCGTCATCCAATTTAACGACCTTTCGTCCCTTCAAATTAAACTTTGGATCAGTAGTAGCTCCAGTTTTCTTCTATTCATGCACCACCCTGCGAATGGTCCACTCTGGAACGCCTGTCATACTTTCACAACGCGCGAGTGCATCTCCCTGCGACATAGTTCTGTTCAGATAATTGAACACGTTGAGCACGATTTCTTTCGCGTCCCTCTTCAGTGCTTTATGAAGCCGTCTACTTGTTCCCTGGCTTCCAGTACTTCCACTCGTGCCATTTGTACTCTCCATGGTTAAGTATAACCATAACAGTAACCACAAAAACCACAACAATAACAATCACACAACAATTCTTATAAAACACACAATATGCGATCGCTCAACGAAACACGTTCCAATGCGTTGCCGACGCCTATGAGTCTGCCGGTCGAGGCGCGTCTTTGATTTCATTGGTTCTACCGGCGGAGAACAATCAGCCATTATTTCCATCTCTGTCTGTGCTGTTGACCACCGCAAAGCCACAGAAACGACATATGTCGTACGCTATACGGCTGTACTGGAAGGAAGCCGGGATCGAGCTCTGATCACGTGTTGATCACGCGTATGAGTCATTACAGTTTTAAATAGTTGTAGTATAGCGTCATTTCTGGCAACCTTAATGCGGACCTCAGGTCAAGGTGCCACCGATGGAACCCCAAATAGAGGACGACTCGTAAAACTGGAGAAAGGTACACGAGTAAAAATGACCACTTCCGTTCTGCAGCCGTGCTTCCGCGTCGTGATTAGCTTACACCACCTTTCGGCGGTGCAAAATTCCGAGGGGGGACACGCGAAAATTTAAAGGGCAAAATTGGGGGGGGGGGGTCAAGTTGCAGGAGCGTCCAGTCCACGTACCGCCACTGGGGCCGGAAAGGGTGAGGTTACCTGGCCCGGGGGCATTTTATCACTATGGTATAGGATTCGGCACCAGCCTTAATTTTATTGGTCAATTTCAATTTATTCAACCAATAACAAGCCGGGTGCCGAAATCACTACCGGAATGTTAAACAGTGCTGAGCATGGGGTCAGAATGTTATCAATTTAAATTTAAATTTACTTACCTTCCGCTAAAAATACGTAAGATAATAATCAACGCACGTTGTTTCCTATTACGATATTTAATGATTTTAAAATTAATAATTTGGTTTAGCAATAAGAAAAATTACATGAAAAATTTATATATATATATATATATTTTATTTCACCTATATATATAGGTGAAAAATTAAAGCTTCCGCCTTTTGTTGGGTACTTCGACAAAATTTAAGCAAGGAGGACTACTTTTTTATTCTCTCTAGCTTTCAATGGCCTTTGCCATCATCATCAGGGGAGTAGTATGTGAGGATGTTGCTAATTGTTATTTACGTTAAGGATGAGTGAAACACAAAATGGTGGGCATGTGTAATCATCAAGTGGCTTCACGATGTAATGTTTAACTTTCAATTTCTAAAAAAATTTTTAATCTGTTTTTAACTTGTTCTTGTCATACAGCTGTGTGTATTTTATATAATTTTGACCATTGTACCATTTATCCAGCTTTCACCATGTTACTGGGTGTTTCCCTCATCCTTAACGTAAACAACAATTAGCAACATCCTTACATACTACTCTCCTGATGATGATGGCAAAGACCATTGAAAGCTAGAGAGAATAAAAAAAGTATAAAGAGTCCTCCTTGCTTAAATTTTGTCGAAGTACCCAACAAAAGGTGGAAGCTTTAATTTTTCACCTAACTAGTCTAGACGACAATGACCACGTCTCAAGTTATATTTATATATATAGTTTAAATTGATAACGTTCTGACACTGTTTTCAGCACTGTTTAACATTCCGGTAGTGATTTCAGCACCCAGCTTGTTATTGGTTAAATAAATTGAAATTGACCAATAAAATTAAGGCTGGTGCCGAATCCTATACCATAGTGTTAAAATGCGGCCCGGGGAGGTGGCGGGATCGCATAAGAATTTGTGTTCCTGTTCCGTCATTTCTGGCGAAGACTTTGAAACAATGCAAATGTCTTTATGCCTGATAAAATAGTTAACATTTGGAGTGGATCTGCAATTTTAATTAATTTTTCTCGTTTTTTTGGATAGTGTCACTATTCTTGAGAAGCAACGATTTGAGGACATGTTGAATGCTTATACACGTTTCCCATACATTTCACTCAACTGGCGATGAATTTCTATGGGTGGTAACGTTTCTGCGTACAAAAATCCGATGATCGCACAAATTTCCCACCTGGCAATGAATGGCTCCATTGCGCATGACTGTCAGACCCGCACGAGTATCATGTAAAAAACCTGTGAAATGTCAAAAAACCTGTAAGATGTCAAGTTGCAGACTAGGCAGTTTTTAGGGCGCAAACAGTCATTCCACGTTTGCTCACTAGGATCGTTGTGAACGTCCATCTATGGAGGAATCACTCAACTAGACTACACGCATTATTGGTTGCATAGTTTTGTGAGGCTGAGTATATGTTGAATATGACTGGCCATTTATATGTTGTGCTTTCTGAAAAGAGGTTATGTTCAAAGTTATAAAAACTGAGGAGAATTACAGGAAATCATCACCGCGCCGCGTTGTGTGTACAGTGTACAGTGAATATAATTATTTCTGATCTCTCTCATTTTTTAAATGCAGCAAACTGTATATGTAATTACCAGAATGTATAAGAAAAAGTGGCTGCGCAATTAATTTCTAGCTTTGAATCTCGATTAAGTTTATTTGAGACAAGAATCCAATGGAGTTATCATCAACACATACAATTTACAGCTTAGACCTCCAGTAATGCCATCTCTCAGCAGATTTTACATAAAATCAGAGCCAAACTTTGATAACTAAAACCTCATCACGTTTAGGCAACACGTACAACTAAGTGCGAAGTTAACATCTTGTAATGGGTTATCCAATAGGGACGTAGGAAAGTAAACGTCAACTTGACATAGACGCCATCTTTGTTTTCTGTCGCCGACATGTCATTTTGTTAGTTGAATGTTTACCATTGATCGCTATAGAGTCGTATTCGATTGAAGACCGCATTAAAGTTATTCAAGAGCACTACGAAAATGGTGCAAAAATAAAAAACACGTTTCGCGCGCTTCGTGAACATTTCGGTCGCAACAACCGCCCAAACGAAACAACCATCGGTCGTCTGGTGCGTAAATTCGAGGCAACAGGTTCTGTGGCAAATCTGCAAGGCTCTGGCCAGCCAAGGAGCGTTCGCACACCGGAAAATATTGCCGTTGTGAAGGAGAGTGTGAGAGACGATCCGAAACAATCAACAACGCGTCGATCCCAAGAATTGGGCATTTCGAGAACCAGTTTGCTCCGCATTCTCCACAAGGATTTGAATGTACACGCCTACAAGATCCAATTGACGCAAGAGCTGCGTCGGGCCGACCATTTTTCGCGCCGAACGTTCTCAGATTGGCTCCTTGAACACCGCCAAATTGATGCCAATTTTTCATCAAAAATCATGTTCAGCGACGAAGCGCATTTCACTTTGAATGGGACGGTAAACAAGCAAAACTGCCGCATCTGGGCGAACGAAAATCCCCGTGAGTGTCAAGAGCAGCCGATGCATCCTCAAAAAGTGACTGTGTGGTCAAAAGGCATCATCGGACCTTACTTTTTCGAAAATGCGGCCGGGGACGCCGTTACCGTCAATTCTGAGCGATATCACGTGATGATAGAGGACTATTTTTTGCCGCAACTTGAAGGAATGGATATGGACGATGTTTATTTCCAACAAGACGGTGCAACATGCCACACAACCAACGTCAATATCCATCGATTGTAGTCCTTCTTCGGTGATCGCGTGATTTCGCGCAGAGGAAATGTGCCATGGCCACCAAGATCGTGCGATTTGATTCCCTTGGACTTCTTTTTATGGGGATATTTGAAAAGCAAACCAGCCACCCTCCAAGAACTCAAAAACAACATCATTGCCGAGATAAATGCCATAGAACCGACCATGTTGCAAAATGTCATTGAAAATTTCGACCATCGCGTGGACGTCTGTAAATCCAGTCATGGTGAACATTTGAGCGATATTATTTTTCATACATAAATGGTATAAATGAACCTTCAAAATAAAGTACCCAACTTGATTTGAATATCAATCTTTCTTGTTTTAATATGCGTTTACTTTCCTGCGTTCGTTTTGGACAACCCCATAGAAAATCAGCATAATGTCACTTTCAAGATAGGCGATACCCGTGCCGTACTGAGCATCGCAAATAGGCGCTTCTTGTTGGGATCTCAGGTGGGGCAGCCGACAAACACGACGCTGTTTCAGCGTTGGAAGCCTTATTTTTGAAACAACCCTCGTAGAATGTCTCATTTGTATTTCTTACAGGTCTTTGGGTGTTGGTTATGCTGCTGTGGACAATCCGGTCTTTTACAAACCGAACACGTCCATGCTGTTAGGAGACGCGAAGAAAACGTGCGATCAATTACTAGCCAAGGTGGTAAACGCTTCTTAAAAATAGGTTGTGAAAACTAATTTGCTCAACAAAAAAACTAGATCTCATATTGTTTGGGCTGCGGTGTGTCACCATGCTCAGTATTATTTACGGTACGATCCAGCATCATTTTTTGCAGTATTTTTAAGAAGTATTTAGGTTTTTGAATGAATCGTTGAGGAACATAGGCGGCGATCAACGACTTTACATTTTTGTTTGCAGTTAAGAACCTCTCAATAGTTATTTATTAATACGTGCGACCACGTTGCAACTAGTTCAGCCAATTTTTGACTGTCGCCGAAAACAAGAATCGGATTACCGACCGACATTGCCCTTTTTTCGTTTTTAAAAGATCCGCTTTCACACAAAAGTACTTACCGGACAGCCCTCGTATATCAGTCGAGTTTGAAACGCTAACGATGATGTCAGCTACGTCGGTCTGGTGCTGCTAGCGATGCAAGTTTTTTACGTTAGCAGTAAATTTATGATCATACGTCAAGTATTACACAAACGATTGATGACACAAGTCATGTAACATTTTTTTAAAAATCGCTTTCCTAACTAACCTTAGGGTGGCACGACCCTTTTGTAGATTTTTTTACAACTGTTTGCAGCAGTAGTCTAAATCCTTTTCATCTGATAATTTCATGGTGTGACTAAAAAACAATGTTTTCATTTTTTTTTGTCACAAAATGCATTTAATTTTGCATTTTTTCTTCTATCGGAACTTGTTAACAAATATAAGTACAGCTCTGAAATTATGTGTGAATATTCCTCCTTTATCGAATAATAATAAAACTTTTCCTTTTCTAATCTCTGCTTTCCTTGAAAACTCAACTAGCTGCGAGACGAGGCTTCAAGAAAATCAAAGATTTTTCGAAAATAAAAAGTAATAAGAACAAAAATAATCACTCGTTGCATTCTTCCATAAAAGAGGAATATTCACACACAGTTTCAGAGCTGTACTTATATTTGTTAACAAGTTCCGATTGAAGAAAGAATGCACAATAAAATGCATTTAAAAAAAATGAAAAAATTCGTTCGTCCACTTGTGTCTTCAATTCATTTTTTTTTAGCTAGATACCTAAGCAAGTATTTTAGGTTGCTTGAGATAGTGGAAAGGGCAAGTAAAGTAACTGCAACAAATTTTAATTCGTATTTCTTTTGTGTTTAGATTAAGGAAGGAAAGAACGATTGAGAGTGCATACAGTATTTTTGTAATTTATGTTTAACGTGGAGAAGAATAGTCTGATACTGTGTTGATATAAATAAGATAGGGCAAAATATTGTAACAGGAGGTGCTAAGTATTTTTATAATGTATGTATAATTCAAAGAGCCTCCCCTGATTATGATAGCTACTGAAACGATATACCATTTATATATGAAAAAAATTGTATTAGGAAGTAACATTACATTAAATATAAATCTATACTTATTTTTAACATGTCTTTTTAAATATCATAACATCAACCAACGAGTACCTGGGAAAAACTATGGCACAATTGACTCTCTGTTTTTGCTTGCTTCGTAACACTGAAAATAGTAATTAGGTTAAAAGCCAAGGCCATGGCAAAACGAATGACATATTTACGTAAGAGCTTTCTTATAGTTGACTAAATGAGTGTAATGTCGATAGTATATGAGACTTTGGACGTTTTACACAGAATTTCATCGACATTTTTATTTGGGATGTTACAGTGCATTTTTTTCTTTAAATCGTATTACTGATAGTAGAAAAAGAAAACGTAGAATAGTTATTAGAATGTGAGATGGTATACAGGGTGAGTTCGAAGTTGAGTCATTTATTTTAACAGTGAGTAGATCTGATCAAAAGAAATGTTTTTTCCTTTACCATTTTTCTGGTAAAATTAAAGTAACAAAGTTATAGCCCTTTGGAAGTTTGAGTACCGCCCTGTCTCAATAATAATATTATGTGCTCGTGTTTGGCAACAACGGATATAATCCGCCTTATCGGTTCATCGCATCGGAAACAAAAAAGCGAAAGAATTTGGAACGATGTTTTTACAATTATTTTATTCATTTGTATACAGTCAGTGTCAGTCGGTAACGCGTGAGTGAATAGTGGTGTCTGTTGCGTGGCTCAAACGAAATCAAAAATGGCACATGTTTATGCGGATCGGTTTCCCAATCGAGTGCAACCAACCCCTCGTGCCTTTGTTAATGTAGTACAACGGGCTCGTGAATCAGGTGACTTAAGACCTCACAGGGGACGGCATGCCGGTGCTCCAAGACCTCACGATCAAATACAGGTCCGCACTGAAATACTTGTCGGGAGGATACTTTATAAAACAAGGTAAAATTTTTTTTTTTATTTTTACACACATATTTTGGTTTATCTTCCTTCTACAATCATTATCTGAAAATTAATGACTCAACTTCAAAGTCACCCTGTATAAACTGAAAATTTGTTGAAAATCAATAGCTGTATACAATAACGACAAAATAAAGTATGTAAAGGCATAACAGAAAGTCAGCTGTTAACAGTTATGGGTTACAACAGATTTAGCTGCTGATCAAGTAGAATTTTTTTCAATTTTTTATTTAACGTTGGTAATGAATTAGTTTCTTTCAAACTATGATCTAAAGAATTAAATAATTTATCAAGAATAGTGACACTATTCTAAAAAAGCTTTTTTTCAGGAGAGGAATTTTTTAATATTTTCTTTGAAGAAAAATTTCTGATAACCGAAGATAAAGTTATTAATTTGGATTTAGAAAAATCATCAATCAAATAAGGTTTATTGAACTTTCAGATTCATTGAATAAAAGATCAGTATGTTTTAAAAAATATCCGATTTTATTCCTTTTTTGCAATACAGGAATGTGCCATTATTCCTAAAAAAAGTACATTTCTAAAAATTATATGAAAAATAATTCGTGGTTACAGAAAAAAGAGGGAAAATGTATTTTAGTATTACTACCAACGATACACAACTAACAACATTTTAAAAGCTACGTGGAACTAAAAAATCAAAGGTAAGTACAGAAAAAAAAGTACAATACAAAAATTTGTTACAAATTTTAGTAAAATCCCTTATAGTATGAGGGTATTATATTTTTTTACTAAATTAAGTAAGGCGCTTTTCTTATGACGTATACGCTTTGAAGGTCAAGCAGCAACTGCAATATGACATTATTCATGACATAACCTCAAAACATTCGATATTAACAACATCTCTGACGAAAACTTTGAAACAATTGCAAATGTCGCTATTCTTGATAAACTATTCAACATTTGTAGTGGATCTGCAATTTTAGCTAATTGTTCTCATTTTTTTTTTTGATAGTGTCACTATTCTTGGGAAGCAGCTACTCGTATATACAGGGTGTCTGCAAAGTTGGGGTTTTCCTTTTCAGAAACAACTACCCTTGAAATAACAAAGGTAATGTGTAGTGAAACGAGGGCGACCAAGTAAAAAAATATAAAGGAAAAAGTACTCACTCTCCAGTTGACGAGAAGGGCTGAGTACGTCTCTGCCCGAAATCATACCGCTCCAACTGAAAATAAAATCAGCTGATGCGCTACCGAGCAGACGCAGGCAAACAAGGAAGGCAAAATGTTGCGTAAAAAGTCTAGGTATTGCATCCCGTCCAATCGATTTGGGAGATTAAATGGTCCAATGAGCATACCGTTCACCATGCCAGTCCAAACATTCACCGAAAATGTTTGTTGAAAATGTGCCCGACGGACAGCGTGCGGATTTTCTACTGACCAAACATGAGTGTTGCGAAAGTTATTCACCCCATTACGCGTGAACGTAGATTCGTCTGTCACCAATATGCACTTTAAAAGGTCCGGATTATTGTCATGTTGATGCAACAACCACTCACAAAACCGCACTCTTGCTGGAAAATCGTCAGGTTGAAGGGCTTGTACACGTTGGACGTGAAACGGATACAGCCCCTCTTCACGCAGCGTTTGCCACACTTTAGTTTTTGATACTTGCACTTCTCTAGCTACATCTCTAGTGCTTGTTGAGGGATTCTCGTCTACTCGATTACCTCTACACGCGTGACCGTAACCGTCGGTTGAAGGTTGCTTACTGACCTGACACACTGACCCCGACCCAGTTCTGTCGTCGGGTTGAGCTAGTGTCCTAGTACCAGTCGGGGATGTCGCGGCTACAGGAGGGTATTAAGATATTTTTAATGTTGCAGAGCCCTTTATCTCGGTTCCCTTAAGACATTGGTGTATATGGTACTAAGAAAAATTGCTTATGTTTTCGAGATCTACACGTCATGTAAAGGAAAACCCCAACTTTGCGGACACCCTGTATATTCTGAAATAGAAATGTGCTGTGGTGTAGAATTAAAAAAGTTCTATATATAATATTGTCATGCATATTTCCTCTACGTATGAATTTGGTTACTAAATATGATGGTGTTTTTGAATAAAGAACCCCATGAGTCAGACTTAGCAACTTATCAATTTTAATCCATTTCAGGTCATTAATGAACCATGATCGTATTATTTGAGATCGTTCACACAATTGCTTTCTCGCAGACTTATGTAATATAGCCTTATTTGCAAATATAACTCGGAGAATAGCGTATCACTGAGAAATTTGATGGTATACTTATTCAACATATTTTAAATCATCATTATAATACCTAGGTTCTTCGAATGATCGACAGGTACTATTTTGTTACCTTTTAAATTTACGTTTATGTTCATGTTTGAAGCACTCCTTTTTGTTTTATTTGCGTATACTAACATATTTGTCTTTAAAGTGTTCAAACGAAGATTATGACTACTGCTAAACTTTTCAATGTGGGCAAGATCTTGATTAATTTTTTTGTTAGTTGTTTCCAAGTAATTACTCCTAGATGAATCTAAAATCTTAGTATCGTCGGCAAAAACTGTATGCTGCATGATTTTACCTCTGTTTCTAAATCTTATCTAAATATATAATGAAAATAACAGGGGTTCTAACACAGATCCCTGTGGCACGCCAGAACATTTTTTTTGTGCTGACATGTTTACTTTATGCCGTTACATTGATTATAACTTATTTTATCGCCATTGTATACAGCTACTAATTTTCAACAAATTTTCACTTTATACTTCGACGTTGAGTCATTTATTTTAACAGTGAATAGATCTGATCAAAATAAATGTTTTTTTCCCTTAACATTTTTCTGGTAAAATTAAAGTAACAAAGTTATAGCCCTTTAGAAGTTTGAGTACCGCCCTGTCTCAATAATAATATTATGTGCTCGTGTTTGGCGACAACGGATATAATCCGCCTTATCGGTTCATCGCATCGGAAACAAAAAAGCGAAAGAATTTGGAACGATGTTTTAACAATTATTTTATTCAGTTATATACAGTCAGTGTCAGTCGGTAACGCGTGAGTGAATAGTGGTGTTTGTTGCGTGGCTCAAACGAAATAAAAAATGGCACATGTTTACGAAAATGCTGAATGTACTACAAAGGGCTCGTGAATCAGGTGACTTAAGACCTCACAGGAGAGGGCATGCCGGTGCTCCAAGACCACACGATCAAATACAGGTCCGCACTGAAATACTTGTCGGGAGGATACTTTATAAAACAAGGTAACATTTTTTTAATTTTTATTTTTATTTTTACACACATATTTTGGTTTATCTTCCTTCTACAATCGTTATCTGAAAATTAATGACTCAACTTCAAAGTCACCCTGAATAACATGCATTCCATATTGCTCGTCAATTATTATTACTATAATTATTATCATTATATGTCTTTTCGAGAAAATGTATTCTTTAACATTTCTCCTTCAGAAAATTCGCTTTTCATGTCATCAGTCTTATTTCTAAAGCCGAAGTTAATTTTGTGATGAACCATTTAATAATATGAAAAACTCAAAAACATTTTGCAGAAAATGGATGAATTGTTGAGAAGCGTCAACATCTCTTAGAATGGGTAATAGAACTATTCGACTTTCTATGGGCTATTTATGTTCCCTTGTTATCGAATATTATTTTTCTAAAAAGCGAAAATAGATAATTTACCAATTGTGCGACTTTTTTCAGTCTATCCGAAACACCCGGTCCTGTTTTTCTAACCAATTCGAAAAAGAATCCATCTCTTTGCTGAAGCAACAGATGAGGATGGTCAAACTCAACAGCTTGTCCGGCATCCATTACTAAAACCTAAAAGACGGTAGAGATAAGCTTACTAAGAACATAATAATAATTGTTCGTCAGTCGTTCCTACATTTTTGTGAGACGCCTTTATGGCATCCCTGATTTTCATAGTTTTCTACTGTTCCGCGTCAGCGCTCTATTTTGAGGTTATGTTTCATCAGCCTGACACGGAACAGTAGAAATCTAGAAACACCCAACGGCCTTTTTGAAGGAGAGACAATATTATGAAAATCAAGGAGACCATAAAGGCAGCCCACAATTGCAGGAACGACGATACGGTCCTAAGGCCCGGTTTTTCATGTGCAGTTCAACTGTGACTACTGATAACCAAAAGTTAATTGTTAATGTTAAGTTTTTTCTAAAACAGTAGGTAGTCAATTTTAACCAGAATACCATCTTATTAGAAAGTTGTAGCTGCAAAGCCTAACCTTTTTTGATTGTCATAAGCTATCACGTATTATACATGGTGGCCAATATACAGGGTGTCCCAGAAATCGACGTCAAGCCGAAACCGGGTGATAGGCAAAGTCATAACAGCTATTAGAAAAATATTTAAAAAAATTTTATGTATGTGTTTTGAAAATTATAGGTCTTTGAAAAAAATATAGAAATTTCACACCCTACGGCAGTCTGTCAACTCCTGTTACTACAAATATTAACTTTTTTTGGATTTTATTTTTACAATGTAATGATGAATAATGCATCTTCAAACTGGTGTCTCAATCTTACTGCCAACTTTTCTCGTTCAGGAAAAATTGCCACTTATTTCCCAACCAAGTATTCCAAAGTAAAACTTTGCTCAACTTTAACTGGCTGTACTGGAAAAAATGTACTACGAGAGTTTGGCAAGTAACCTTAAAAGTTGGCGCATTTAATAAGGATTCCAAAATGGTATAACACTTAGAAGATTACTCGTTAACTTATGCACAATTCTTATTTGAAGAAAAACTGATGAAAATTTTTCAAAATTTCCTAATTAAACAGCGATTATGAAAACGCACAAGGACCCTTAAGGATAACTGTTTGCACAACAGTGGGCGTCAAAATGCTGCTGATGATGATTTACCTTTACAGCAAAAGCTCAAACTGTTTTCCTTCAGCCGCAATACACGCTCGACATCTTCTTAAAAAAGATCGGGTTATTAAACGAGCGAATCCACGGTTATTAACAAACTCAGCTGCTTCCAATAGTCTTTGCCGTAGCTCAGCTACATTTTGAATCGGCTTGAAATACACTTTTTCTTTTACAGTTTCCCAGTAAAAAAATCTAACGGATTCAAATCTGGTGACCTCGCTGGCCACGATATTGTACCAGACCGCCCTATCCATCTGCCTGGAAAGTTTTGATCGAGATACTCTCTCACTGAGAGTGCATAGTGCGCTGGGCAGCCATCATGCTGAAACCACATGTCCCTGTAAATACTCAGTGGCACGTCCTCCAATAAATTTTCTAAATGATTTTGCAAAAAACCTAAATAAACCTCAGCAGTCAAAGTTTCTGGGAACTCAAACGGACCGATTATTTTACCATTTAAAATTCCTGTCCAATGGTTTATCTTGAAGCGATATTGAGATTTATCTTCTCTCATCAGATGTGGGTTTGCTACGTGCCACTCGTGTAAGTTATGCAGGTTCATGTACCCATCTTTCTTAAATGTGGTCTCATCTGACCATAAAATTTTTTCAAAGAACCCTGTGTCTTTCTAACATTGTGCGACAAAAAGCAACTCGGGGCTCATAATCCCGGGGCAGAAGAGCTTGAACACGTTGTACGTGGTATGGATGGAGCACGTTTTTTTTGCAAGATTCTATGGGCTGTACTTTTGGGCACACCTGTTTTTAGTTCTATTGCACGCACTGAAGTACTCGCGTCTTCTTCGACAGCTCCTAGCACCACGTCTTCGTAAGGAAGGAAAGATCTTCCCTCACCGTGTGATTGGTTTGGTAGTTGGCCCTCTGAGAACGGTAAGCGGTGCACATTTGTGAACACTCGATGATCTGGATGACGAGCTGCATTCGGGTACCTCTCACAGTAAAGTCTCGCTGCAGCACTAGCGTTGCATCTGCATTCCCCATAAATGAGGTGCATGTTAGCATATTCTTGTACGGTGTACACGGACATAGCGGCACTGCACAATCACACTATCAAAGATAGTCTAAGGAAAGCAAATGTTGTTTTGAAGAGCAATTAAACAGTCCAAATCCAAATCACAAGCGATCAACAGTCCAGTTCACGAATCCAAAATTAGTAACAGTACGAAATCAACAAGCACGAACATGTAAAGATACGCAGTAAACGAAGGAGTACTGATCGGTATCAAAGTGTGCAATAGCAAGTAAGTGATGTGCTTCATCCGTACCACATACAGCGTGTTCAACCTCTCCTGCCCCGGGATCATGAGCCCCGAGTTGCTTTTTGTCGCACAATGTTAGAAAGACACAGGAAAGATCCACAGTTCTTTGAAAAAATTTTATGGTCGGATGAGACCACATTTAAGAAAGATGGGTACATGAACCTGCATAACTTACACGAGTGGCACGTAGCAAAGCCACATTTGATGAGAGAAGATAAATCTCAATATCGCTTCAAGATAAACCATTGGACTGGAATTTTAAATGGTAAAATAATCGGTCCGTTTGAGTTCCCAGAGACTTTGACTGCTGAAGTTTATTTGGATTTTCTGAAAAATCATGTACAAAATTTATTGGTGGACGTGCCACTGAGTATTTACAGGGACATGTGATTTCAGCATGATGGCTGCCCAGCGCAAAATGCACTCTCAGCGAAAGAGTATCTCGATCAAAACTTTCCAGGCAGATGGATAAGGCGGTCCGGTACAATACCGTGGCCAGCCCGATCACCTGATTTGAATCCTTTAGATTTTTTTACTGGGGAACTGTAAAAGAAAAAGTGTATTTCAAGCCCATTCAAAATGTAGCTGAGCTGCGGCAAAGACTATTGGAAGCAGCTGAGTTTGTTGATAACCGTGGATTCGCTCGTTTAATACCCCGATCTTTTTTAAGATGTCGAGCGTGTATTGCGGCTGAAGAAAAACAGTTTGAGCATTTGCTGTAAAGGTAAATCATCGTCAGCTGCATTTTGACGCCCACTGTTGTGCAAACAGTTATCCTTAAGGGTCCTTGTGCGTTTTCATAATCGCTGTTTAATTAGGAAATTTAGAAAAATTTTCATCATTTTTTTTTCAAATAAAAATTGTGCATAAGTTAACGAGTAATCTTCTAAGAGTTATACCATTTTGGAATCCTTATTGAATGCGCCAACTTTTAAGGTGACTTGCCAAACTCTCGTAGTACATTTTTTTCCAGTACAGCCAGATAAAGTTGAGCAAAGTTTTACTTTGGAATACTTGGTTGGGAAATAAGTGACAATTTTTCCTGAACGAGAAAAGTTGGCAATAAGGTTGAGACACCAGTTTGAAGATGCATTATTCATCATTACATTGTAAAAATAAAATCCAAAAAAAGTTAATATTTGTAGTAACAGGAGTTGACAGACTGCCGTAGGGTGTGAAATTTCTATATCTTTTTCAAATACCTATAATTTTCAAAACACATACATAACATTTTTTTAAATATTTTTCTGATAGCTGTTATGACTTTGCCTATCACCCGGTTTCGGCTTGACGTCGACTTCTGGGACACCCTGTATACAAACCATTCAGTTACATATCGGCCACCCTGTACTACACACACACCGAGAGTCACAAAAAAGGACATAGCAGGATAGTTCAGACACAAAAACAGCGTTACTATATCAAAGATTATCATAAATTGACAACTGGTAGAAAAACCTACATAATGCCACAGAGCACCTATATGATTTCAAAAAACAGACATAATGTCACTTGTCAATACCGAATACCTTCCACACTTGTTGGATGTTGCTTACCCTATCGGAATCCATGATGGTATGCAACCTATGAGCAATTGTCAGAACGGTACAATGCGCAAATTTCGTCCTGATAGTGGTTTGTATAAACTTGTCAGTGGCCGCGTCAACATTTGCGGTAGCCTCGTCCATCACTAATATGATATTTCCCCGTAGTATGGCTCTCGCTAGACATACCATTTGTCTTTGACCGACACTTAGATTGATGCCTCCTTCGGTCATTACGTCATTCAAGCAGTCTAGAAATGATAAAACGCATAATGCACGAGCTTTCAAGCAAAAGACATTATATATATATATATATATATATATAGCAAATATGAGAAAAATTGGAGAACTTGCATATCTCCCCAAATTTTGACTCTTCACAACCATAAATAGAATCTGTATCTTGGTCGATTCCACCAGTAAATTTCATTCCACTCAAATTCTAATAATTCTCTTCTCACGATTTAATAATAATTGTTAATTTAATTTCCCATTAATTAAAATATAGTTTATTCAACTGCCTCTGGTCGGTTCAACAATTTCTTACATAACATTCTGAAAATCACATCATCTGAAGTGATTTGGCAACGTTGGCACACGCCCACAATTCGTTCCATCTTTCTACACAGACATTGACAACCTTCGGCCTTCTGTCAAAGGGTTCATCTCACTCATTATTCCATGACCACCATTTTGTGCAATCATCAAGTGGCTTCACGATGTAATGCTTTAATGTTTTTAAATAATTTTTAATCTGTTTTTAACTTGTTCTTGTCATATTTTATATAATTTTGACCATTGTACCATCTATCCAGCTCTCCCCATGTTACTGGACGTTTCCCTCATCCTATACGTAAACAACAATTAGCAACATCCTCACATACTACTGTAAGTTGAGTCAATTTAAATTCATTTTACACTATTGTTGCTACTGTTATCATTGTAATTGCAGCTCCTGATGATGATGGCAAAGTCCATTGAAAGCTAGAGAGAATTAAAAAAGTATAAAGAGTCCTCTTTGCTTAAATTTTGTCGAAGTACCCAACAAAAGGCGGAAGCTTCAATTTTATATATATATATATATATATATCTACTTTGTGGTTATGTTATACGTAGTCATGCCATAAGTTCTGTCCCTCGTTTTCAAACAAGTGTAGACCTGTTAATACTTGTCCGATTGTTTACATTGTGGTGTCAGTTGATTAAGCGCTTTTCGGGTAATTACATATACCTCAGTTTGTATTGATCTCTCGAAGCATAACGATGGAGTGGGGCAAGGCAGAGAACCGTATTGCAGTGATAGCTTTACATAAGTGTAATCACAGTGCTAGTCAGATTTTTGAACTCTTACGCGGCCTTCAAATATCGCGTAAATTTGTGTCTAGGACCATTCAGCGGTACAATGAGACGTCCTCTGTTGATGACAGGCCAAGAAGCGGAAGACCTCGTCAAGTAAGGACTCCAGCAGCCATCAAAGCCGTAAAAGCCAGGATTCAAAGGAATCCACTCCGGAAGCAGAAGATCCTATCCAGGGAAATGAAGATTCCTGTCCGGACGATGTCGCGCATCATTAAACAAGACCTAGGGCTAGGGGCTTACCGGAGACGTACGGGCCAGCGACTTACGGCCACCTTGCGACATATCAGGGCGACAAGATCCAAGAAGCTCTTGGAGAGGTACGCAGCTGGGGGATTCCGAAAGATTTTGTTCACGGATGAGAAAATCTTCACCATAGAAGAAAAATTCAACCGACAAAATGACAAAGTGTATGCAAGGAGTTCACAGGAAGCTTCGGAGATCATTCCGAGAGTTGAGAGAGGCCACCACCCTGCGTCAGTCATGGTTTGGTGGGGGGTGTCCTACGAAGGGGTCACTCAGCTCCATTTCTGTAAACAGGGCGTGAAAACAAAAGCGGCAAACTATCAGAGCGACATACTGGATCCTATCGTCAAGCCTTTAAGTGGTACATTGTTTGCCAACCAACACTGGGTCTACCAGCAGGATTCCGCCCCCGCTCACAAGGCTAAGAGTACGCAGCGCTGGCTGGAAAGCAATGTGACAGAGTTCATTGCTGCGGAAGATTGGCCCTCAGGGAGGTCCGGACCTCAATCCTTTAGACTACAAGTTGTGGGACCTGCTAGAGCAGTTGGCCTGCTCCAAAGCCCACCGTAATATCGAGTCCCTGAAAGCGGATTTGATCCGATCAGCGGCAGCTATTCCTTTGGAAGCTGTGCGTGCAGTGATAGATGAGTGGCCCGCGAGATTGAAGCAGTGTGTGAAGGCCAAGGGGGGACATTTTGAATAAAACTGTTTGATTATGAATTCTAAAAATGTTGTCGAATAAATAATATCTTTCATATAAATATATCTTATCTTGTTTCATTTTTATCATGAGATTATCATGGGACAGAACTTATGGCACGACTATGTAAATATCTATTTGCATCAAATTGTCCATGCTTTTGCAGCCTGAAATTTTCTATACCCTATTTCACGAGTATCCGTCACGCTTTGACGTCTACTGAGGTGAACAGCTGATCAGCAACTGACTCTTTTGTGCTTGTCTACAACGTTGGCAATAACGAATCGGCTATAAATCTAGTAGAACTTGTTTGTGGCGTTTCGTCTTTATATGCAAATGAACATTTCTAAATAAAAGAGCTGAACAAAATGAATCAGTAGCGTACAAAAAAACAAAAGATCCGTCAGAATTATGTGTCCTGTGCCGATAGGGGAAATTTTGAAGTGTTATTAGATAACCAGCTGTCATTCTATCGTGATGGATACTCGAAAAATAGGGTGTATACCGCGACGGTAGAATGACACCTGATTATCTAGTAATATCCCAAAATTCCCCATATCGGCACAGGACACGTAATTCTGACGGATCTGTCAACGTCAGGTAGTCAGAGCCGTATTTTGTTTTGGTTCTTTTGTACGCTACAGATTCATTTTGTATTTTTACAGGTCTTTTACTTAGAAAAGTTCATTTGCTTACAAAAAACAAAATGTCACTTGTTGATCAGCTGTTTACGTCAGTAGACGTCAAAGAGTGATGGATACTCGTGAAATAGGGTATAAAAGACGCCGCTTCGTAACGCACGATTAGAAAATTATTTCAAATAGCTTGAATCAATTATATTAGAAAAAATATTGTTTCAGTAAATGTTGAAACGCACCCATTCCTTTTTGTACGGCATTTTTTAGTTCTACATCCATGAGTGCGCGATAAATATCTTCATCTCTGTGTTCATGGAATGGATCTAAATTATGCCTCAGGGTGCCGGAAAACAAAACAGGTTCCTAAAATAAATGTATATTAAATAGCCTAAGTTCCTAGGAATTCCAATCATTATTTAGTGTGTAGGATTGCGAAGCTCATCATCGCGTTGCCTAGCAACCCTGACAGTAAGTCGCATCTATACTGAAATAAATAATTCTGATCAAAATGAAAAAAAAAGATTAAATCGATCTTCTTAGGTTTGGCAGTAACCTAACCTATTGCAGAAGCCTGTGCGAACATTTTCTGGTGTAACATATTAGCAACGCGGTAGATTGCACGACCTTTGTTGGGCAATATGGGTGATATATGAGTATTGGGTGCTATAAATCACGAGGAATAGTGTACAATAATTCTGCATACTCGTCTGGCCGACAAATGGAACCACATAGGTTTGAATTACAGCTTACTGACACGACGTTTCGGCCACCTCGGTGGCCTTTTCCAACTACTTGTCAATAAACAATAATTCACTCATACAGGATGACACAAAAGTCCCGGAACGGCTCTGTATTTTCTCGGTTAAGGTATTTTTGGAAAAGATCAAGTTCAGATTTTATACGTAAGTAAGTTTCAGCAAGGAATTCAACGGTGACCTTGAATTGAACCTTGACTTCCACATTCAAGGTTAATTTACGGTCAATTTTATTCATTCAAATAGAAACCCCTATTTTTGATGCCGGTAATCGAAAGAACAGAAAATTCTACGTTAATACACAATTAAAGTCCAACACTACCAAAGGTCAGATGAAGATATTACTAGGAAAACCTATAAATATCACAGGATTAGTGATGAAAATAACTATCAAGGTCAGATCTGTAATAAATTTTGACGACTTCGATTTAGACCTTAAACTTCACCTTCGAGGTCATTTCAAGCTATTTTTTTTCAAATAGAAACCCGCAGGAACAGTATTCCTTGTTTAGGACTTACCAAGAGCTCTGACCTTGCTAGTTATATTCGTCACTATTCGTGTGAGATTTTTGGAAGTTTTCCTAGCAGCAGACATTTGGCCTTTATGTGACCTCTAGTGGTCACCTTGACCTTGAATTGTAACGCACATTTGAAGATGAAATTTCCGGCTCTGTGGATTGTCGGCATCAAATTGGCGTTTCTATTTTTATTTATTTTAAAATAACGTTGAAGGTGAGATCCAAGGTCAAATCCAGGATCACCGCTACATGAGAAGATTTACTGTAGACCTGATCTTACTAGTTATTTTCGTCACGATCTTGATGGCTTTCTAAAGGTTTTCCTAGCAGCACATATTTGACCTTTATTTAATTTATTTGACCTCCTGTTCAATTGTCAGCATCGGTTTCCAAAAAAATAAGATGATTTTGGGCCAGTATTATCGAGGGAGCAACGGTGCTCCTTACAAATTATTGTTAACCGACACTATTTCTGCGGGTATCTATTTGAAAAATGACCTTGATGGTCAAGTTCAAGGCCAATTCCAAGACCACTCGTAAAAATTGACCAAAGAACTTACCTTGATAATCCTATAAGATTGATAGTTTTTGACTTCCATTTGACCTCAAGTGGTCACCATGACCCTAACAATCAATTCGTATTTGAACGTAAAATTTTCCGCTCTTTTGGATGCCGGCATAAAAATAGGGATCTCCATTAAAAAAAATTGACCTTGAAATAACCTCAAAGGTGATGATTAAGGTCAAATCAACCGTGTACTACCTCGTTAAAATTTACTAGACTAGCATTTGATAGTTGTTTTCATTACTAATCGTGAGATTTATAGAGGTTTTCCAGCAGCACACATTTGACCTTTGGCTGCATCCTGGCCTTAGACTTCAACTAGTATTTGAACGTTAATTTTGCTGCGTCTTTATCGAAAAAAAGTTGCGTGAAAGTCAAGGTCAAATCAAAGCTCAGATTTATAGAGGTTTTCCTAGCAGCATACATTTGGTCTTCATTTGACCTTTAGTAGTCATTCTGACCTTGGATTTTAATTGCACTTGGACGCTGGATTTCTGTACTTTCGAATGCCGGCATCAAAAATAGGAATTTCCATTAAAAAATATGTATTTGACCTTGAAATAACCTTGAAGGAGAGGATCAAGATCAAATCCACCGTCCACTACCCTCCTTAAAATTTACCAGACCTACCTTTGATAGTTGTTTTCATTACTAATCCTATGAGATTCATAGAGGTTTTCCTAGAGGCACACATTCGACCTTTAGATGGCACCCTGACCTTGGATTTAAATTCGTATTTGTACGTAAAATTTTCTGATTTTTTGTTTAAAAAAAAGTTTACTTTGCAATAACTATATATATAATATATTTATAATAAAAATATATATTTGACCTTGAAATAACCTTGATGGAGAGGATCAAATTCAAATCCACCGTCCACTACCCTCCATAAAATTTACCAGACCTATCTTTGATAGTTGTTTTCATTACTAATCCTATAAGATTCATAGAGGTTTTCCTAGCAGCACACATTTGACCTTTAGATGGCACGCTGACCTTGGATTTCAATTCATATTTGTACGTAAAATTTTCTTATTTTTTGTTTAAAAAAAAGTTTACTTTGCAATAACTTATAATATGTATAAAAAATATATATATTTGACCTTGAAATAACCTTGAAGGAGAGGATCAAGGTCAAATCTACCGTCCACTACCCTCCTTAAAATTTACCAGACCTGCCTTTGATAGTTGTTTTCATTACTAATCCTATGAGATTCATAGTGGTTTTCCTAGCAGCACACATTTGACCTTTAGATGGCACCCTGACATTGGATTTCAATTCGTATTTGTACGTAAAATTTTCTGATTTTTTGTTTAAACAAAAGTTTACTTTGCAATAACTATATATATATATGATATATACAGGGTGACTTTGAAGTTGAGTCATTAATTTTCAGATAATGATTGTAGAAGGAAGATAAACCAGAATATGTGTGTAAAAATAAAAAAAAATTAAAAAAAAAAATTTACCTTGTTTTATAAAGTATCCTCCCGACAAGTATTTCAGTGCGGACCTGTATTTGATCGTGAGGTCCCCTGTGAGGTCTTAAGTCACCTGATTCACGAGCCCGTTGTACTACATTAACAAAGGCACGAGGGGTTGGTTGCACTCGATTGGGAAACCGATCCGCATAAACATGTGCCATTTTTTATTTCGTTTGAGCCACGCAACACATACCACTGTTCACTGACACTAACTGTATACAAATGAATGAGATACCTGTAAAAACATCGTTCCAAATTCTTTCGCTTTTTTGTTTCCGATGCGATGAACCGATACGGCGGATTATATCCATTGTCGCCAAACACGACCACATAATATTGTTATTGAGACAGGGCGGTACTCAAACTTCCAAAGGGCTATAACTTTGTTACTTTAATTTTACCAGGAAAATGGTAAAGGAAAAAAACATTTCTTTTGATCAGATCTACTCACTGTTAAAATAAATGACTCAACTTCGAAGTCACCCTGTATATATATATATAATAATAAAAATGAAGGTCAAGGTCAAATTTAAGGTCAGTTCGCTTCCTCGTTAAATTTTACCAAATATATGACCTTGATAGTAATTTTCATAACTCATCCGGTGAGATTTTTCCTAGCACCACACATATGATCTTCATTTGACCTTTAGTAGTCATCCTGACCTTACACTTTAATTGCGCTTGGACGCTGAATTCCTATTCTTTCGATTGCTGGCGTCAAAAATAGAGGTTTCTATATGAAAAAATAAAGTTGACTATGAATTAACCTCAAAGATGACGGTCAAGGTCAAATTTAAGATTAGTGCGCTTCCTGGTTAACATTCACCAAGGACCTGCGATAGTTATTTTCATCACTTATCCTGTGAAGTTTATAGAGGTTTTCCTGACAACACGCATTTGATCTTCATTCGACCTTTAGTAGTCATCCTGATCTTGGACTTTAATTGTACATGGACGCTTGATTTCTGTTATTCCGATTGCCGGCATCAAAAATAGGGGCTTCTGTTTGAAAACATAAGGTGACTATGAATTAACCATGAAGGTGAATGTCAAGGTCAAATTCAAGGTCAGCGTCCGATTCCTCGTTATAGTTATTTTCGTCACTCATCTTCTGAGGTTCATAAAGATTTTCCTAGCAGTACACATTTGTCCTTTTGACCTTTTGTAGTCATTCTGACCTTGGACTTTAATTGTACTTGGACGCTGAATTCCTGTTCTTTCGATTGCCGGCACCAAAAATAGGGGTTTCTATATGAAAAAATAAAGTTGACTATGAATTAACGTCAAAGATGAGGGTCAAGGTCAAATTCAAGATCAGTGCGCGTCCTGGTTAACATTCACCAAGGACCTGCCTTGATAGTTATTTTCATCACTGATCCTGTGAATTTTATAGAGATTTTCCTGACAACACGCATTTGATCTTCATTTGACCTTTAGTAGTCATCCTGACCTTGGACTTTAATTGTACTTGGACGCTGGATTTCTGTACTTACGAATGCCGGCATCAAAAATAGGAATTTCCATTAAAAAATATGTATTTGACCATGAAATAACCTTGAAGGAAAGGATCAAGGTCAAATCCACCGTCCACTACCCTCCTTGAAATTTACCAGACCTACCTTTGATAGTTGTTTTTATTACTAATCCTATGAGATTCATAGAGGTTTTCCTAGAGGCACACATTTGACCTTTAGATGGCAGCCTGACCTTGGATTTAAATTCGTATCTGTACGTAAAATTTTCTGATTTTTTGTTTAACAAAAAGTTTCCTTATATATAATATATATATATAATAAAGGAGAAGGTCAAGGTCAAATTTAAGGTCAGTTCGCTTCCTCGTTAAATTTTACCAAATACCTGACCTTGATAGTGATTTTATATCTCATCCTGTGAGATTTTTCCTAGCACCACACATATGATCTTCATTTGACCTTTAGTAATCATCCTGACCTTGCACTTTAATTGCGCTTGGACGCTGAATTCCTGTTCTTTCGATTGCCGGCACCAAAAATAGGGGTTTCTATATGAAAAAATAAAGTTGACTATGAATTAACGTCAAAGATGAGGGTCAAGGTCAAATTCAAGATCAGTGCGCGT
The DNA here is from genome assembly GCA_963669975.1 of Acanthoscelides obtectus. Lineage (NCBI taxonomy): Eukaryota > Metazoa > Arthropoda > Insecta > Coleoptera > Chrysomelidae > Acanthoscelides > Acanthoscelides obtectus. The sequence goes on from CAVLJG010000003.1 coordinate 121,273,833, forward strand.
CCTGGTTAACATTCACCAAGGACCTGCCTTGATAGTTATTTTCATCACTTATCCTGTGAAGTTTATAGAGGTTTTCCTGACAACACGCATTTGATCTTCATTCGACCTTTAGTAGTCATCCTGATCTTGGACTTTAATTGTACTTGGACGCTTGATTTCTGTTATTCCGATTGCCGGCATCAAAAATAGGGGCTTCTGTTTGAAAAAATAAGGTGACTATGAATTAACCATGAAGGTGAAGGTCAAGGTCAAATTCAAGGTCAGCGTCCGATTCCTCGTTATAGTTATTTTCATCACTCATCTTGTGAGATTCATAAAGATTTTCCTAGCAGTACACATTTGTTCTTTTGACCTTTAGTATTCATTCTGACCTTGAACTTTAATTGTAGGTACTTGGATGCTGGATTTTTGTTCTATCGATTGCCGGCATCAAAAATAGATGTTTCTATTTGAAAAAATTCCACGACCACGAATTAGCCAAGGTCAAATACTAGGTCACCGCTGAATTCCTTCCTTAAAGACCCGATCTTGATCTTTTCCAAAAATACCTGACCCGAAAAAATACAGAGCCGGGACTTCTGTGTCACGCAGTATGTGGTCAACATAAGTTCCAGGTGTTACTTTAAGGTGCAAGGAGACTTTGGTCGGCGGTTCTACAACAGTCCTACTGAAGTAGAATCCCGAAGCATACCTGTGGTATGATTGAAATCTTTTTTCTGAGGTCATGCAGCCCTAATACGCTGATGTCCAGGTAGTCGATCAAGATCTGACCTTCGGTGTACGCTAGCCGGAACAATGTCGAAATCAAAGATGATTTGCCAGCGCCTGTTCGTCCAACAATTCCAATCTAAAAAAAATATATAAGTACGAGCGTTGTGGAACACAAATTGAAATGTTTCCTACTTACTTTTTCACGTGGATTAATCACTATGTTCAAGTGCTTCAAAACAGGTGGTTCCAGCTGGCTGTACCTCATGGAAACGTCTATGTATTCGATTCGTCCGTATCTTGGCCATGACGCTGGAGGTTTCTTGTCTCGTGCCTAAATACAATTACGGGCGAATTGTACGAGGGTTGTCTCAAAAATATGGTTCCCAATGCTGTACCGCGCGTGATGCTGGGCGAAATCTGGCAACACCGTCGTGTTGGTCGGCTCCCCCACCACCGATCCCAACAAGAAGCGCCTATTTAAGGTGCCGACAGCCAAGCGCAACGGAGCCCTTCATCGCCGTCAACGCATGTGCAAAAACGTTACCACCCATAGGCAGTTGCGTGAAGTATGTGAGAATTTCTTATTGTTTATCCCAAAACACCTGTTTTCCGGCCATAACTACTAGTTTAATGGGCGGCTGGCCCTGTACAATTAGTGGACAGTCCGACAGACAAACAGATCGACGGATATGAGTGACATGGTTTTCCGTGATGTACATGTCATATAACATCAAAACACGTAACATCTTAATTTCGAAATTTATCGCGATTACAATACTTCCTCACCAGTTTTGGCATAGGGATTAAAAGCAACTAAAAATAATTCTAACATTCAATATCAAGCATTCCACGGTGTTTAACTATGATTGATTTTTTTTTTTGGTAATATATTAATTTTTATATTGATCTTATTTCAAATTAGTCGTACTTGATTGTTGGACGTTATATTGCAGCAGCATGGATTATTATAAATTATTTTTTACATTTCAGTTCGATTGAAGGGTTTTTTATTTGTTAAAACTATATTTTTTAGATATACTAAGTGACATATGAATCCGAACACCCAGTTTAAATGGTTTTATTTTAATAAAAGTTGGTGAATGTATTTATCTTACTGTAAATAACAAGTGAAAAAATTTTCAGCCTTATCAGTTGGACATTCCGGTTTTTATACTGCTTTTTTTTAATTCACTAACGCTCTAAAAATGAATATTTCAGCCGCAGTAAAGAATCAACGTTCGCGGATTTTGGTTCTTGACATCCTTTACGATCGGTTACGATGCCTAGAGTACGGAGACCTGTACGATTTCGTCAACTTAGTGAGTTTGATAGGTGCCGTATAGTGGGACTTCGGGAAGCTGGACTTTCTTTTCGGGCAATTGCAGTTAGAGTGCAAAGAAGTGTAGACACTGTGGTTAGGTGTTGTAAGGCATGGCTTCGAGAAGGCCGTACGCAAAGAGCAAGGGGCACTGGACGCCGCCGTAGAACAACAGACCGTGAAGATCGTCGCCTAAGATTATTGGCCTTAAGGGACCGTTTCTCCACTACCAGGTCCATTGCAAATGAATGGTTTGCAGAACACGGAAGACCTATTGGCATGCGAAGTGTTTACCGACGAATGAGAAGTTTTGGCTTGTTTTCATACCGGCCACACTGGGTCCTCCCTTTAACTCGAGAACACCGACGTAATCGCTTTGAGTGGTGCAGACAACGGTCACTCTGGGATCAGGAATGGAACAGTATTGTCTTTAGTGACGAGTCTCGATTTTGTTTAGGCATGCACGATGGTCGTGCCAGGGTTAGAAGGCGATGTGGTGAAAGGAGGAATCCACAGTTTTTTGTTGAAAGACATGTTCATCACACTGTTGGAGTTATGGTTTGGGGTGCTATAGCTTATGGTTCCAGGTCACCTTTAATCTTCATCAGAGGTAACATGAACGCGCAGCGTTATATCCACAAAGTTATAGAACCCCATCTTTTACCCTATCTTGACACCCTGGCAGATCCAACTTTCCAACAAGATAATGCCCGACCACATGTTGCAAGAGTCACAATAGATTTCTTTCAACATAATGATGTCACATTGTTACCATGGCCACCAAGATCTCCCGACTTATCCCCAATTGAGAACGTGTGGGATATGATGGGAAGGAGATTGCTCAATTTGCAACGTCCTCCTCAGACTCTAGAAGCACTTCGAGAGGAGTTGGTGGTTGCCTGGAATGAGATACCACAGGAGGACATTGACCACCTGATCAGAAGCATGACTAGGCGCGTTGGAGAATGCGAAGCACATCAGGGTGCATCCACACATTATTAAAGGTCAAAGGGCTTTAAAGCAGTGCAATCATTTTATGCTTCATTAAGTATATACTTATACAAAATTTTATTAAAATAAAACCGTTTAAACTGGGCGTTCGGATTTATATGTCACTTAGTATATTTTGCTGGGTTTAGTCTCAGCCAAATATAATAAATCTGACTCTATTCAACTTTAAAGAGGTCTGAGAATCTAGAGATACCTGACACTAAAAACTGCATGGTACACTCAAATTTGAGACAGAAAAATGGAGTCAAATATGTTTCTGCACTTTCGAGTCAGAGGTAGATTTCTCGTCTAAAAAAATACGTAGGAAAAAATGGAGACTGTGGAGAAAAATAACGTTTCCAATGACGAATGGATTCATTTTTCAAATAAAAAAATCTTGCGCTTGAAAAAAATGTGGGAACCGTATTTTTGAAACAACCCTCGTAATAGTCCCGTCACCTGTATCGAGAATAAATTAGAGATTGCAAAGTTGTAAAAGTGAAACTAGTGATTATGAATGATTAAAAACGACAACTTTCTCACCGATTCTAAGTCTGGTTCATGTTCAATTCTAGTGAATTCCAAAACTCTTTCTACCGAAGTCATCTGATTTTCCAATTCTGCTGATTGCCTCATTCCCCATTGAACCAATCCACTCAGTCCAATACACTGTGTTATAGCTAATCCTACGTCGCTACCGTTGTACGCTGAAAAAGTTTAGTAGAAAATTGTTAAATAAACGTTAACTGCGTGTAAAAAACGGCAGTCTACCAAACTAAACAAATGTAGTTGAAACGCCAGTAAAGTTGTTCAGTTAGCTGGATATAGAGCAGAGAGATCGATTTATTTCAATGTTTCAATGCCTGGTAAATGAAAATGCATATGTTCAAATGAAATACTATTTACTGACATTGTATACTAAGTGACATATAAATCCGAACACCAAGTTTAAATGGTTTTATTTTAATAAAATTTTGTATAAGTACTTAATGAAGCATAATAAATAAATGATAAATATTTCAAAATGATTGCACTGCTTTAAAGCCCTTTGACCTTTAATAATGTGTGGATGCGCTCTGATGTGCTACGCATTCTCCAACACGCCTAGGCATGCTTCTGATCAGGTGGTCAATGTCCTCCTGTGGTATCTCATTCCAGGCAACCACCAACTGCTCTCAAAGTGCTTCTAGAGTCTGAGGAGGACGTTGCAAATTGAGCAATCTCCTACCCATCATATCCCACACGTGCTCAATTGGGGATAAGTCGGGAGACCTTGGTGGCCATGGTAACAATGTGACATCATTATGTTGAAAGAAGTCTATTGTGACTCTTGCAACATGTGGTCGGGCATTATCTTGTTGGAAAGTTGGATCTGCCAGGGTGTCAAGATAGGGTAAAAGATGGGGTTCTAGAACTTCGTGGATATAACGCTGCGCGTTCAAGTTACCTCTGATGGAGATTAAAGGTGACCTGGAACCATGAGCTATAGCACCCTAAACCATAACTCCAACAGTGTGATGAACATGTCTTTCAACAAAAAACTGTGGATTCCTCCTTTCACCACGTCGCCTTCTAACCTTGGCACGACCATCGTGCATGCCTGAACAAAATCGAGACTCGTCACTAAAGACAATACTGTTCCATTCCTGATCCCAGAGTGACCGTTGTCTGCACCACTCAAGGCGATTACGTCGGTGTTCTCGAGTTAAGGGAGGACCCAGTGTGGCCGATATGAAAACAAGCCAAAACTTCTCATTCGTCGGTAAACACTTCGCATGCCAATAGGTTTTCCGTGTTCTGCAAACCATTCATTTGCAATGGACCTGGTAGTGGAGAAACGGTCCCTTAAGGCCAATAATCTTAGGCGGCGATCTTCACGGTCTGTTGTTCTACGGCGGCGTCCAGTGCCCCTTGCTCTTTGCGTACGGCCTTCTCGAAGCCATGCCTGACAGCACCTAACCACAGTGTCTACACTTCTTTGCACTCTAACTGCAATTGCCCGAAAAGAAAGTCCAGCTTCCCGAAGTCCCACTATACGGCCCCTATCACACTCACTAAGTTGACGAAATCGTACAGGTCTCCGTACTCTAGGCATCATAACCGATCGTAAAGGATGTCAAGAACCAAAATCCGCCAACGTTGATTCTTTACTGCGGCTGAAATATTCATTTTTAGAGCGTTAGTGAATTAAAAAAAAGCAGTATAAAAACCGGAATGTCCAACTGATAAGGCTGAACATTTTTTCACTTGTTATTTACAGTAAGATAAATACATTCACCAACTTTTATTAAAATAAAACCATTTAAACTGGGTGTTCGGATTTATATGTCACTTAGTATATTATAAGAAGAGTAAAGCAAAGGCAAACAAGTGAAAAACGTATTAAAGTAATACACCCTCGAAAATGTATCCTTTCTAACAAAAAGTTATGAAATTGTCCTATATTTGAATACCAAAAATGTCAAGCAAAATGAAGTACACTCTAAGAAAAAAAACTCACCTCTGGAGAGTAGCACCCAACAACAACTAAAACAACTAAACGTAAGGTAGGTACAAAAAAGGGTGCTACTCCATAAACTGGTGATTGCGGCCCAATATGCCAAAATCCGGAAATCAAACGAAGGACCCACACACGCTCAACAGGAAATGACGGAATGTCAATTGACTGTCAATCAATGTCAAAAGTGGGAGGGCCCTCGTTGCCAACTTTACGGGGGACCAACGATATTCTATGAGGAAATTTCTGAGATAGAAATTAATAAAATATTATAACGTTAGTGTGCAATTCTCAATCGCTAAGAAAGAAAGATATATTATGTCCGAAATTATATTTTTAGGATCAGGTTGATTCGATCAATAAATTATGAAATTTGCCAAAATAAAATCGTTGAAAAGGATTTGCCCTAGGAATCGGTACTCTATCATTAATAAAGAGAAATTCAAATTACTGGAAAGTGATCGAAATAGTAACAAAAAGGTTTTGTGATTTTGGTACGTCACACCATGATTTCATTTTTTTTAAATAAAAAATACTTTTTTTCACTGATATTGCACATATGATGCATATACAAAGACCATTTGTCCAGAATTGCGTGGAAAGTACAGAGTCGACCTCCTTGACGCCAAGTAGCAATAAAGAAACGACCTTGTAAAATCAGAATCACTATATTTGTACTTCGAAAATGTGGTACATATCATTTACCGGCCAGTGAAACACGGAAATAAATCAGTGAGACAGCCACAGGAAAAATTTAAAGCTGGATTATACAGGGTGTAAATATTATGCTAGTCATTATTTAGAAGGGTGATAGAGGGGTTTAAAAGGAGCAAAAAGTTTCATATAACACGGGGGTCGAAACGGCATTTTTTACATTCGTCCGTCGCTAGAATGTTTTTAAAAAAGAGAACATTGTAAATAAACACGACACCGTACGCGAACAAAAACAAAACAACATACTATAATATAACTATCTAAAACTGTAATGACTCATCGATGTTCACGTGAACATCACTTAACTACCAGTAGTCGGTTGTTCATAGGCGGGGTATGAATGTTTAACATGGGTGAACTAGATTTGTCACATGCTTAATAAAGAGTGGTTTGAAACATATTGTAAGTCAAAAATTTGGGAATTACCTTTATTCATCGTCGCTTCCACTTACATCTGACAGTAATAAACTGTCGCTATCGCTTTCCTCGTTGAAATTGACTATAACTGGCTCTATGATGGTGTCGATGTGGTGGTCAAGCTGCCACATTTCTGTTTCTTCCTTCACAACATGACGGATAGCATTCTGCCAAGCTTCGGGCGTTACTAGCTGTATGGAAGTCTCAGATAAAACCTTAACGTCTGGTAATTTGAAGGTTGTGTTATGGCGCGCAATATAACCCTTCACTTGAGCCCAGATGAGCTCTATTGGGTTAAGTTCACAGTGGTAGGGCGCTAACCGCAGCACAGTGACACCACATTGACGGGCCATCTCATCAGTCACGTAACTAATGTTCGCAGGTTTGTGCTGTTTAATTTTTTCATACAATTCCGCCTTCACACATGAATTGTCAAACAGGATTCTTTTTTCGCGCAACCATTGCTGCATGTCACTTTTTCGAGATCCCATAGTCGGTACACGTTCGGCTCGACGACTATGGTAGGAAGCATTATCCATGACGATCACAGAGTTGGGCTCAACTCGCTGAATTACCCCTTGAAACCAGCTCTCGAAGCAGCTGGCATTCATTTCGTCATGGTAATCACCTCCTTTCTTAGAGACGAAAATCAAGTCACACTCTTCTAAAAAGCCACTATCGCTACCAATATGAGTTACGATCAATCTTTGACGTTTCCCTGACGGTCCACGAAGACTTGTTGACAAACCTTCAATGCTTGCTTGTCGGTTACTCACTACGTTTTTGTCTATCCAGGTTTTTTTTACTGTGTGACCTGCATTTACCCATGTCTCGTCCAAATAATAGATTTTTCTGCTTTGTCGCCTATATTCACTCATTTCGCGTAGATATTTTCGACGCCAGGCGACTATTTCAGGTCTCTCTATCAATACTGACTTCCGATTACGCGTTTCGTAACGAAAATTAATTTCGCGCAGGGATTTCCTCATTACCTCGACGCTCATTTGGGGTATAATTTCATTTTCCTTGATCGCTGCATGTACAGCCTTGAGGGTTGGTATCTCATTCCTAAAGAAGAATGAATGTACGGTTCGCCTTAACGCCATTTTGCTAACGTCATCCAATTTAACGGCCTTTCGTCCCTTCAAATTAAACTTTGGATCAGTAGTAGCTCCAGTTTTCTTCTTTTCATGCACCACCCTGCGAATGGTCCACTCTGGAACGCCTGACATACTTTCACAACGCGCAAGTGCATCTCCCTGCGACATAGTTCTGTTCAGATAATTGAACACGTTGAGCACGATTTCTTTCGCGTCCCTCTTCAGTGCTTTACGAAGCCGTCTACTTGTTCCCTGACTTTCAGTACTTTAAGTATAACCAAAACAGTAACCACAGAAACCACAACAATAACAATCACACAACAATTCTTATAAAAACACACAATATGCGATCGCTCAACGAAACACGTTCCAATGCGCTGCCGACGCCTATGAGTCTGCCGGTCGAGGCGCGTCTTTGATTTCATTGGTTCTACCAGCCATTATTTCCATCTCTGTCTGTGCTGTTGACCACCGCAAAGCCACAGAAACGACATATGTCGTACGCTATACGGCTGTACTGGAAGGAAGCCGGGATCGAGCTCTGATCACGTGTTGATCACGCGTATGAGTCATTACAGTTTTAAATAGTTGTAGTATAACCACTGTCACCGTTTGCGATTTATTGCCGGTTCGATAAGAGCGATGAAAAACCGACGCGCTGTTGTCATGTGTGTTTTAAATATTTAATTTAATGAAATTCACTTACTTACTGACTAAAAATTTTGGCTTAACTTAGAAAAACTTGATGCCAATTTTGTTAATTACCCTAGATTAGATTAGAGATTAGATTGTGGTAATTGTGGTCGATATAAAGCATTTAAAGTTGTAAACTATAAAGCCATTCATACAAACATCTATTGACTTTTGGACCATGAGTCATATGAACTTTTTGACTTGCTTTTTTGTTTTTGACCATAACGTTTACACCCTATATATAGATATCGATTTTGTTTTTGTAGTTACTCGTACTGTTAAAAAATAAAACCTACAATCAGACAACAAAATGAAGCTGAATGTAACTAAGCCGATATACAGGGTACAGATCAGGTCGACCCACATTCCAAACGCCCTGGAACATCCCAAGAACATGAACCAAGCGCTACTGTGCACATCCTGCAGGCTGTCGAATTCATTGACGAGCACTTGTTCTTGTAAATTGGTTCGAATAGTCGCTAGCCCCTGTAAACTCGCATTCAAATGGGCAAACACTGGACTTCTCGCTAAAAGAGAAGCAGACGTTTAATAGTCTGGGTGAAATAAAGATTTAAAACCCCATAAATTGAAAGTGACATACAGGGTTTGTCCGGAAAGTAATAGGACTCATTTAGAAATTGCGGCGAATGGAACTGTGCCAAGAAAATTTGAACATGTGTGAAAGTTACCCCCAATTTTTGAATAACGTAATCACACCCCCCTACTGAGCGAGGGCCGTGGCAAATGCTTGTTCCGGAAGTCGTTGTATCCAGTATACAACTTCTTCCCGTCCAAGTGATTGCGCACGCGTTAAGGAATACCTCAGTACCGATTGCCGGGTGGCGGTACAAGTCCGCCAACGGGCCACTTAAGGTCTATTTAACATCCCTAATACGTAAAAAGAAGGTGGTAGACAAGGACCAGTCGACCGAGGCAGTACCACCCGCTAGCTTTTCCCAGGGTGTCTTATAAATGGCCGCATGTTTCCACACCTAAGCTATGCAGTCGGTTATCTACGAAAACAAAGAAATTAATGATGATGGATCCCTCGAGCACTAAAAACTCCGGACGTAAACTCACTCCACTCTCGGAATGTCCGGGTGGAGGGTGGGCTCGAGGGAACAACATCGAAGATAAAATTTGTTTTTCGAACATCTGCGGGATCAACAGCAACATTGATGCTGTTCATCACTACCTGCAATCCAATCGTCCCGCCGTGCTTTTCTTGGCGGAGACAAAAATCTCAGAGACTGCACCGATCAACCATCTCAACTTCCCAAACTACGTGGTGCACTCCAATCTGAGAAAGAACGGGGGAGTTGTGGCTTTTGTCCGCAGCAGTCTTTCCTGCTCCAGGGATCTTTCTTTGGAATCAGACCGGAAGGACATTCTGTGGCTTCGCCTCAACTCCAAAACATCACCCAAATTTATTTGCTGCCTTTATCGCTCTCCCTCGAACCATAACTGGGATGACCTACTCGAATACCTCGCCGTCCAGATCGACTTCCTGAACATCAATCACCCCGCTTCAGAGGTAGTTCTTCTCGGTGATTTCAATGCCCATAATGAGCTTTGGTTGGGCTCAAATAAGACCGATGCAGCAGGTCGTGCAGTCGAAGCGTTCGCTCTTACTCAAGGGCTGACCCAGCTGGTGACGAGCCCTACTTTTTTCCCCCGCGTCTCGTCACACGCCAGTAGCCTGCTGGATCTCTTTCTGACCACGCATCCTGCTCCTTACAGCACTGCTGTCCTGTCACCCCTGGGTAACTCAGATCACGGTGTTGTGGAGGTTAGGTTTCGGTCAGACGCCGCTGTGGCAGCAGAACCTCGCACAGGCCGCAAAACTTGGCATTACGGACATGCCGACTGGGAGGGGCTCAGAGACTTCTTCTCTAGCTTTCCTTGGAGAGATGTCTGTTTCACTGACGCGGATGCGTCGACTGTCTGTTCTTCAATAACCGAAATTATCCACGTCGGAATGGAGGAATACATCCCTCACACAGTGAAAGTTCCTAAACCAGGGTCCAACGGCTGGTTCAACAAATCGTGTGACACTGCTCGCCAGCAGAAGATCAAGGCCCACAGAACCTACTTACAAAACCCCACTGTAGAGAACAGACAAGCCGACGTCGAGTCCAGAAACAAATATAACGAAGCGGTTCGCAATGCCAAAACCCAGCATGATATAAAAGTTAGGCACAGGGTAATGTCGCAGCGCAATGGCAGTCGGTCTTTCTGGACGCTGGCCAAGCAGATTGAAAAGAACTTCTCACACAGTAGCCTTCCACCACTTACGTGTCAGGATGGAACTATTGTATTCGACTCAAAGGCCAAGGCGGAAGTCCTAGCCAAGATCTTTGCTGCCAACTCCACCATGGACGTCCCTACCAACGCCCAAGTGCCGTCAATTCAAAGGGTTCCCCACACTATGCGGGAGGTAACATTCAGGCATAAGACCGTAAGACGAGTGCTCTTGTCGCTCGACATCAACAAAGCTTCTGGTCCGGACTTGATTCCTGCCATTGTACTGAAGAGATGTGCAGCTGAGCTTGCTCCAGTTCTTTCGCGTCTCTTCCAGATATCTTATGAATCCGGCACCTTCCCAGAAAACTGGAAATTTGCTCATGTACAGCCCATCCCAAAAAAAGGATCTAAAACCGACCCTTACAACTACAGGCCTATAGCTCTGCTTTCTGTTATAAGTAAAGTGATGGAGAGGTGCATAAATCGCGTGCTTCTGGACTACCTCGAACGTCACAGCTTGATTAGCGACAGGCAGTACGGTTTACGGCACCAACGATCCACAGGGGACCTCCTAGCTTACGTCACGCAACTGTGGAGTAAACTCATCCAGTCTCATGGTGAGGCTCATGTCGTTGCTCTTGACATCACGAAAGCGTTCGATCAGCTGTGGCACGCTGCCCTCTTGAGCAAACTTCCATCCTATGGCCTCCCAGAAAAGCTTTACAGATGGGTGGCTGACTTTATCTCTGGCCGCAAGATATCCGTCGTAATTGACGGATTCTCCTCTTCATCCCACAACGTCAACGCGGGTGTTCCCCAGGGATCGGTCTTGGCTCCAACACTGTTTCTCTTACATATCAACGACCTCCTTTCCTGTACGATCAACCCAATCCACAGCTTCGCTGATGACAGCACTCTACATGCAGGAATTCAGAGTGACAAGCCGATCTCTGCCGCTGAGCTGGAAAAAAGAAGACTAGCGATGACTTCTTCTCTGACAAGAGACCTGGAGGCTATCACTGCTTGGAGACGCAACAATCTTGTACAGTTCAATGCTTCCAAAACACAGTACTGTACTTTGACGAACAAAGGGCGTCCTAGCGCTCATACAGTTTCGATGGACGGTCGAGTTCTACCAAAGAGCCATTCATTTCGGCTGGTCGGAGTCCAGATCACCGAGGACCTGATCTGGCACGAACACATCTCTTCAATAGCTGCAGCTGCTGGGAAAAAGCTAGGCTATTTGTTTAGGGCTAAGAAGTACTTTTCTCCGCATGACCTTCTCACTCTATACAAGGCCCAGATAAGGCCTAGCCTCGAGTATTGCTCACACATTTGGGGTGCTGCCGCCCCGACTACATTGTCCATGCTCGATGCTGTCCAGAGGAGGGCGGTCCGACTGATCGATGACTCTTCTCTAACAGACAGTCTCGGAACTCTTTCGCACCGGCGGGCCGTTGGCGATCTGGCTCTTTTCTATCGCTACACCAACGGACTTTGCTCCTCAGAGCTCTCTTCCATGATGCCGCCGCGCGATGTGCCTGCCAGACAGACCGGCCTGACTTTGGCGTCCCATCCTAACCGTGTCAAACTTCGTACATCCAGAACTGGCCGATACGACCGCTCCTTTGTCCCGAGGGTGTCTAGATTGTGGAATAATCTACGGGAGGAAGCTTTTCCCAGTTCTACTAACCTTGGGCAGTTCAAAAATCGTATTAACAAAATTTCTTTGGGATCATCATAGCAGCCGCGGTGTTCCGGCATTTAGGCTTCTGCCTGCGCGGCTGTTTCGATATAAAAAAAAAAACAGGTGACGAGTCGTGGATCTTTGAGTATGATCCCGAGACAAAGAGGCAATCTTCCGAGTGGCACACGACGGCGACTCCTCGCCAAAAAAAGGGAAGAATGAGCAAATCCAAAGTGAAAACGATGCTCTTTGTCTTTTTTGACATCAAAGGCATCGTCCACCATGAATTTGTTCCTCCTGGACAAGCCGTCAACGCCAAGTTTTACGTGGAAGTGCTCAGAAGACTCAAACGAAGTGTCAGTCGGGTCCGACAAGACATCGCAGCCGACTGGAAGTTGCACCACGACAACGCCCCGGCTCACACCGCCTTTCTTGTGAACAGCTACCTGACCAAGGCCGGCATCCCAACGCTTCCGCAGCTGCCCTACAGCCCGGATGTGCCCCTCCCCCCCCGCGCCTGAAAAGGCCGATGAAAAGCAAGCATTTTGAGACGACAGAGAGGATCCAAGCAGCATGCACCGCGGCTCTCAAGGCTATTCCGGAGAGAAAATGCCTTCCGTGACGCCTTCAATGCTTGGAAATCGCGCTGGTAGCGCTGCATCGACGCAGAAGAAGCCTATTTTGAAAGTTTTTATAGAATTGTAACGATTGGCTCAATAATTTTTTTTTGAATCGACTCAGTCCTATTACTTACCGGACAAACCCTGTATTATTTTCCTCAGCTGCCGAAATTAATTATTACAGACCTTTTATGCATTTTTAATTAGTTCTTGTATTTACCATTTACCATATACGGAACCAAATAGCCCAAGAAAATTATACCTTGTTGAAAATAAAATTAAGCTTAACTGCGACTTTGATCTGTCCATATGTGAACAGAACCCGCCGCAATAATATTCCATCACAAAACGGTCTAAATCTCGAAAAAAGCATCTGCTGCAGCGGAATTCACCTATCTGCAAAAATCCTCAGGCAATAATACAAACCCGCCGCCAAGTACAATTTCAAATTCATTTATATGCAGGAATAATTGGACAATATTTAATAGGACCCGTTGAGTTACCACCTAGACTAAGTTAAAATAATAACATCCAATTGCTTTTGAACAATTTTTGTAGCTATTATTTCCGTTTATTAGTTTTGTTGCCATCTTCTTTTGTTATTGTTAAAAACCACAGCAACGCTACTCAGATATTATCCAAAGCAACTTGATTATTATGTTATAAAAGTGCTTTATCATCATGCTACAAATAACACTGGACAACAAATTTTAGTTTTTTAATTGTATCTTGTGGGAAAAGTGCACTTCTTTGTTAATTTTGGGGCGCTGAATCCAAAAATGACAATGAAATAAAAAAAATAGTTGCGGTTTAGAAAAAAAACTTTTTATTTTTAAGGATATATTAAAAAAAGTAACAAGATTCATATACTTATAAGAATCACTATATGCGCTGTCTTTTTGCTGTTCTTTTATGGATCGTTTCTGGAGCATCTCTACCAAGAGTCCAACAGTAGTCTGCAAGCATGGAAGGATTCCACTTTCCCTGGTACCTTTTTTCCATTGTTGAAATATCCTGATAAAAACGTTCGCCGTGCCCATCTCTTACGGCGCCGCAATTGTCAGGAAAAAAGTCCAGGTGTGAGTGTAGGAAATGTATCTTAAGAGACATATTACAGCTCATCTTTTGATACGATGACAGCATATTTTTGACAACGGTTTTATAGTTGTCAGCTTTTCTATTTCCCAAGAAATTAGTGACCACCAGACGGAAATCATTCCATGCAGTTTTTTCAATACCTGTTAAAGTGTTTTCAAACTGTGTATCTTTCAAACTATTTCGAATCTGTGGCCCAACAAAAATACCTTCTTTAACCTTTGCCTCACTTAATCTTGGAAATTTCTGACGCAGGTATTAAAAAGCTGACCCATCTCTATCTAATGCCTTGACAAAGTTTTTCATTAGGCCCAACTTGATATGCAGTGGTGGTAATAAAAATGTTTTCGAATCTACTAATGGCATATGCTGTACATTTTTTTGATCTGGCTCTAGGAATTGACGAACAGGCCAGTTTTGTCTGGTGTAATGAAGTGCCTTTGCCCGACTGTCCCATTCACACAAAAAACAGCAAAACTTTGTGTCGCCTAGCTGCAGCCCAAGTAAAAGTGCAACAACTTTCAAATCGCCATAAATATGCCATTGGTGCTCATCGTATTTTATGCATGTCAATAGGTACATCATATTGTCATATGATTCTTTCATGTGAACTGCATACCCTACAGGAAGAGATGGTAAAATATTTCCAATATGCAATAACACTGCCTTTAAACTCAATGTTGAACTGTCTATAAACAATCTCCATTCTTCTGGGTTATAGTTTATATTTAAAGCCGCCAGTAAGCCGTTAATGTTACTGCAGTTATTTTCAATATTGAAAAATGGTTCTACGTCTTTGTGGCGTTTACGAAAAACTGTTCCTGCTGTGACAATGTTAATATACTGTAATTCACAAGAATGCACGTGCTACATTTTTATATTCGGCAAGGAAAGATGATGTAATCGGCATGATTGTGTTACGTTATACATACGTGTACATTATATTGTTTTATATTAGCCATTTTTGCCTCAGTTGGCTGACAGCGTTCCTGCAAGATGTCTCGAAAGTGTGTAAACAATCCAGATCAGTTTTGTTACGTGTGTGGTGATGTGACTTTTGCGTCTTAGAGACGGTCTATTACTCCACTAATAACAAAGGCATATCAGCTTTATTTCGGTCATCAAGACAAACAGTGGGCACCCCACATCTGCTGTAATACATGTGCTTCAAGTCTGAGGAGCTGGTTAAATGGCAAAAAACGGTCTATGCGCTTTGCTGTCCCAATGGTTTGGAGAGAGCCTACAAATCATATTAATGATATGTCCAAGAAAAAAAAATCGGTTATTAACTACCCAAACATACCATCTGCGATGAGACCTGTGCGTCACAGTGACGAAAATCCTATTCCAAAACCCCCAGAATCCTACACTTGCGAATCAGAAAACGAATCAGATCATGGCGATCGAGTGATTCGTCAGGAAGAAGATATGCCATCAACGTCAAGAGATCCTGATTTTATACCGAGCACGTCATGCCACCAGCCGCACAAAATAACACAGTCAGAATTAAATGATCTTGTAAGAGATTTAGAAGTTCCTAAATGTAAGGCAGAGTTACTTGGATCAAGACTGCAGCAGTAGAACTTGTTAGAAGACGATGTATCGGTATGTGTTTTTCGTAAACGCCACAAAGACTTAGAACCATTTTTCAATATGGAGAATAACTTGGTTTTCTGCAGTAACATTAACGGCTTACTGGCGGCTTTAAATATAAACTATAACCCAGAAGAATGGAGATTGTTTATAGACAGTTCAACATTGAGTTTAAAGGCAGTGTTATTGCATATTGGAAATATTTTACCATCTCTTCCTGTAGGGCATGCAGTTCACATGAAAGAATCATATGACAATATGAAGAACCTATTGACATGCATAAAATACGATGAGCACCAATGGCATATTTGTGGCGATTTGAAAGTTGTTGCACTTTTACTTGGGCTGCAGCTAGGCTACACAAAGTTTTGCTGTTTTTTGTGTGAATGGGACAGTCGGGCAAAGGCACTTCATTACACCAGACAAAACTGGCCTGTTCGTCAATTCCTAGAGCCAGGTCAAAAAAATGTGCAGCATATGCCATTAGTAGATTCGAAAAAAATTTTATTACCACATTTTGAAAGATACACAGTTTGAAAACACTTTAACAGGTATTGAAAAAACTGCTTGGAATGATTTTCGTCTGGTGGTCACTAATTTCTTGGGAAATAGAAAAGCTGACAACTATAAAATCCTTGTCAAAAATTTGCTGTCATCGTATCAAAAGATGGGCTGTAATATGTCTCTTAAGATACATTTCTTACACTCACACCTGGACTTTTTTCCTGACAATTGCGGAGCCGTAAGTGATGGGCACGGCGAACGTTTTCATCACGATATTTCAACAATGGAAAAAAGGTACCAGGGAAAGTGGAATCCTTCCATGCTTGCAGACTACTGTTGGACTCTTGGTAGAGATGCTCCAGAAACGATCCATAAAAGAACAGCAAAAAGACAGCGCATATAGTGATTCTTATAAGTATATGAATCTTGTTACTTTTTTTAATATATCCTTAAAAATAAAAAGTTTTTTTTCTAAACCGCAACTAATTTTTTTATTTTTGGATTCAGCGCCCCAAAATTAACAAAGAAGTGCACTTTTCCCACAAGATACAATTAAAAAACTAAAATTTGTTGTCCAGTGTAATTACCGTATCTCTAAAACTTGAACTAATATTGAAAAAATAAGTTTCATTCCGGTTTTAGCACATTAAAAATAGTAATATTTTGTTGATTTTATTTAGGATATTTTTGGCTGTTGATCAGTGTAATGCATTGGAACCTTTAAAAACAAATATCTCGAAAACTGTTAGCTTTAAACACTTCTAACAAGTAAACCTTTTTTATTGTGGAAATACGAGAAAATAAGATTTTTCAGTCAGTTGTTGTATACAGGGTAGCACAAAAAAGTCATGGTAAGTTATTTACCGAAATAGTGCTGTAAGCGGCACCCTGTGGAAGTTTGGCCATAAAAAATAACGGGTTCTTGTTTGTCGTACTAGAAAACCTCCCTATACCGAGTTTTATGCCAAAATCTGAAATGCTTCTCAAGCAACAAGGAAAAATAGGAAATAAAATTGTAACTTTGGCACCCTGTATCTCGCGTACTGTCAACTTTTGGATCAAGATATGTTCAGGTCAATTCACATATTTTGGTCTGTTGTATCTCCAGTTTCGAGATTTCCCCACCTTTCGCAGACACCCTGTATAATAGGCTCCTGGAGTATTTAAAACGAATAAAATGCCCTCAACATTTCAAAATAAAAAAATATCTACTTAATCTGTAATATGATGCAAATGTCCAAGTAAAAGCACAATGATTTTACTATTTTGTACATGGGTATTATTTTGCTTTCTCAATTGTACCTCGATAAACTTGTAAACATTTCTTGAGATAAATATAGTTATATACAGGGTGTCCCAGAAGTCGACGTCAAGCCGAAAGCGGGTGATAGGCAAAGTCATAACAGCTATCAGAAAAATATTTAAGAAAATTTTATGTATGTGTTTTGAAAATTATAGGTCTTTGAAAAAGATATAGAAATTTCACACCCTACGGCAGTCTGTCAACTCCTGTTACTACAAATATTAACTTTTTTCGATTTTATTTTTACAATGTAATGATGAATAATGCATCTTCAAACTGGTGTCTCAGCCTTACTGCCAACTTTTCTCGTTCAGGAAAAATTGCCACTTATTTTCCAACCAAGTATTCCAAAGTAAAACTTTGCTCAACTTTAACTGGCTGACTGGAAAAAATGTACTACGAGAGTTTGGCAAGTAACCTTAAAAGTTGGCGCATTTAATAACGATTCCAAAATGGTATAACACTTAGAAGATTACTCGTTAACTTATGCACAATTTTCATTTGAAAAAAAACTTTTTTCAAAATTTCCTAATTAAACAGCGATTATGAAAACGCAGAAGGACCCTTAAGGATAACTGTTTGCACAACAGTGGGCGTCAAAATGCTGCTGCTGATGATTTACCTTTACAGTAAATACTCAAACTGTTTTCCTTCAGCCGCAATACACGCTCGACATCTTAAAAAAGATCGGGTTATTAAACGAGCGAATCCACGGTTATTAACAAACTCAGCTGCTTCCAATAGTCTTTGCCGTAGTTCAGCTACATTTTGAATCGGCTTGAAATACACTTTTTCTTTTACAGTTCCCCAGTAAAAAAAGCTAAAGGATTCAAATCAGGTGATCGGGCTGGCCACGGTATTGTACCAGACCGCCTTATCCATCTGCCTGGAAAGTTTTGATCGAGATACTCTCTCACTGAGAGTGCATAGTGCGCTGGGCAGCCATCATGCTGAAACTACATGTCCCTGTAAATACTCAGTGGCACGTCCACCAATAAATTTTGTACATGATTTTTCAAAAAATCCAAATAAACTTCAGCAGTCAAAGTCTCTGGGAACTCAAACGGACCGATTATTTTACCATTTGAAATTCCTGTCCAATGGTTTATCTTGAAGCGATATTGAGATTTATCTTCTCTCATCAAATGTGGGTTTGCTACGTGCCACTTGTGTAAGTTATGCAGGTTCATGTACCCATCTTTCTTACATGTGGTCTCATCTGACCATAAAATTTTTTCAAAGAACTGTGGATCTTTCCTGTGTCTTTCTAACATTGTGCGACAAAAAGCAACTCGGGGCTCATAATCCCGGGGCAGGAGAGGTTGAACACGCTGTATGTGGTATGGATGAAGCACATCACTTACTTGCTATTGCACACTTTGATTTCGTACTGTTACTAATTTTGGATTCGTGAACTGGATTGTTGATCGCTTGTGATTTGGATTTGGACTGTTTAATTGCTCTTCAAAACAACATTTGCTTTCCTTAGACTATCTTTGATAGTGTGATTGTGCAGTGCCGCTATGTCCGTGTACACCGTACAAGAATATGCTAACATGCACCTCATTTATGGGGAATGCAGATGCAACGCTAGTGCTGCAGCGAGACTTTACTGTGAGAGGTACCCGAATGCAGCTCGTCATCCAGATCATCGAGTGTTCACCAATGTGCACCGCTTACTGTTCTCAGAGGGCCAACTACCAAACCAATCACACGGTGAGGGAAGATCTTTCCTTCCTTACGAAGACGTGGTGCTAGGAGCTGTCGAAGAAGACCCGAGTACTTCAGTGCGTGCAATAGAACTAAAAACAGGTGTGCCCAAAAGTACAGCCCATAGAATCTTGCAAAAAACGTGCTCCATCCATACCACGTACAGCGTGTTCAAGCTCTTCTGCCCCGGGATTATGAGCCCCGAGTTGCTTATTGTCGCACAATGTTAGAAAGACACAGGGAAGATCCACGGTTCTTTGAAAAAATTTTATGGTCAGATGAGACCACATTTATGAAAGATGGGTACATGAACCTGCATAACTTACACGAGTGGCACGTAGCAAACCACATTTGATGAGAGAAGATAAATCTCAATATCGCTTCAAGATAAACCATTGGACAGGAATTTTAAATGGTAAAATAATCGGTCCGTTTGAGTTCCCAGAGACTTTGACTGCTGAAGTTTATTTGGATTTTTTGAAAAATCATGTACAAAATTTATTGGTGGACGTGCCACTGAGTATTTACAGGGACATGTAGTTTCAGCATGATGGCTGCCCAGCGCACTATGCACTCTCAGTGAGAGAGTATCTCGATCAAAACTTTCCAGGCAGATGGATAAGGCGGTCTGGTACAATACCGTGGCCAGCCCGATCACCTGATTTGAATCCTTTAGCTTTTTTTACTGGGGAACTGTAAAAGAAAAAGTGTATTTCAAGCCGATTCAAAATGTAGCTGAGCTACGGCAAAGACTATTGGAAGCAGCTGAGTTTGTTAATAACGAAGATAATAAAGAAGATGTCGAGCGTGTATTGCGGCTGAAGGAAAACAGTTTGAGCATTTGCTGTAAAGGTAAATCATCATCAGCAGCATTTTGACTTTTGACGCCCACTGTTGTGCAAACAGTTATCCTTAAGGGTCCTTGTGCGTTTTCATAACGCTGTTTAATTAGGAAATTTTGAAAAATTTTCATCAGTTTTTATTCAAATAAAAATTGTGCGTAAGTTAACGAGTAATCTTCTAAGTGTTATACCATTTTTGAATCCTTATTAAATGCGCCAACTTTTAAGGTTACTTGCCAAACTCTCGTAGTACATTTTTTTCCAGTACAGCCAGTTAAAAGTTGAGCAAAGTTTTACTTTGGAGTACTTGGTTGGGAAATAAGTGGCAATTTTTCCTGAACGAGAAAAGTTGGCAGTAAGGTTGAGACACCAGTTTGAAGATGCATTATTCATCATTACATTGTAAAAATAAAATCCAAAAAAAGTTAATATTTGTAGTAACAGGCGTTGACAGACTGCCGTAGGGTGTGAAATTTCAATATCTTTTTCAAAGACCTATAATTTTCAAAACACATACATAAAATTTTTTCAAATATTTTTCTGACAGCTGTTATGACTTTGCCTATCACCCGGTTTCGGCTTGACGTCGACTTCTGGGACACCCTGTATAATTATAGAATCGCACTTACTGACTCCTTCAAGCCGTTTCACGCTGCGACTCGTTTTGATGTAAACGGTTCGTACTATATAGAAAAGTACGGCCACCACAGCTGTTGGTGCGAGTAGTATAGCATCTATGCACGCCAGAACAATAATGGCCCCAGTCAAATTCAGCAACAACTGTATATAAAAAAGAAGGGTAACGTTTTCCAAAACGTTCATTTCGACCAAATATACGTAGTATACAGGGCGTTCGAAAAATAGACGGAGATATTTTAATGGGTGATTCGTTGTTAAAAAATATGAAAAAAGTTTTTTAAACATGGGTCCGGAAATGCAGAGTTTTCAAGATACAGGGTGATACATTTAAAAAAGATATACTAGTATCTTAACAAAAATTACTCGATTCTTTAGCCCTGAATATATTAAAATTACCAGGTCCAGTGGCGACCCAGCGAATATTATTTTCAAAAAAATGTACGCCACTGCCTTTTTGTAACTTTGTTGCTTGGTTGAGCATCCAAAGATGCAACTTCTTGGGCTCATGTATCTCATTTCGTTTTCGCGCCAAAAAATAGCAGGGAATGAAAAAAGTTTAAAAGTAGAACCGAAAAAAAAACACCATATAATAAGAGATCACACGCGTCGCCCCATGGCGACGGAGGCACAGCAGTCTAGACATCAGTGTCGCCAATAGGCGGCAGGGACATTAAACGTGTTAAGGGTAAAAAGAAAGGACCGATTAAATGGTCACCAACAACACCCATCCCGGCATTTGAAGAAAATTGTTCCTGGTGGCGACATTGTACGTAGTAATGTATGATTTTAATAAAATTCCTGTTATTATTAACCTTTTGGTAATACTGTAGCGTTTTTCTAGGTTCTTTTGGGTGTGGATTAAAACACTGGATTCCACAAAAAGAAATGCACTCATTCATTCAACATTTATGTACACCGCTATCTATGTCTGACTAATACTTATGTCGCCATTGACTGCACTATACTCCACTCCGCTCTGCTACTCAACCGTATTCACTACTCTGCTTCCATCTCCCGGCCGCCGAGTTATATATAGTCCCCATTGCTGCTTCGAGAAAGGTCTGGTGAGCCACAAGGCGGCATCTAGAATATTGGAGGTCACTTCGTGTCGATCTAGAAGGCGATCCGCTGTCGCGATCCTCACAGACGCCGACAAGCGGCTTGTGCGGTCATGGTCCGCGTAAAAGCAGAGATCGGACATAAGCTCTGGCGAGTAGGAGTGCTGTATGAATGACTACCCCCTAATCTAAATGCTATAGTAGTGGTACTGATACCAGGATTTTGTTCCACAACACGCAAAAGTGCCTCGTCAAACTCAGGCGTCCTACGGACATCGGGCGTCCTCTATCTTTGATGAAATGGCAAAGCCTTGTAAATAAGATTATTGTCAAAAACATCACGAAAGAGAAATAAGAAAATTTACCTCTTTACCGTAATCTATGGACTACGCTTTCAAATGTTTTACTATACTAAGTGACATATAAATCCGAACACCCAGTTTAAATGGTTTTATTTTAATAAAAGTTGGTGAATGTATTTATCTTACTGTAAATAACAAGTGAAAAAATTTTCAGCCTTATCAGTTGGACATTCCGGTTTTTATACTGCTTGTTTTTAATTCACTAACGCTCTAAATATGAATATTTATAATAATATTATATGTATAATATATAATATCGGTTACGATGCCTAGAGTACGGAGACCTGTACGATTTCGTCAATTTAGTGAGTTTGATAGGGGCCGTATAGTGGGACTTCGGGAAGCTGGACTTTCTTTTCGGGCAATTGCAGTTAGAGTGCACAGAAGTGTAGACACTGTGGTTAGGTGTTGTCAGGCTTGGCTTCGAGAAGGCCGTACGCAAAGAGCACGGGGCACTGGACGCCGCCGTAGAACAACAGACCGTGATGATCGCCGCCTAAGATTATTGGCCTTAAGGGACCGTTTCTCCACTACCAGGTGCATTGCAAATGAATGGTTTGCAGAACACGGAAGACCTATTGGCATGCGAAGTGTTTACCGACGAATGAGAAGTTTTGGCTTGTTTTCATACCGGCCACACTGGGTCCTCCCTTTAACTCAAGAACTCCGACGTAATCGCCTTGAGTGGTGCAGACAACGGTCACTCTGGGATCAGGAATGGAACAGTATTGTCTTTAGTGACGAGTCTCGATTTTGTTTAGGCATGCACGATGGTCGTACCAGGGTTAGAAGGCGACGTGGTGAAAGGAGGAATCCACAGTTTTTTGTTGAAAGACATGTTCATCACACTGTTGGAGTTATGGGTTGGGGTGCTATAGCTTATGGTTCCAGGTCACCTTTAATCTTCATCAGAGGTAACATGAACGCGCAGCGTTATATCCACGAAGTTCTAGAACCCCATCTTTTACCCTATCTTGACACCCTAGCAGATCCAACTTTCCAACAAGATAATGCCCGACCACATGTTGAAAGAGTCACAATAGACTTCTTTCAACATAATGATGTCACATTGTTACCATGGCCACCAAGATCTCCCGACTTATCCCCAATTGAGCACGTGTGGGATATGATGGGTAGTAGATTGCTCAATTTGCAACGTCCTCCTCAGACTCTAGAAGCACTTCGAGAGGAGTTGGTGGTTGCCTGGAATGAGATACCACAGGAGGACATTGACCACGTGATCAGAAGCATGCCTAGGCGCGTTGGAGAATACGTAGCACATCAGGGTGCATCCACACATTATTAAAGGTTAAAGGGCTTTAAAGCAGTGCAATCATTTTGAATTTTTTATCATTTACTTATTATGCTTCATTAAGTACTTATACAAAATTTTATTAAAATAAAACCATTTAAACTGGGTGTTCGGATTTATATGTCACTTAGTATATATGGAAGTTCCGATGGGGAAACGCTTCTGCACACTATGAGCACTATGAAAGTATAATTTTCCGTTACAAAAACCGAGACAAAAACTTTTTCGACAAATTTTGCAAAGAAAATCTCGTGGATAATTCTTTTCAAGAAGAACTGACGCGTAAATGTCAAACCTTTATGCAGAAATGATTTTTTGTTTTCTAAGGCACTTGAGATTTTTTCAGCAAACATTAATAAACCAATGCACATGCAATGAAACGGTTTTTATTTTTTGTTTCTCGAAAACGAAGTGGGATACGAAAAAAAAAGAGACAAGGAACTTGTATTCTTAGATACTCAACAACAAATATTAAAGTTACAAAAAAGGCAGTGGCGTACATTTATTTAATAATATTCGGTAAGGTGCCCTTTGGGACGTCATTGGACCTAATAATTTCAATCTATTCAGAGCTAAATTAGCCTCTTTATACAGCAAATAAAATTGGCAAATTTCAATAGAATCCAGTATAATTTTTTATATATTATTTTTTTTTAATTTAATACCCTGTACCTTGAAAACTATGCATTCCCGGAGCCACGTTTATAAAAACTTTTTTTTCATACTTTTTAACAAGGAATCATCCTCTAAATTATCTCCGTCTATTTTTCAAACACCCTATGTAAACTTATGATGCAATATTGTTATATTCTATTATTATTATTATTATTATTATTATTGAGGATGGACTTCAGCGATATGCTACTAAAATTACATAATCATCTCGCGTTGTCAGCTTAACATGAAAGGTACTATTACATCATACCTACTCGAATTTATTGATATTAGGAATAAACATCAAATCTTATTTTGCTGATTTACATTTTATGAAATATATTTTTTACCTGTACGGTATCTATGAATGCATAGGGCAAAAGCTCATCTACAGAACCCAAGTCTTTCGAAAACCTGTTCAAAATTCTTCCAGAGTTGTTCGTGTTGAAGAAGTACATAGAGGCATGAACGACGCTGTTGAACATCCTGTTGTGCAATCTAAAATATTTGAAACAAATAACACATATTTTTCGGGGCGTAATCAAATGTTACAAATATGTTTGCAGAAAGATCATTTATGTCGCACATGTGTTCATTTATGCAAAAATTCAAAAAACCTGCGAAACCACATGAAATTCATTACCTATTTCAGAGTTAGTACAGGGCGTCGAGTAGGAAAGTTCACATTTCAAATTTGAATTACTCGGCAACCGCATACGCGAGGAAGTGAGGAGAGGTTTTGATCGACGCGTTCCGCGTGCGGGTTAAATAGTCACGATGAAACGTTGGACCGGAGCATAACGTACTTTTGCTCTCGAGGTTTACGTTAAGAGTAGTGATTCATACGCAATTTTGTACACGATACAGCATTCGCCGACCAAGAGATGCCCAAAGTAAGAACCTATTGGAAAAGTGGATTAAGGGGTTCCGTGAAACAGGCTCTACTCTCAGTCCACCCATTCCTGGCCACACATCACTGTATCAACCGAGGAAAATGTGCGTCGAGTAAGTGATTGGGTCATGTTTTCCGGACGTAAACTCACTCCACTCTCGGAATGTCCGGGTGGAGGGTGGGCTCGAGGGAACAACATCGAAGATAAAATTTGTTTTTCGAACATCTGCGGGATCAACAGCAACATTGATGCTGTTCATCACTACCTGCAATCCAATCGTCCCGCCGTGCTTTTCTTGGCGGAGACAAAAATCTCAGAGACTGCACCGATTAACCATCTCAACTTCCCAAACTACGAGGTGCACTCCAATCTGAGAAAGAACGGGGGAGTTGTGGCTTTTGTCCGCAGCAGTCTTTCCTGCTCCAGGGATCTTTCTTTGGAATCAGACCGGAAGGACATTCTGTGGCTTCGCCTCAACTCCAAAACATCACCCAAATTTATTTGCTGCCTTTATCGCTCTCCCTCGAACCATAACTGGGATGACCTACTCGAATACCTCGCCGTCCAGATCGACTTCCTGAACATCAATCACCCCGCTTCAGAGGTAGTTCTTCTCGGTGATTTCAATGCCCATAATGAGCTTTGGTTGGGCTCAAATAAGACCGATGCAGCAGGTCGTGCAGTCGAAGCGTTCGCTCTTACTCAAGGGCTCACCCAGCTGGTGACGAGCCCTACTTTTTTCCCCCGCGTCTCGTCACACACCAGTAGCCTGCTAGATCTCTTTCTGACCACGCATCCTGCCCCTTACAGCACTGCTGTCCTGTCCCCCCTGGGTAATTCAGATCACGGTGTTGTGGAGGTTAGGTTTCGGTCAGAAGCCGCTGTGGCAGCAGAAACTCGCACAGGCCGCAAAACTTGGCATTACGGACATGCCGACTGGGAGGGGCTCAGAGACTTCTTCTCTAGCTTTCCTTGGAGAGATGTCTGTTTCACTGACGCGGATGCGTCGACTGTCTGTTCTTCAATAACCGAAATTATCCACGTCGGAATGGAGGAATACATCCCTCACACAGTGAAAGTTCCTAAACCAGGGTCCAACGGCTGGTTCAACAAATCGTGTGACACTGCTCGCCAGCAGAAGATCAAGGCCCACAGAACCTACTTACAAAACCCCACTGTAGAGAACAGACAAGCCGACGTCGAGTCCAGAAACAAATATAACGAAGCGGTTCGCAATGCCAAAAACCAGCATGATATAAAAGTTAGGCACAGGGTAATGTCGCAGCGCAATGGCAGTCGGTCTTTCTGGACGCTGGCCAAGCAGATTGAAAAGAACTTCTCACACAGTAGCCTTCCACCACTTACGTGTCAGGATGGAACTATTGTATTCGACTCAAAGGCCAAGGCGGAAGTGCTAGCCAAGATCTTTGCTGCCAACTCCACCATGGACGTCCCCACCAACGCCCAAGTGCCGTCAATTCAAAGGGTTCCCCACACTATGCGGGGGGTAACATTCAGGCATAAGACCGTAAGACGAGTGCTCTTGTCGCTCGACATCAACAAAGCTTCTGGTCCGGACTTGATTCCTGCCATTGTACTGAAGAGATGTGCAGCTGAGCTTGCTCCAGTTCTTTCGCGTCTCTTCCAGATATCTTATGAATCCGGCACCTTCCCAGAAAACTGGAAATTTGCTCATGTACAGCCCATCCCAAAAAAAGGATCTAAAACCGACCCTTACAACTACAGGCCTATAGCTCTGCTTTCTGTTATAAGTAAAGTGATGGAGAGGTGCATAAATCGCGAGCTTCTGGACTACCTCGAACGTCACAGCTTGATTAGCGACAGGCAGTACGGTTTCCGGCACCAACGATCCACAGGGGACCTCCTAGCTTACGTCACGCAACTGTGGAGTAAACTCATCCAGTCTCATGGTGAGGCTCATGTCGTTGCTCTTGACATCACGAAAGCGTTCGATCATCTGTGCCCTCTTAAGCAAACTTCCATCCTACGGCCTCCCAGAAAAGCTTTGCAGATGGGTGGCTGACTTTATCTCTGGCCGCAAGATCCGTCGTAATTGACGGGTTCTCCTCTTCATCCCACAACGTCAACGCGGGTGTTCCCCAGGGATCGGTCTTGGTTCCAACACTGTTTCTCTTACATATCAACGACCTCCTTTCCTGCACGATCAACCCAATCCACAGCTTCGCTGATGACAGCACTCTACATGCAGGAATTCAGAGTGACAAGCCGATATCTGCCGCTGAGCTGGAAAAAAGAAGACTAGCGACGACTTCTTCTCTGACAAGAGACCTGGAGGCTATCACTGCTTGGGGACGCAACAATCTTGTACAGTTCAATGCTTCCAAAACACAGTACTGTACCTTGACGAACAAAAAGCGTCCTAGCGCTCATACAGTTTCGATGGACGGTCGAGTTCTACCAAAGAGCCATTCATTTCGGCTGGTCGGAGTCCAGATCACCGAGGACCTGATCTGGCACGAACACATCTCTTCAATAGCTGCAGCTGCTGGGAAAAAGCTAGGCTATTTGTTTAGGGCTAAGAAGTACTTTTCTCCGCATGACCTTCTCACTCTATACAAGGCCCAGATAAGGCCTAGCCTCGAGTATTGCTCACACATTTGGGGTGCTGCCGCCCCGACTGCATTGTCCATGCTCGATGCTGTCCAGAGGAGGGCGGTCCGACTGATCGATGACTCTTCTCTAACAGACAGTTTCGGGACTCTTTCGCACCGGCGGGCCGTCGGCGATCTAGCTCTTTTCTATCGCTACACCAACGGGCTTTGCTCCTCAGAGTTCTCTTCCATGATGCCGCCGCGCGATGCGCCTGCCAGACAGACCCGCCTGACTTCGGCATCCCATCCTAACCGTGTCAAACTTCGTACATCCAGAACTGGCCGATACGACCGCTCCTTTGTCCCGAGGGTGTCTAGATTGTGGAACAATCTACGGGAGGAAGCTTTTCCCAGTTCTACTAGCCTTAGGCAGTTCAAAAATCGTATTAACAAAATTTCTTTGGGATCATCATAGCAGCCGCGGTGTTCCGGCATTTAGGCTTCTGCCTGCGCGGCTGTTTCGATATAAAAAAAAAACAGTGTCATAAGGCTCTGGTGTATCAAATTCCGAGTGGCAGACTTTACATTGACATTTTTTATTCGAAGAATGGACAATGAAAATAAAAAACTAAAAAGGCTAATCTTGCTAAGTCTTACCGCATAGAAGCCCGCATGCATACAGCAAAGAATATCAATGACCTCGTTATGGCGACCAAAATGGTAGGGAGCATGATGGCAGTATAGATCCAAATGCATTCTTGGCGCGAAAGCTTATCGTAAAATCCCATAGACGATGCATCTCCGTGATGATATCTCAATTCTTCTAACGTTACCCTAGAAGGATATAATTAAAAATGCATCGAACCTTAAAAATCGAAATATCTCAAAAACGGCTAACTATAACGAAACTCACAAGAGAGCTTTTTTATACAGAAAAGTGCGAGGAATCAGTTTTTTTATTCAAAAAGCAAAAAATTGCACTAAGAAAAATGTTTCGGTCATTTTAATACACTACAGGTACAGTACAGAGCGCCCTCTAGCGGCTACAGTAAAACTAAGCCAATGGTTCGTTTTGTCGTACCAAAATACCTTTGTATACCAATTTTCACTGTTATACATCAAATATTGTTCGAAATATTTAAGAAAAACTATTTTAGAAAGTAAATTTAAACACGCTGTATTTCGGAAGCCACGCATTTTTCGACCCATGTTTATATAAACTTTATGCATTAATTTTAAAAGTTCTATCGAATCTTAAAGTTATGCAATAATAAACTGATATCGCAAGATGATTAATAATTGCGACTAGTTACCATTTAGACAAAAAGAAGTCTCCGCCGCTAGCGAAACACTGGGCACCCAAGAAAAACATCACCATGATCAATATAATGCACCAATTTCCTCCTGCTCTGAAATACTCTTTATAATTGACCAAGTCCACTTTTCCAAATGATGTAATTTCTGCGATAAACAAAGGTTTCGCCTTGAAACAAATAACAAAGATACGTTAAATTTACAACTGTATACTGTAGAACATTGATTCCCAAAGCGGTCTATATCGACCCCTAGGGGTCTATGACAACCTGCAAGGGGTCTACGTCAGCGAAAAAAATAAGTGACATATAAATCCGAACATCCAGTTTAAATGGTTTTATTTTAATAAAATGCACCCTGTGGATGCACCCTGATGTGCTACGCATTCTCCAACCCCCCCAGGCATGCTTCTGATCAGGTGGTCAATGTCCTCCTGTGGTATCTCATTCCAGGCAACCACCAACTCC
Organism: Acanthoscelides obtectus; assembly: GCA_963669975.1. NCBI lineage: Eukaryota > Metazoa > Arthropoda > Insecta > Coleoptera > Chrysomelidae > Acanthoscelides > Acanthoscelides obtectus. The sequence goes on from CAVLJG010000003.1 coordinate 121,303,143, forward strand.
TCTCGAAGTGCTTCTAGAGTCTGAGGAGGACGTTGCAAATTGAGCAATCTCCTACCCATCATATCCCACACGTACTCAATTGGGGATAAGTCGGGAGATCTTGGTGGCCATGGTAACAATGTGACATCATTATGTTGAAAGAAGTCTATTGTGACTCTTGCAACATGTGGTCGGGCATTATCTTGTTGGAAAGTTGGATCTGTCAGGGTGTCAAGATAGGGTAAAAGATGGGGTTCTAGAACTTCGTGGATATAACGCTGCGCGTTCATGTTACCTCTGATGAAGATTAAAGGTGACCTGGAACCATAAGCTATAGCACGCCAAACCATAACTCTAACAGTGTGATGAACATGTCTTTCAACAAAAAACTGTGGATTCCTCGTTTCACCACGTCGCCTTCTAACCCTGGCATGACCATCGTGCATGCCTAAACAAAATCGAGACTCGTCACTAAAGACAATACTGTTCCATTCCTGATCCCAGAGTGACCGTTGTCTGCACCACTCAAGGCGATTTCGTCGATGTTCTCGAGTTAAAGGGAGGACCCAGTGTGGCCGGTATGAAAACAAGCCAAAACTTCTCATTCGTTGGTAAACACTTCCCATGCCAATAGGTCTTCCGTGTTGTGCAAACCATTCATTTGCAATGGACCTGGTAGTGGAGAAACGGTCCCTTAAGGCCAATAATCTTAGGCGGCGATCTTCACGGTCTGTTGTTCTACGGCGGCGTCCAGTGCCCCTTGCTCTTGGCGTACGGTCTTCTCGAAGCCATGCCTGACAACACCTAACCACAGTGTCTACACTTCTTTGCACTCTAACTGCAATTGCCCGAAAAGAAAGTCCAGCTTCCCGAAGTCCCACTATACGGCCCCTATCAAACTCACTAAGTTGACGAAATCGTACAGGTCTCCGTACTCTAGGCATCGTAACCGATCGTAAAGGATGTCAAGAACCAAAATCCGCCAACGTTGATTCTTTACTGCGGCTGAAATATTCATTTTTAGAGCGTTAGTGAATTAAAAAAAAGGAGTATAAAAAGCGGAATGTCCAACTGATAAGGCTGAAAATTTTTTCACTTGTTATTTACAGTAAGATAAATGCATTCACCAACTTTTATTAAAATAAAACCATTTAAACTGGGTGTTCGGATTTATATGTCACTTAGTATAACAAACCTGCTCAGTGTCGGCACTAGACCATATATGGATGTCAACGAAATCAGCTTCGTGCAGCTCATTCCGTTTCCCGCAAAGAAACAAAAAGTACTTAATTGATTAAATGTTCTAAATTAGACGTTTAAATCATTTTGTTATACCACCCTTGTATACCTTTTTGCCTTCAATGTCAATCATACTGTTGAAAGCGGCACTACTGATAGAAAGTTGCCGGAACAATTTTTTGCTCTCTTTTTCTTCTTCAGGTAAAGTTGATTCTTGCATAACATTATGGAAGCTACCTTGTGTCTTCGACAGCTCTTGATATGTGCCTCTGGCCTGCAAATTGTACATTTTCGCGATCCAACAAAAAATCATAAAAAGAATCCCAAAAAATATACTGGAGTGTTACACCCAGAAAAAATAATTTCCTCAACTAGTCTTACATCAAGAATGAAACGATAACATTCTCACGAACTTTTATTGACAAGTAGTAAGAAAAAAGTTATTAACGTGTTGGGCGACCCCGCAGCTAAATACACTCCTGATCACGACTAGGCATCGACAAAATGAGATAATGTCTGGTTGTGGCACCTCATTCCAAGCAACTCGAACTTCGTGGAAGAGTCTGTGGCAGATGGTGCAAAGTGGATAGTTTCCTCACCATCATATCCCGGTAAAACACTAACGCCTGCTTCTTGAAGAAAGTCTAGGACGTGATCAACATAACGCGCAGCAGTCATATTGCCTTGAACAAAGAGAAGGTGGATCGGCCAGACAATAGTCCGCCTAATCCAAATATTACGCCATTCTCCACGACGGCGTCTACCCTTCTACGACCATCGTGCGTACCTAGACCGAATCGCGATTCGTCGCTGCAGATGACATTATGCCTCCCAATGTTGCCGTTCTCTGCTCCAGTTCAGACGTTGACGACAGTGGTCCGCAGTCAGAGGAAGCACTAGCCGTGGACGGTCTAAAAAAAGTCCAAAGGCTTGACTGCGGCGATAGAGTGTGCGCATAGTAACAGGAATAATCTGCTCCGAACCACTGGTCAGCGATCTGACGCGTAGTGGCAAAACGGTCGTTGTCTGAAGTGCCTATCTTGACGCTCTGTGGTACGCCTCGGTGGACCAGCTGGCCTTCTTCGTGTTCCTCTTCCCTCTTCTATCCACACACGACACACACGCATTACCGTCATTCCAGTACTCTCAACGCTGCGGCTAATTTCGCGATAGGACAAACCAACATCTCGATAGGCAATAAGTCTACCACTAACATGGTCGTAATTTGAACGTTTCCGAACTCGAGGCAACACTAGTAAATAATAATAATAATAATAATAAATGGTCTTTATTCATTATAAATAACTTGAGGATAAAAAAAAGAAATTTTTTTAAAGATAAAATGATGAAAGGCGTAGTTCAGCCTAAGCTGCTTTTCAACTAAACCCACAAGAAAATAACACTCATACAATATATATATATATATAAAAAAAAAGATAATATGCAATACAAAACAGAAATGAAAGGGCAATAACTAAAAATACAAGGTGTCCGCAAAGTTGGGGTTTTCCTTTTCAGAAACAACTACCCTTGAAATAACAAAGGTAATGTGTAGTGAAACGAGGGCGACCAAGTGAAAAAAAATAAAGGAAAAAGTACTCACTCTCCAGTTGACGAGAAGGGTTAAGTACGTCTCTGCCCGAAATCATACCGCTCCAACAGAAAATGAAATCAGCTGATGCGCTACCGAGCAGACGCACCATGCCAGCCCAAACATTCACCGAAAATGTTTGTTGAAAATGTGCCCGACGGACAGCGTGCGGATTTTCTACTGACCAAACATGAGTGTTGCGAAAGTTATTCACCCCATTACGCGGGAACGTAGATTCGTCTGTCACCAATATGCACTTCAAAAAGTCGGGATTATTGTCATGTTGATGCAACAACCACTCACAAAACCGCACTCTCGCTGGAAAATCGTCAGGTTAAAGGGCTTGTATACGTTGGACGTGAAACGGATACAGCCCCTCTTCACGCAGCGTTTGCAACACTTTAGTTTTTGATACTTGCACTTCTCTAGCCACGTCTCTAGTGCTTGTTGAGGGATTCTCATCTACGCAATTACCTCTACAGGCGTGACCGTAACCGTCGGTTGAAGGTTGCATACTGACCTGACACACTGACCCCGCCCCAGTTTTGCCGTCGGGTTGAGACCTTGTAACAGTCGGGGATATCGCGGCGGGTCGCGGCTACAGGACGGTATTCAGATATTTTTGATGTTGCAGAGCCCTTTATCTCGGTTCCCTTAAGACATTGGTGTATATGGTACTGAGAAAAATTGCTTATGTTTTCAAGATCTACACGTCGTGTAAAGGAAAACCCCAACTTTGCGGACACCCTGTATTGTCACTACTCAGCGTTCAGAAACTGCTTTTTTCACAAAAACTAAGAGATAACATTTTAACAAAGGTAAACAAAAACAAAGATAAAACGTTAACATTGTTGCCATGCTGGTGTAGTGAAAAACAACTGAAATAGTCAACGATTTTGATCCAGAAGATGAAATTCCATTAAGTGATTTACTGAAAATTAATAGTTAACTGAATATAGAAAAATTTAATGAGTATGTAAATGTTGACACTAATTTAATAGCAACACAGGAATTGTCAAACTCCAATTTGGTTATTGAAGAATCCTTTGATAACGAACAGGAGGACGAACTAGAAAACAACGATGAAGAAGAGCATCCAATGACAACTATGGAGGCATCAGACTGGGTGAAAAAGTTATTTTCAGCAGGAAGAAGACGGTACACACTTACCAAATTAAATAAAATTCAACTAAATATACTAAGTGACATATAAATCTGAACACCCAGTTTAAATGGTTTTATTTTAATAAAAGTTGGTGAATGTATTTATCTTACTGTAAATAACAAGTGAAAAAATTTTCAGCCTTATCAGTTGGACATTCCGGTTTTTATACTGCTTTTTTTTAATTTACTAATGCTCTAAAAATGAATATTTCAGCCGCAGTAAAGAATCACGGTTGGCCGATTTTGGTTCTTGATATCCTTTACGATCGGTTACGATGCCTAGAGTACGGAGACCTGTACGATTTCGTCAACTTAGTGAGTTTGATAGGGGCCGTATAGTGGGACTTCGGGAAGCTGGACTTTCTTTTCGGGCAATTGCAGTTAGAGTGCAAAGAAGTGTAGACACTGTGGTTAGGTGTTGTCAGGCATGGCTTCGAGAAGGCCGTACGCAAAGTGCAAGGGGCACTGGACGCCGCCGTAGAACAACATACCGTGAAGATCGCCGTCTAAGATTATTGGCCTTAAGGGACCGTTTCTCCACTACCAGGTCCATTGCAAATGAATGGTTTGCAGAACACGGAAGACCTATTGGCATGCGAAGTGTTTACCGACGAATGAGAACTTTTGGCTTGTTTTCATACCGGCCACACTGGGTCCTCCCTTTAACTCGAGAACACCGACGTAATCGCCTTGAGTGGTGCAGACAACGGTCACTCTGGGATCAGGAATGGAACAGTATTGTCTTTAGTGACGAGTCTCGATTTTGTTTAGGCATGCACGATGGTCGTGCCAGGGTTAGAAGGCGACGTGGTGAAAGGAGGAATCCACAGTTTTTTGTTGAAAGACATGTATCATCACACTGTAGGAGTTATGGTTTGGGGTGCTATAGCTTATGGTTCCAGGTCACCTTTAATCTTCATCAGAGGTATCACGAACGCGCAGCGTTATATCCACGAAGTTCTAGAACCCCATCTTTTACCCTATCTTGACACCCTGGCAGATCCAACTTTCCAACAAGATAATGCCCGACCACATGTTGCAAGAGTCACAATAGACTTCTTTCAACATAATGATGTCACATTGTTACCATGGCCACCAAGATCTCCCGACTTATCCCCAATTGAGCACGTGTGGGATATGATGGGTAGGAGATTGCTCAATTTGCAACGTCCTCCTCAGACTCTAGAAGCACGTCGAGAGGAGTTGGTGGTTGCCTGGAATGAGATACCACAGGAGGACGTTGACCACCTCATCAAAAGCATACCTAGGCGCGATGGAGAATGCGTAGCACATCAGGGTACATCCACACATTATTAAAGGTCAAAGGGCTTTAAAGCAGTGTAATCATTTTGAAATTTTTATCATTTACTTATTATGCTTCATTAAGTACTTATACAAAATCTTATTAAAATAAAACCATTTAAACTGGGTGTTCGGATTTATATGTCAGTATAATTATACAAAAGAACAATCTGTACAAATGAAACTTACTAGTTTTTTTACCAAAGAGTTTACGGTGCAAATTTCAAAATTATGTAGAACTTTTTGTATGTATCTTCATTTATGTAATACATGTTAAACAAATGCATTTTAAGCTTTTAATGGTATTTCTGCTGCTTTTTTCATCGAAAAAAGTGTTTCTTTTAAGATGGTCATCCGCGGGTTGCATTGTAGTTATTATGCCAAAAAAACAAGTTGATGCATTTTTTTTCTGAGTGTAACACTTCTAGTGTCGCAGAGTATACTTCCAAATTTTGCGGTTTAGCAAGTTTAAATAACGTTTCCGCGAAGAACCTGGTGTTACCTGAACTCCTCCCTCCCACAATATAAGAATCTGATCAGCTCTTCTCAGATAGTGCAGTTGGTGTGTCACAAGTACGACGATTTTGTCTCCAAGATACTCTTTAATACATTTCTCGAATAAGTGTGAGCCTAGAATGAAATACTTCCAAGTATCTACGGAGATTCCCTGAATACGACATACACTACCGTTCAAAAGTATTTGAACACCCAGGAAACAAGGAAACTGATGGAAGAAAACATTACAATATACGTTTTTTTTACTCCGTTAATATCTTAAATTTTATTATAATTTTATTGTGAGGTTATTAATTATGATTGATTGTTCGACCATCTACTACTGTATTACCGGGTGGCGCATCGAAAACGAAACAGACGCATTTTGTTTGGAAAAAACGCTCAGTCCCATCGATTTTGTTTTTGGCAAAAAATCACGTTAACACGTGCAGCCCCCTGGGCGGGGGTGACACCAACCCTAAAATCTTAAATGGAAAGGGGGATCGAGCGATACCTTATTTTAAAGGTATTTCAATTCCCTTTATAATGATGTAAAATACATGAGGTTCAGTTCAGTAGTTTTGAAGATTTATTGACTTAAAGCTTAAAGTAGACTTTAACAGGTACATCAGATTAGTTTGTACTACTTTCAGAAGAAATTTGACGAAAATAATTTACTTAATAAATCAAAGCTTTTCTTCACTACGCCCATGGTTTGTTTATCATTTTGTTGTTGAAAATAGCTATTGGAGCGTTTTTTTGTGGCAAAAAATTTATTTCTTGAAGAAAGATAAGGAAATATCTCGTACTTATTTTTAATAGCAATTTAGTGTATAGTTTGCGATTGATTTGACTTTGTTGCTAAAATAACTTTTAACGCTTTATTACATAAATTAACCATGGTATATTCCACAGCAGAAAGAGTTGCAATTATCGAAATATTTTTCGGAAATATACTAAGTGACATATAAATCCGAACACCCAGTTTAAATGGTTTTATTTTATTAAAATTTTGTATAAGTACTTAATGAAGCATAATAAGTAAATGATAAAAATTTCAAAATGATTGCACTGCTTTAAAGCCCTTGGACCTTTAATAATGTGTGGATGCACCCTGATGTGCTACGCATTCTCCAACGCGACTAGGCATGCTTCTGATCAGGTGGTCAATGTCCTCCTGTGGTATCTCATTCCAGGCAACCACCAACTAGTCTCGAAGTACTTCTAGAGTCTGAGGAGGACGTTGCAAATTGAGCAATCTCCTACCCATCATATCCCACACGTGCTCAATTGGGGATAAGTCGGGAGATCTTGGTGGCCATGGTAACAATGTGACATCATTATGTTGAAAGAAGTCTATTGTGACTCTTGCAACATGTGGTCGCGCATTATCTTGTTGGAAAGTTGGATCTGCCAGGGTGTCAAGATAGGGTAAAAGATGGGGTTCTAGAACTTCGTGGATATAACGCTGCGCGTTCATGTTACCTCTGATGAAGATTAAAGGTGACCTGGAATCATAAGCTATAGCACCCCAAACCATAACTCCAACAGTGTGATGAACATGTCTTTCAACAAAAAACTGTGGATTCCTCCTTTCACCACGTCGCCTTCTAACGCTGGCACGACCATCGTGCATGCCTAAACAAAATCGAGACTCGTCACTAAAGACAATACTGTTCCATTCCTGATCCCAGAGTGACCGTTGTCTGCACCACTCAAGGCGATTACGTCGGTGTTCTCGGGTTAAAGGGAGGACCCAGTGTGGCCGGTATGAAAACAAGCCAAAACTTCTCATTCGTCGGTAAACACTTCGCATGCCAATAGGTCTTCCGTGTTCTGCAATCCATTCATTTGTAATGGACCTGGTAGTCGAGAAACGGTCCCTTAAGGTCAATAATCTTAGGCGGCGATCTTCACGGTCTGTTATTCTACGGCGGCGTCCAGTGCCCCTTGTTCTTTGCGTACGGCCTTCTCGAAGCCATGCCTGACAACACCTAACCACAGTGTCTACACTTCTTTGCACTCTAACTGCAATTGCCCGAAAAGAAAGTCCAGCTTCCCGAAGTCCCACTATACGGCCCCTATCAAACTCACTAAGTTGACGAAATCGTACAGGTCTCCGTACTCTAGGCATCGTAACCGATCGTAAAGGATGTCAAGAACCAAAATCCGCCAACGTTGATTCTTTACTGCGGCTGAAATATTCATTTTTAGAGCGTTAGTGAATTAAAAAAAGCAGTATAAAAACCGGAATGTCCAACTGATAAGGCTGAAAATTTTTTCACTTGTTATTTACAGTAAGATAAATACATTCACCAACTTTTATTAAAATAAAATCATTTAAACTGGGTGTTCGGATTTATATGTCACTTACAGACTGTGATATGGATATTATAGATATAGTAGCATTAATGCTAAATAAATCTGAAACGAACAAAAACGAACTTGTTGAACAATCTTGAACTATAAGGTATAGAAGCACGGTTAGTTTATCAAATGAAACAAGACAACTGAAGCAAAACTGTGTGATGGGCTTATGAACCACACAATTCAAAATAAATGCTCGAAAAAGAAATCCTGAGAAAGAATTCCTATCCAAAAACGTAACAATATTCTAAAGCCAAAGAAATTCCTATTACGGCTAATAATGAGATTTCAATAATTTTGATTTCAATCACTTTTGAGTGATGGTGATGCTTTTCAATAAATAAAGAAAAATAAATACGTACTGAATAGTTTTTGTTTTTTTATGATTTTAAATGGGAATATGGTGTTCAAAAAAAAAAACAAGCGTTCTTCAGGCACCGATGAAGTTCCGAATTTCTTAGTCAAGAAAATATTATTGTACATAACCAAACCTTTTGTTTTTCTAGTTAATTTATCATTCTGCACTGGTGTATTTCCAAACAACCTGAAAACAGGAAAAGTAACTCCAATTCTTAAGAAAGGAGATACTTCTTTGGTTAGCAATTACAGACCGGTGACTGTTCCATGCTGTTTTTCCAAGATTCTTGAGTATTGTTTTTTAGATCGACTTCTGCGGTTCTTGGAAAGCAATGACACTCTATCATCCAATCAACATGGTTTCCGTATTGGAAAATCAACCATGACCGCATGTCGTTCATTTATCAACAGGTTAGTCTACTGTATTGAGGCAGGAGAATGCCCGGTTGGGATATTTTGTGACCTCAGTTGTGTCAGTCATGACATACTATTAGCCAAACTAACAGACTATGGAATTGGTGGTACAGCCTACCTGTGGATAAAATCGTACTTGCAGAATAGGTCACAATTCGTGGCAATAACACACAACAACGCTGGTCAACTGAAGCAGGTCAAATCGGGTATGGTCAACATAAATATAGGCGTACCACAAGGATCTATATTGGGGCCAGTGCTGTTTTCCCTTTATATAAATAACCTGGAGCAATGTTTCCCTGAAGCACATTTCACGTTGTATGCAGACGATGCCTCCATCATTATATCAAATAAAGACGAGGCTGATTTAATAAATAAATGTAACACCTTAGTGTACAACATCAATAGCTGGTTTGAAGAAAATCAGTTACTTCTTAATAGCGAGAAGACCACAGTTATAAGGTTCCATAACATTCGAAAGTCAATACCAGCGATTCAGCACTGCAGAGTGATAAAAGCACCAAGTTTTTAGGGCTCCACCTAGACCAATGTCTCAACTTCAAAGGACATTGCGATTATCTATCATCAAAAATAAATTCACAAGCATATTTATTCAAGAACCTGAGATCTGTTTTCACAGAGAATCAGCTATTGATGTTGTATCATGGTCAGGTTGAGTCTCGCATGCTGTATGCTTTGTGCTTCTGGGGTTCATCGGTGAACGCTTCTAAGGTGTTCCTAAGTCAAAAACGGCTGGTGAGGTGTATGGTGGGAGTAAGCAGCACTTATAGTTGCAGAGAATTATTCAAGAGATTAAAAATGATGACACTGCCTTCGCTTTTTCTCTACAATATGGCTCTCTATACTTTTTTAAACAAAGATGATCTCACCTTGAATAGTCATATACATCAAATGGGCACTCGCAGACAAAACGACATCCATATACCTTTTGCGCGTTATAAGTTAGGCAGCAGATCACCATGTATTTTAGGTCCTAAAATTTTTAACAACCTGTCTGACTCCATAAAAAGGATCACCTCAATAGGCCAATTCAAATCTGAACTGAAAAGCTACTTTATAAGTAACTGTTTTTATGCAATTAGCGACTTTGTCAGTTTTTAAATATCTTTTTTTATCACTAATTTTAACTTGTTTGTTGTTGGATGTTATTTGTTTGTATTTTCATTTATTTATTTACTTTGTACATATTTACTTATTGTATTTTTTTGACGAAACCTATACATGTTCATGCATGTCTAATGGAAAATAAATTCATTATTATTATTAAATACTTTTGTATGGTAGTGTACGTCTAATACGAGGGCGGTTCGATAAGTACTCGCATCACCTTATCGGAGAGCTCGCAAAATTAAACACCCGAGCACCTCGAAAACGGTCTAAGGCAAGGCTTAAAAATATCATAAAGCAACTTACGCCTGAAAATGATGATTTCTGTAAAATTACGTCTTACCAACTTGGATATCGACAGCCGATAACGGATCGTCCAGCAAATATATCTCGGACCGTTTGTACACAGCTCTGGCCAAATTGATACGCGCCCTTTGACCGCCGCTCAGCGATATTCCTCTTTCTCCGACTATTGTTCGATCGCCGAAAGGCAGCAGTTGGAAATCACGGGTTAGCGAGCATACCTTCACCACGTCCCGGTATCGGTTCAGATCGAATTCTCTGCCGAAAAGGATGTTCTGCCTGACGGAACCTTGATCGTAAACGTTTAAATACATATAATAATCATAAAATGGTGAGTGAACGAGAACGACTCGAATCGGGTACAAACAAAAAAAAAGGAAAATGAAAATCGGTTAATGTGTTTCCGTGATATGAACAAGCAAAATTTTCATTGGCTTTAATTTGCTTTTCTGATTGTATCCACGGTTTGAGCTGTCTTAAAGGGTAAATTAAAATGGTGTCTCAATACACAAGTTTTAGTCACTCTGTGGTGTGATTCTCGTATAGATCTACAGTGGACCTCCGGTAATCCGACAAACATTATGCAGGGCAGTGTCGGACTATCGAATTTGTCTGATTATACAGGGTGACTTTGAAGTTGAGTCATTAATTTTCAGATAATGATTGTAGAAGGAAGATAAACCAAAATATGTGTGTAAAAAAAAATTAAAAACAAAATTTACCTTGTTTTATAAAGTATCATCCCGACAAGTATTTCAGTGCGGACCTGTATTTGATCGTGAGGTCTTGGAGCACCGGCATGCCGTCCCCTGTGAGGTCTTAAGTCACCTGATTCACGAGCCCGTTGTACTACATTAACAAAGGCACGAGGGGTTGGTTGCACTCGATTGGGAAACCGATCCGCATAAACATGTGCCATTTTTTATTTCGTTTGAGCCACGCAACAGACACTACTATTCACTCACGCGTTACCGACTGACACTGACTGTATACAACTGAATAAAATAATTGTAAAAACATCGTTCCAAATTCTTTCGCTTTTTTGTTTCCGATGCGATGAACCGATAAGGCGGATTATATCCGTTGTTGCCAAACCCTGCCAGTAGCCTGCTGTCCTGTCCCCCCTGGGTAACTCAGATCACGGTGTTGTGGAGGTTAGGTTTCGGTCAGAAGCCGCTGTGGCAGCAGAAACTCGCACAGGCCGCAAAACTTGGCATTACGGACATGCCGACTGGGAGGGGCTCAGAGACTTCTTCTCTAGCTTTCCTTGGAGAGATGTCTGTTTCACTGACGCAGATGCGTCGACTGTCTGTTCTTCAATAACTGAAATTATCCACGTCGGAATGGAGGAATACATCCCTCACACAGTGAAAGTTCCTAAACCAGGGTCCAACGCCTGGTTCAACAAATCGTGTGACACTGCTCGCCAGCAGAAGATCAAGGCCCACAGAACCTACTTACAAAACCCCACTATAGAGAACAGACAAGCCGACGTCGAGTCCAGAAACAAATATAACGAAGCGGTTCGCAATGCCAAAACCCAGCATGATATAAAAGTTAGGCACAGGGTAATGTCGCAGCGAAATGGCAGTCGGTCTTTCTGGACGCTGGCCAAGCAGATTGAAAAGAACTTCTCACACAGTAGCCTTCCACCACTTACGTGTCAGGATGGAACTATTGTATTCGACTCAAAGGCCAAGGCGGAAGTGCTAGCCAAGATCTTTGCTGCCAACTCCACCATGGACGTCCCCACCAACGCCCAAGTGCCGTCAATTCAAAGGGTTCCCCACACTATGCGGGAGGTAACATTCAGGCATAAGACCGCAAGACGAGTGCTCTTGTCGCTCGACATCAACAAAGCTTCTGGTCCGGACTTGATTCCTGCCATTGTACTGAAGAGATGTGCAGCTGAGCTTGCTCCAGTTCTTTCGCGTCTCTTCCAGATATCTTATGAATCCGGCACCTTCCCAGAAAACTGGAAATTTGCTCATGTACAGCTCATCCCAAAAAAAGGATCTAAAACCGACCCTTACAACTACAGGCCTATAGCTCTGCTTTCTGTTATAAGTAAAGTGATGGAGAGGTGCATAAATCGCGAGCTTCTGGACTACCTCGAACGTCACAGCTTGATTAGCGACAGGCAGTACGGTTTCCGGCACCAACGATCCACAGGGGACCTCCTAGCTTACGTCACGCAACTGTGGAGTAAACTCATCCAGTCTCATGGTGAGGCTCATGTCGTTGCTCTTGACATCACGAAAGCCTTCGATCAGCTGTGGCACGCTGCCCTCTTGAGCAAACTTCCATCCTACGGCCTCCCAGAAAAGCTTTGCAGATGGGCGGCTGACTTTATCTCTGGCCGCAAGATATCCGTCGTAATTGACGGATTCTCCTCTTCATCCCACAACGTCAACGCGGGTGTTCCCCAGGGATCGGTCTTGGCTCCAACACTGTTTCTCTTACATATCAACGACCTCCTTTCCTGCACGATCAACCCAATCCACAGCTTCGCTGATGACAGCACTCTACATGCAGGAATTCAGAGTGACAAGCCGATCTCTGCCGCTGAGCTGGAAAAAAGAAGACTAGCGACGACTTCTTCTCTGACAAGAGACCTGGACGCTATCACTGCTTGGGGACGCAACAATCTTGTACAGTTCAATGCTTCCAAAACACAGTACTGTACTTTGACGAACAAAAAGCGTCCTAGCGCTCATACAGTTTCGATGGACGGTCGAGTTCTACCAAAGAGCCATTCATTTCGGCTGGTCGGAGTCTAGATCACCGAGGACCTGATCTGGCACGAACACATCTCTTCAATAGCTGCAGCTGCTGGGAAAAAGCTAGGCTATTTGTTTAGGGCTAAGAAGTACTTCTCTCCGCATGACCTTCTCACTCTATACAAGGCCCAGATAAAGCCCAGCCTCGAGTATTGCTCACACATTTGGGGTGCTGCCGCCCCGACTACATTGTCCATGCTCGATGCTGTCCAGAGGAGGGCGGTCCGACTGATCGATGACTCTTCTCTAACAAACAGTCTCGGGACTCTTTCGCACCGGCGGGCCGTCGGCGATCTAGCTCTTTTCTATCGCTACACCCACGGGCTTTGCTCCTCAGAGCTCTCTTCCATGATGCCGCCGCGCGATGTGCCTGCCAGACAGACCCGCCTGACTTCGGCGTCCCATCCTAACCGTGTCAAACTTCGTACATCCAGAACTGGCCGATACGACCGCTCCTTTGTCCCGAGGGTGTCTAGATTGTGGAACAATCTACGGGAGGAAGCTTTTCTCTGTTCTACTAACCTTAGGCAGTTCAAAAATCGTATTAACAAAATTTCTTTGGGATCATCATAGCAGCCGCGGTGTTCCGGCATTTAGGCTTCTGCCTGCGCGGCTGTTTCGATATAAAAAAAAAAATAAAACACGAGCACATAATATTATTATTGAGACAGGGCGGTACTCAAACTTCCAAAGCCCTTTGGAAGTTTGACGCCAAAAAAGCCCTGATTCGTCTGCATTGTACACCTGTGACGGGTCAAGATTTAAATCGTTCACCTTTTGCAAAAATCTTAATTTAAAGGGCTCTATGCAGGTGGCATCGTTAGAAAGTTTCTCTCCTGTAATAGTCATTGAACGTACAAGTATGTCATGACGACTTTTAAAACGTTCTAGCCATCCTTTACTGGCCACAAAATCATCTTTTTTGTTATTTCCTTATAAAAAAACATAGCTTTCATGGCCAACATGGGTCCTGAAATTGGTGCATGCCTATTTCTTTCCTGAAGAAAGCACATGTACAAAGCTTCTTTCACTTCTGGATGTTCATCTTTCTTGAGTGTCTGTCTCTTTAATGTCATAAATTGTAGATCGGCCTACGCCGTATTCACTTGCTAAACTACTGAAAGTTTCATTGCGATTTAAGCGGTCTAAAATATCACATTTTTCTTTAATTGTCAATGTTTTGTGCTTTCGCTTCCGAGTTTGTGATGACATTACTAGGTACTATACTTAATACACAATGAATAAATAGTAAACAATGAACGCACGCTAGGCCGTACCGCTATCATCAGTAGTCAAATTCAAACTAAGTAAAACAATGCTTACACGCCGAGCACGATAGCGGTGGCGCGTACAAGTTGTAACCTGCTCAAACCTGCGTGATCTACATTAGCGAAAATTGTCAAATACGTATGCATGTAATACATATTCAAAGACATGTCGGATTACAGGGGGCGCCGAATTAGACAGATTCCGGATTATCGGGGGTCCACTGTAATAGAATACAAACAAAATAAAATTGAAGTTCCGAAGCAACAGTAAGAACAATTCTCCTTTATATTTACATTCAAAGAAAGAATCACGCAAAAACGCTTTAAATTTATCATCATTAATCACGAATAAATACATTTTGGGAAACATGACGCATGGCGCTTACCTGTTCAATTATTCACTGTCTTTATGCTAAAGTGGAAATGTTAACATTATTTATTTCTGTTAAGTTACCTGCAAAAAGCCAAGCTTCCTGCGAAGCATAAGAAATGGTACCGGTAGTGATCAATTTACCACTGAAGAGTTCCAATTCACCCATTATCAAATTGAGGAGACACGTTTTACCGGAACCGACCGGTCCAATAACAATTGTCAATTTTCCGGGCCATACTTCAAGGTTTATGTTGTGCAAGCACATGTCACTACCATACTTCGCGATCGCGTGCTTTATCTGGAACATTAATACGGAAACATATACTAAGTGATATGTAAAATTCAACACCCAGAATTATTTATACTAAGTGACATATAAATCCGAACACCCAGTTTAAATGGTTTTATTTTAATAAAATTTTGTATAAGTACTTAATGAAGCATAATAAGTAAATGATAAAAATTTCAAAATGATTGCACTGCTTTAAAGCCCTTTGACCTTTAATAATGTGTGGATGCACCCTGATGTGCTACGCGTTCTCCAACGCGCCTAAGCATGCTTCTGATCAAGTGGTCAATGTCCTCCTGTGGTATCTCATTCCAGGCAACCACCAACTACTCTCGAAGTGCTTCTAGAGTCTGAGGAGGACGTTGCAAATTGATCAATCTCCTACCCATCATATCCCACACGTGCTCAATTGGGGATAAGTCGGGAGATCTTGGTGGCCATGGTAACAATGTGACATCATTATGTTGAAAGAAGTTTATTGTGACTCTTGCAACATGTGGTCGGGCATTATCTTGTTGGAAAGTTGGATCTGCCAGGGTGTCAAGATAGGGTAAAAGATGGGGTTGTAGAACTTCGTAGATATAACGCTGCGCGTTCATGTTACCTCTGATGAAGATTAAAGGTGACCTGGAACCATAAGCTATAGCACCCCAAACCATAACTCCAACAGTGTGATGAACATGTCTTTCAACAAAAAACTGTGGATTCCTCCTTTCACCACGTCGCCTTCTAACCCTGGCACGACCATCGTGCATGCCTAAACAAAATCGAGATTCGTCACTAAAGACAATACTGTTCCATTCCTGATCCCAGAGTGACCGTTGTCTGCACCACTCAAGGCGATTACGTCGGTGTTCTCGAGTTAAAGGGTGGACCCAGTGTGGCCGGTATGAAAACAAGCCAAAACTTCTCATTCGTCGGTAAACACTTCGCATGCCAATAGGTCTTCCGTGTTCTGCAAACCATTCATTTGCAATGGACCTGGTAGTGGAGAAACGGTCCCTTAAGGCCAATAATCTTAGGCGGCGATCTTCACGGTCTGTTGTTCTACGGCGGCGTCCAGTGCCCCTTGCTCTTTACGTACGGCCTTCTCGAAGCCATGCCTGACAACACCTAACCACAGTGTCTACACTTCTTTGCACTCTAACTGCAATTGCCCGAAAAGAAAGTCCAGCTTCCCGAAGTCCCACTATACGGCCCCTATCAAACTCACTAAGTTGACGAAATCGTACAGGTCTCCGTACTCTAGGCATCGTAACCGACCGTAAAGGATGTCAAGAACCAAAATCCGCCAACTTTGATTCTTTACTGCGGCTGAAATATTCATTTTTAGAGCGTTAGTGAATTAAACAAAAGCAGTATAAAAACCGGAATGTCCAACTGATAAGGCTGAAAATTTTTTCACTTGTTATTTATAGTAAGATAAATACATTCACCAACTTTTATTAAAATAAAACCATTTAAACTGGGTGTTCGGCTTTATATGTCACTTAGTATATTTATTTGCGCTGCAATGTTTCACTCAAAATCGATGAAACTTGGCGTAGAAATGGAAAAGTTCTTACGATCACAGAAGGTAGCTCTCCGGGAGTTAATGGACGATTTATTTTCATCGGGTATCTATCAGGTTTTTGCAGCCAGTTTACGTCCAGAGGTGTTGGATCACCAATATCCGTCTCTTCAGTCAACATAAACTCCTCTATTCGCTTTATCGATACAAATGCTTCCGCTACCTACGGTATTTTTTTGTATTTCTTATGTTCACTGTGCCTCCTGATAATACAGGGTGGCCGATATGTAACTGACTGTTAAAAAAGTCAGGAGATGTTAAATCCGGTGACCTTGGTGGACAGTTGACAACACCAAATCAAAAAATTAAATGTTCCAGAAATATTGTTCGCAAAAAAATAATTGTATTGCTAGGTGTGTGACAAGTTGGTGCGACCTGCAATTACCAGCAGAACGATGTCTGGTAGACGTCTCAGGGCGCTCCACTACACTTTCACGAACTCTCTCGACATTTTCCGAAGGACGAACAGTCGAACACGCGCAAGCATTTTAAATCGATCAGTTATATATTGGCCACGCTGTATTATTTCTATAAAAAACGAATCATGCTCAATTTTGAGATACTGATGTTCCCTAACCTTAAAAAACGCCTGGATCGCTGGTCATTATGTCGAACTAGCAAAAAAATTGTAAATAGAAAACGCAATACCGCAAATTAGGGGATGCTGCTTACCAACGCGACTCCTTGCGGAAAAAATACAGTCATCGTCTGCCTTAAAACCTGATAATACGACGTAACTAAGAATACTTTCTCGGCCGTAATTTCGTTGTCGTCTAACACGTAGGACATCACTGTGATGAAAATTCCGAATCTGGTCGTGAACATGATGAACGACATTATCATACCTCTCACGATCGAAGTTTGAAGCAGATATTTCAGTTCCTTCCTGAAAAGGGAGCTCGTAAAGGAATATCCAAATCACAAATAAAATTAAATATACATACTTCCTCAGATCGCGGATGAGGTCCGAAAATGCGTTTTCCCAAGCGTACATTTTTATCACTTGCATTGACTGTATTATCTCGTTCATCTGTCTTACTCTGTTATCTGTTCTAGCTCCGGCCTTCTTTCTTAAACTCGCTAGTCGTATACCAAAACAAACTAGAAATTATAATAAAATTTGACACTTTAGGAACCTTATTTTTTAAACAACTACGTAAAAAAACTTGCGTAGAAAAAATGGCGCCTACGTACAAAAATAGCTCTAAGATCAACGTTTCCAATGGTAAGTTAGTTTTCTCAAATAGAAAAAAATTCTGTGCCTGAATTAAAAGTAGAAAAAATGGCGACTATGTACAAAAATAGCTAAAAGATCAACGTTTCCAATGGTAAGTTAGTTTTCTCAAAAAGAAAAAAATTCTGTGCCTGAAAAAATTTGGGAACTTTATTTTTGAGACAACTACGCCAAAAAAAAATGCGTAGAAAAAATGGCGCCTACGTACAAAAATAGCTCAAAGATCAACGTTTCCAATGGTAAGTTAGTTTTCTCAAAAAGAAAAAAATTCTGTGCCTGAAAAAATGTGGGAACTTTATTTTTGAGACAACCACGCTAAAAAAATAATGTGTAGAAAAAATGGCGACTATGTACAAAAATAACTCAAAGATAAGCGTTTCCAATGGTAAGTTAGTTTTCTCAAAAAGAAAAAAATTCTGTGCCTGAAAAATGTGGGAACATTATTTTTGAGACAACCACGCCAAAAAAATAATGCGTAGAAAAAATGGCGACTATGTACAAAATAGCTCAAAGATCAGCGTTTCCAATGGTAAGTTAGTTTTCTCAAAAATAAAAAAATTCTGTGCCTGAAAAAATGTGGGAACTTTATTTTGAGACAACCACGCCAAAAAAATAATGCGTAGAAAAAATGCGTACAAAAATAGCTCAAAGATCAGCGTTTCCAATGGTAAGTTAGTTTTCTCAAAAAGAAAAAAATTCTGTGCCTGAAAAAATGTGGGAACATTATTTTTGAGACAACCACGCCAAAAAAATAATGCGTAGAAAAAATGGCGACTATGTACAAAAATAGCTCAAAGATCAGCGTTTCCAATGGTAAGTTAGTTTTCTCAAAAAGAAAAAAATTCTGTGCCTGAAAAAATGTGGGAACTTTATTTTTGAGACAACCACGCCAAAAAAATAATGCGTAGAAAAAATGGCGACTATGTACAAAAATAGCTCAAAGATCAGCGTTTCCAATGGTAAGTTAGTTTTCTCAAAAAGAAAAAAATTCTGTGCCTGAAAAAATGTGGGAACTTTATTTTTGAGACAACCACGCCAAAAAAATAATGCGTAGAAAAAATGGCGACTATGTACAAAAATAGCTCAAAGGTCAACGTTTCCAATGGTAAGTTAGTTTTCTCAAAAAGAAAAAAATTCTGTGCCTGAAAAAATGTGGGAACTTTATTTTTGAGACAACCATGCTAAAAAAATAATGCGTAGAAAAAATGGCGACTATGTGCAAAAATAGCTCAAGGATCAACGTTTCCAATGGTAAGTTAGTTTTTCAAAAAAAAACTCCATGAGCCTGAAGACATGTGGGAACCTTGTTTGAAACAACCACGTCAAAAAAGAAAATGCGTAGAAAAAATGGCGACTATGTACAAAAATAGCTCAAAGATCAACGTTTCCAATGGTAAGTTTGTTTTCTCAGAAAGAAAAAAATTCTGTGCCTGAAAAAATGTGGGAACTTTATTTTTGAGACAACCACACTAAAAAAATAATGCGTAGAAAAAATGGCGACTATGTACAAAAATAGCTCAAAGATCAACGTTTCCAATGGTAAGTTAGTTTTCTCAAAAAGAAAAAAATTCTGTGCCTGAAAAAATGTGGGAACATTATTTTTGAGACAACCACGCCAAAAAAATAATGCGTAGAAAAAATGGCGACTATGTACAAAAATAGCTCAAAGATCAACGTTTCCAATGGTAAGTTAGTTTTCTCATAAAGAAAAAAATTCTGTGCCTGAAAAAATGTGGGAACATTATTTTTGAGACAACCACGCCAAAAAAATAATGCGTAGAAAAAATGGCGACTATGTACAAAAATAGCTCAAAGATCAGCGTTTCCAATGGTAAGTTAGTTTTCTCAAAAATAAAAAAATTCTGTGCCTGAAAAAATGTGGGAACATTATTTTGAGACAACCACGCCAAAAAAATAATGCGTAGAAAAAATGGCGACTATGTACAAAAATAGCTCAAAGATCAACGTTTCCAATGGTAAGTTTGTTTTCTCAGAAAGAAAAAAATTCTGTGCCTGAAAAAATGTGGGAACTTTATTTTTGAGACAACCACACTAAAAAAATAATGCGTAGAAAAAATGGCGACTATGTACAAAAATAGCTCAAAGATCAGCGTTTCCAATGGTAAGTTAGTTTTCTCAAAAATAAAAAAATTCTGTGCCTGAAAAAATGTGGGAACATTATTTTTGAGACAACCACGCCAAAAAAATAATGCGTAGAAAAAATGGCGACTATGTACAAAAATAGCTCAAAGATCAGCGTTTCCAATGGTAAGTTAGTTTTCTCAAAAATAAAAAAATTCTGTGCCTGAAAAAATGTGGGAACATTATTTTTGAGACAACCACGCCAAAAAAATAATGCGTAGAAAAAATGGCGACTATGTACAAAAATAGCTCAAAGATCAGCGTTTCCAATGGTAAGTTAGTTTTCTCAAAAATAAAAAAATTCTGTGCCTGAAAAAATGTGGGAACATTATTTTTGAGACAACCACGCCAAAAAAATAATGCGTAGAAAAAATGGCGACTATGTACAAAAATAGCTCAAAGATCAACGTTTCCAATGGTAAGTTTGTTTTCTCAGAAAGAAAAAAATTCTGTGCCTGAAAAAATGTGGGAACTTTATTTTTGAGACAACCACACTAAAAAAATAATGCGTAGAAAAAATGGCGACTATGTACAAAAATAGCTCAAGATCAGCGTTTCCAATGGTAAGTTAGTTTTCTCAAAAATAAAAAAATTCTGTGCCTGAAAAAATGTGGGAACATTATTTTTGAGACAACCACGCCAAAAAAATAATGCGTAGAAAAAATGGCGACTATGTACAAAAATAGCTCAAAGATCAGCGTTTCCAATGGTAAGTTAGTTTTCTCAAAAATAAAAAAATTCGGTGCCTGAAAAAATGTGGGAACATTATTTTTGAGACAACCACGCCAAAAAAATAATGCGTAGAAAAAATGGCGACTATGTACAAAAATAGCTCAAAGATCAGCGTTTCCAATGGTAAGTTAGTTTTTCTCAAAAATAAAAAAATTCGGTGCCTGAAAAAATGTGGGAACATTATTTTTGAGACAACCACGCCAAAAAAATAATGCGTAGAAAAAATGGCGACTATGTACAAAAATAGCTCAAAGATCAACGTTTCCAATGGTAAGTTAGTTTTCTCAAAAGAAAAAAATTCTGTGCCTGAAAAAATGTGGGAACTTATTTTTGAGACAACCACGCCAAAAAATAATGCGTAGAAAAAATGGCGACTATGTACAAAAATAGCTCAAAGATCAGCGTTTCCAATGGTAAGTTAGTTTTCTCAAAAAGAAAAAAATTCTGTGCCTGAAAAAATGTGGGAACTTTATTTTTGAGACAACCACGCCAAAAAAATAATGCGTAGAAAAAATGGCGACTATGTACAAAATAGCTCAAAGATCAAGCGTTTCCAATGGTAAGTTAGTTTTCTCAAAAGAAAAAAATTCTGTGCCTGAAAAAATGTGGGAACATTATTTTTGAGACAACCACGCCAAAAAAATAATGCGTAGAAAAAATGGCGACTATGTACAAAAATAGCTCAAAGATCAGCGTTTCCAATGGTAAGTTAGTTTTCTCAAAAATAAAAAAATTCTGTGCCTGAAAAAATGTGGGAACTTTATTTTTGAGACAACCACGCCAAAAAAATAATGCGTAGAAAAAATGCGACTATGTACAAAATAGCTCAAAGATCAGCGTTTCCAATGGTAAGTTAGTTTTCTCAAAAAGAAAAAAATTCTGTGCCTGAAAAAATGTGGGAACATTATTTTTGAGACAACCACGCCAAAAAAATAATGCGTAGAAAAAATGGCGACTATGTACAAAAATAGCTCAAAGATCAGCGTTTCCAATGGTAAGTTAGTTTTCTCAAAAAGAAAAAAATTCTGTGCCTGAAAAAATGTGGGAACTTTATTTTTGAGACAACCACGCCAAAAAAATAATGCGTAGAAAAAATGGCGACTATGTACAAAAATAGCTCAAAGATCAGCGTTTCCAATGGTAAGTTAGTTTTCTCAAAAAGAAAAAAATTCTGTGCCTGAAAAAATGTGGGAACTTATTTTTGAGACAACCACGCCAAAAAAATAATGCGTAGAAAAAATGGCGACTATGTACAAAAATAGCTCAAAGAGTCAACGTTTCCAATGGTAAGTTAGTTTTCTCAAAAAGAAAAAAATTCTGTGCCTGAAAAAATGTGGGAACTTTATTTTTGAGACAACCACTGCTAAAAAAATAATGCGTAGAAAAAATGGCGACTATGTGCAAAAATAGCTCAAGGATCAACGTTTCCAATGGTAAGTTAGTTTTCTCAAAAAGAAAAAATTCATGTAGCCTGAAGAAATGTGGGAACATTTGTTTGAAACAACCACGTCAAAAAAGAAATGCGTAGAAAAAATGGCGACTATGTACAAAAATAGCTCAAAGATCAACGTTTCCAATGGTAAGTTTGTTTTCTCAGAAAGAAAAAAATTCTGTGCCTGAAAAAATGTGGGAACTTTATTTTTGAGACAACCACACTAAAAAAATAATGCGTAGAAAAAATGGCGACTATGTACAAAAATAGCTCAAAGATCAACGTTTCCAATGGTAAGTTAGTTTTCTCAAAAAGAAAAAAATTCTGTGCCTGAAAAAATGTGGGAACATTATTTTTGAGACAACCACGCCAAAAAAATAATGCGTAGAAAAAATGGCGACTATGTACAAAAATAGCTCAAAGATCAACGTTTCCAATGGTAAGTTAGTTTTCTCATAAAGAAAAAAATTCTGTGCCTGAAAAAATGTGGGAACATTATTTTTGAGACAACCACGCCAAAAAAATAATGCGTAGAAAAAATGGCGACTATGTACAAAAATAGCTCAAAGATCAGCGTTTCCAATGGTAAGTTAGTTTTCTCAAAAATAAAAAAATTCTGTGCCTGAAAAAATGTGGGAACATTATTTTTGAGACAACCACGCCAAAAAAATAATGCGTAGAAAAAATGGCGACTATGTACAAAAATAGCTCAAAGATCAACGTTTCCAATGGTAAGTTTGTTTTCTCAGAAAGAAAAAAATTCTGTGCCTGAAAAAATGTGGGAACTTTATTTTTGAGACAACCACACTAAAAAAATAATGCGTAGAAAAAATGGCGACTATGTACAAAAATAGCTCAAAGATCAGCGTTTCCAATGGTAAGTTAGTTTTCTCAAAAATAAAAAAATTCTGTGCCTGAAAAAATGTGGGAACATTATTTTTGAGACAACCACGCCAAAAAAATAATGCGTAGAAAAAATGGCGACTATGTACAAAAATAGCTCAAAGATCAGCGTTTCCAATGGTAAGTTAGTTTTCTCAAAAATAAAAAAATTCTGTGCCTGAAAAAATGTGGGAACATTATTTTTGAGACAACCACGCCAAAAAAATAATGCGTAGAAAAAATGGCGACTATGTACAAAAATAGCTCAAAGATCAGCGTTTCCAATGGTAAGTTAGTTTTCTCAAAAATAAAAAAATTCTGTGCCTGAAAAAATGTGGGAACATTATTTTTGAGACAACCACGCCAAAAAAATAATGCGTAGAAAAAATGGCGACTATGTACAAAAATAGCTCAAAGATCAACGTTTCCAATGGTAAGTTTGTTTTCTCAGAAAGAAAAAAATTCTGTGCCTGAAAAAATGTGGGAACTTTATTTTTGAGACAACCACACTAAAAAAATAATGCGTAGAAAAAATGGCGACTATGTACAAAAATAGCTCAAAGATCAGCGTTTCCAATGGTAAGTTAGTTTTCTCAAAAATAAAAAAATTCTGTGCCTGAAAAAATGTGGGAACATTATTTTTGAGACAACCACGCCAAAAAAATAATGCGTAGAAAAAATGGCGACTATGTACAAAAATAGCTCAAAGATCAGCGTTTCCAATGGTAAGTTAGTTTTCTCAAAATAAAAAAATTCGGTGCCTGAAAAAATGTGGGAACATTATTTTTGAGACAACCACGCCAAAAAAATAATGCGTAGAAAAAATGGCGACTATGTACAAAAATAGCTCAAAGATCAGCGTTTCCAATGGTAAGTTAGTTTTCTCAAAAATAAAAAAATTCGGTGCCTGAAAAAATGTGGGAACATTATTTTTGAGACAACCACGCCAAAAAAATAATGCGTAGAAAAAATGGCGACTATGTACAAAAATAGCTCAAAGATCAGCGTTTCCAATGGTAAGTTAGTTTTCTCAAAAATAAAAAAATTCTGTGCCTGAAAAAATGTGGGAACATTATTTTTGAGACAACCACGCCAAAAAAATAATGCGTAGAAAAAATGGCGACTATGTACAAAAATAGCTCAAAGATCAGCGTTTCCAATGGTAAGTTAGTTTTCTCAAAAATAAAAAAATTCTGTGCCTGAAAAAATGTGGGAACATTATTTTTGAGACAACCACGCCAAAAAAATAATGCGTAGAAAAAATGGCGACTATGTACAAAAATAGCTCAAAGATCAACGTTTCCAATGGTAAGTTAGTTTTCTCAAGAAGAAAAAAATTCTGTGCCTGAAAAAATGTGGGAACTTTATTTTTGAGACAACCACGCCAAAAAAATAATGCGTAGAAAAAATGGCGACTATGTACAAAAATAGCTCAAAGATCAGCGTTTCCAATGGTAAGTTAGTTTTCTCAAAAAGAAAAAAATTCTGTGCCTGAAAAAATGTGAGAACTTTATTTTTGAGACAACTATGCCAAAAAAAAATGCGTAGAAAAAATGGCGACTATGTACAAGAATAGCTCAAAGATCAGCGTTTCCAATGGTAAGTTAGTTTTCTCAAAAAGAAAAAAATTCTGTGCCTGAAAAAATGTGGGAACATTATTTTTGAGACAACCACGCCAAAAAAATAATGCGTAGAAAAAATGGCGACTATGTACAAAAATAGCTCAAAGATCAACGTTTCCAATGGTAAGTTAGTTTTCTCAAGAAGAAAAAAATTCTGTGCCTGAAAAAATGTGGGAACTTTATTTTTGAGACAACCACGCCAAAAAAATAATGCGTAGAAAAAATGGCGACTATGTACAAAAATAGCTCAAAGTTCAACGTTTCCAATGGTAAGTTAGTTTTCTCAAAAAGAAAAAAATTCTGTGCCTGAAAAAATGTGGGAACATTATTTTTGAGACAACCACGCCAAAAAAATAATGCGTAGAAAAAATGGCGACTATGTACAAAAATAGCTCAAAGATCAACGTTTCCAATGGTAAGTTAGTTTTCTCAAAAAGAAAAAAATTCTGTGCCTGAAAAAATGTGGGAACATTATTTTTGAGACAACCACGCCAAAAAAATAATGCGTAGAAAAAATGGCGACTATGTACAAAAATAGCTCAAAGATCAACGTTTCCAATGGTAAGTTAGTTTTCTCAAAAAGAAAAAAATTCTGTGCCTGAAAAAATGTGGGAACATTATTTTTGAGACAACCACGCCAAAAAAATAATGCGTAGAAAAAATGGCGACTATGTACAAAAATAGCTCAAAGATCAACGTTTCCAATGGTAAGTTAGTTTTCTCAAGAAGAAAAAAATTCTGTGCCTGAAAAAATTTGGGAACTTTATTTTTGAGACAACCACGCCAAAAAAATAATGCGTAGAAAAAATGGCGACTATGTACAAAAATAGCTCTAAGATCAACGTTTCCAATGGTAAGTTAGTTTTCTCAAAAAGAAAAAATTCTGTGCCTGAAAAAATGTGGGAACATTATTTTTGAGACAACCACGCCAAAAAAATAATGCGTAGAAAAAATGGCGACTATGTACAAAAATAGCTCAAAGATCAACGTTTCCAATGGTAAGTTAGTTTTCTCAAAAAGAAAAAAATTCTGTGCCTGAAAAAATGTGGGAACATTATTTTTGAGACAACCACGCCAAAAAAATAATGCGTAGAAAAAATGGCGACTATGTACAAAAATAGCTCAAAGATCAACGTTTCCAATGGTAAGTTAGTTTTCTCAAAAGAAAAAAATTCTGTGCCTGAAAAAATGTGGGAACATTATTTTTGAGACAACCACGCCAAAAAAATAATGCGTAGAAAAAATGGCGACTATGTACAAAAATAGCTCAAAGATCAACGTTTCCAATGGTAAGTTAGTTTTCTCAAGAAGAAAAAAATTCTGTGCCTGAAAAAATGTGGGAACTTTATTTTTGAGACAACCACGCCAAAAAAATAATGCGTAGAAAAAATGGCGACTATGTACAAAAATAGCTCAAAGATCAACGTTTCCAATGGTAAGTTAGTTTTCTCAAAAAGAAAAAAATTCTGTGCCTGAAAAAATGTGGGAACATTATTTTTGAGACAACCACGCCAAAAAAATAATGCGTAGAAAAAATGGCGACTATGTACAAAAATAGCTCAAAGATCAACGTTTCCAATGGTAAGTTGGTTTTCTCAAGAAGAAAAAAATTCTGTGCCTGAAAAAATGTGGGAACTTTATTTTTGAGACAACCACGCCAAAAAAATAATGCGTAGAAAAAATGGCGACTATGTACAAAAATAGCTCAAAGATCAACGTTTCCAATGGTAAGTTAGTTTTCTCAAAAAGAAAAAAATTCTGTGCCTGAAAAAATGTGGGAACATTATTTTTGAGACAACCACGCCAAAAAAATAATGCGTAGAAAAAATGGCGACTATGTACAAAAATAGCTCAAAGATCAACGTTTCCAATGGTAAGTTAGTTTTCTCAAAAAGAAAAAAATTCTGTGCCTGAAAAAATGTGGGAACATTATTTTGAGACAACCACGCCAAAAAAATAATGCGTAGAAAAAATGGCGACTATGTACAAAAATAGCTCAAAGATCAACGTTTCCAATGGTAAGTTAGTTTTCTCAAAAGAAAAAAATTCTGTGCCTGAAAAAATGTGGGAACATTATTTTTGAGACAACCACGCCAAAAAAATAATGCGTAGAAAAAATGGCGACTATGTACAAAAATAGATCAAAGATCAACGTTTCCAATGGTAAGTTAGTTTTCTCAAGAAGAAAAAAATTCTGTGCCTGAAAAAATGTGGGAACTTTATTTTTGAGACAACCACGCCAAAAAAATAATGCGTAGAAAAAATGGCGACTATGTACAAAAATAGCTCAAAGATCAACGTTTCCAATGGTAAGTTAGTTTTCTCAAAAAGAAAAAAATTCTGTGCCTGAAAAAATGTGGGAACATTATTTTTGAGACAACCACGCCAAAAAAATAATGCGTAGAAAAAATGGCGACTATGTACAAAAATAGCTCAAAGATCAACGTTTCCAATGGTAAGTTAGTTTTCTCAAAAGAAAAAAATTCTGTGCCTGAAAAAATGTGGGAACATTATTTTTGAGACAACCACGCCAAAAAAATAATGCGTAGAAAAAATGGCGACTATGTACAAAAATAGCTCAAAGATCAACGTTTCCAATGGTAAGTTAGTTTTCTCAAGAAGAAAAAAATTCTGTGCCTGAAAAAATGTGGGAACTTTATTTTTGAGACAACCACGCCAAAAAAATAATGCGTAGAAAAAATGGCGACTATGTACAAAAATAGCTCAAAGATCAGCGTTTCCAATGGTAAGTTAGTTTTCTCAAAAAGAAAAAAATTCTGTGCCTGAAAAAATGTGGGAACATTATTTTTGAGACAACCACGCCAAAAAATAATGCGTAGAAAAAATGGCGACTATGTACAAAAATAGCTCAAAGATCAACGTTTCCAATGGTAAGTTAGTTTTCTCAAGAAGAAAAAAATTCTGTGCCTGAAAAAAAGTGGGAACTTTATTTTTGAGACAACCACGCCAAAAAAATAATGCGTAGAAAAAATGGCGACTATGTACAAAAATAGCTCAAAGATCAGCGTTTCCAATGGTAAGTTAGTTTTCTCAAAAATAAAAAAATTCTGTGCCTGAAAAAATGTGGGAACATTATTTTTGAGACAACCACGCCAAAAAAATAATGCGTAGAAAAAATGGCGACTATGTACAAAAATAGCTCAAAGATCAACGTTTCCAATGGTAAGTTAGTTTTCTCAAGAAGAAAAAAATTCTGTGCCTGAAAAAATGTGGGAACTTTATTTTTGAGACAACCACGCCAAAAAAATAATGCGTAGAAAAAATGGCGACTATGTACAAAAATAGCTCAAAGATCAGCGTTTCCAATGGTAAGTTAGTTTTCTCAAAAAGAAAAAAATTCTGTGCCTGAAAAAATGTGAGAACTTTATTTTTGAGACAACTATGCCAAAAAAAATGCGTAGAAAAAATGGCGACTATGTACAAGAATAGCTCAAAGATAACGTTTCCAATGGTAAGTTAGTTTTCTCAAAAATAAAAAAATTCTGTGCCTGAAAAAATGTGGGAATATTATTTTTGAGACAACCACACTAAAAAAATAATGCGTAGAAAAAATGGCGACTATGTACAAAAATAGCTCAAAGATCAGCGTTTCCAATGGTAAGTTAGTTTTCTCAAAAAGAAAAAAAATCTGTGCCTGAAAAAATGTGGGAACATTATTTTTGAGACAACCACGCCAAAAAAATAATGCGTAGAAAAAATGGCGACTATGTACAAAAATAGCTCAAAGATCAACGTTTCCAATGGTAAGTTAGTTTTCTCAAAAAGAAAAAAATTCTGTGCCTGAAAAAATGTGGGAACATTATTTTTGAGACAACCACGCCAAAAAAATAATGCGTAGAAAAAATGGCGACTATGTACAAAAATAGCTCAAAGATCAACGTTTCCAATGGTAAGTTAGTTTTCTCAAGAAGAAAAAAATTCTGTGCCTGAAAAAATGTGGGAACTTTATTTTTGAGACAACCACGCCAAAAAAATAATGCGTAGAAAAAATGGCGACTATGTACAAAAATAGCTCAAAGATCAACGTTTCCAATGGTAAGTTAGTTTTCTCAAAAAGAAAAAAATTCTGTGCCTGAAAAAATGTGGGAACATTATTTTTGAGACAACCACGCCAAAAAAATAATGCGTAGAAAAAATGGCGACTATGTACAAAAATAGCTCAAAGATCAACGTTTCCAATGGTAAGTTAGTTTTCTCAAAAAGAAAAAAATTCTGTGCCTGAAAAAATGTGGGAACATTATTTTTGAGACAACCACGCCAAAAAAATAATGCGTAGAAAAAATGGCGACTATGTACAAAAATAGCTCAAAGATCAACGTTTCCAATGGTAAGTTAGTTTTCTCAAAAAGAAAAAAATTCTGTGCCTGAAAAAATGTGGGAACATTATTTTTGAGACAACCACGCCAAAAAAATAATGCGTAGAAAAAATGGCGACTATGTACAAAAATAGCTCAAAGATCAACGTTTCCAATGGTAAGTTAGTTTTCTCAAGAAGAAAAAAATTCTGTGCCTGAAAAAATGTGGGAACTTTATTTTTGAGACAACCACGCCAAAAAAATAATGCGTAGAAAAAATGGCGACTATGTACAAAAATAGCTCAAAGATCAACGTTTCCAATGGTAAGTTAGTTTTCTCAAAAAGAAAAAAATTCTGTGCCTGAAAAAATGTGGGAACATTATTTTTGAGACAACCACGCCAAAAAAATAATGCGTAGAAAAAATGGCGACTATGTACAAAAATAGCTCAAAGATCAACGTTTCCAATGGTAAGTTAGTTTTCTCAAAAAGAAAAAAATTCTGTGCCTGAAAAAATGTGGGAACATTATTTTTGAGACAACCACGCCAAAAAAATAATGCGTAGAAAAAATGGCGACTATGTACAAAAATAGCTCAAAGATCAACGTTTCCAATGGTAAGTTAGTTTTCTCAAAAAGAAAAAAATTCTGTGCCTGAAAAAATGTGGGAACATTATTTTTGAGACAACCACGCCAAAAAAATAATGCGTAGAAAAAATGGCGACTATGTACAAAAATAGCTCAAAGATCAACGTTTCCAATGGTAAGTTAGTTTTCTCAAGAAGAAAAAAATTCTGTGCCTGAAAAAATGTGGGAACTTTATTTTTGAGACAACCACGCCAAAAAAATAATGCGTAGAAAAAATGGCGACTATGTACAAAAATAGCTCAAAGATCAGCGTTTCCAATGGTAAGTTAGTTTTCTCAAAAAGAAAAAAATTCTGTGCCTGAAAAAATGTGGGAACATTATTTTTGAGACAACCACGCCAAAAAAATAATGCGTAGAAAAAATGGCGACTATGTACAAAAATAGCTCAAAGATCAACGTTTCCAATGGTAAGTTAGTTTTCTCAAGAAGAAAAAAATTCTGTGCCTGAAAAAATGTGGGAACTTTATTTTTGAGACAACCACGCCAAAAAAATAATGCGTAGAAAAAATGGCGACTATGTACAAAAATAGCTCAAAGATCAACGTTTCCAATGGTAAGTTAGTTTTCTCAAGAAGAAAAAAATTCTGTGCCTGAAAAAATGTGGGAACTTTATTTTTGAGACAACCACGCCAAAAAAATAATGCGTAGAAAAAATGGCGACTATGTACAAAAATAGCTCAAAGATCAGCGTTTCCAATGGTAAGTTAGTTTTCTCAAAAAGAAAAAAATTCTGTGCCTGAAAAAATGTGAGAACTTTATTTTTGAGACAACTATGCCAAAAAAAAATGCGTAGAAAAAATGGCGACTATGTACAAGAATAGCTCAAAGATAACGTTTCCAATGGTAAGTTAGTTTTCTCAAAAATAAAAAAATTCTGTGCCTGAAAAAATGTGGGAATATTATTTTTGAGACAACCACACTAAAAAAATAATGCGTAGAAAAAATGGCGACTATGTACAAAAATAGCTCAAAGATCAGCGTTTCCAATGGTAAGTTAGTTTTCTCAAAAAGAAAAAAAATCTGTGCCTGAAAAAATGTGGGAACATTATTTTTGAGACAACCACGCTAAAAAAATAATGCGTAGAAAAAATGGCGACTATGTGCAAAAATAGCTCAAAGATCAGCGTTTCCAATGGTAAGTCAATTTTCTCAAAAAGAAAAAAATTCTGTGCCTGAAAAAATGTGGGAACTTTATTTTTGAGAAAACCACGTCAAAAAAAAACGCGTAAAAAATGGCGACTATGTACAAAAATAGCTCAAAGATCAACGTTTCCAATGGTAAGTTAGTTTTTCAAAAAAAAACTCCATGAGCCTGAAAACATGTGGGAACCTTATGTTTGAAACAACCACGTCAAAAAAGAAAATGCGTAGAAAAAATGGCGACCATGTACAAAAATAGCTCAATAACCAACGTTTCCAATGGTAAATTTGTTTTTCAAAAAAAAATTCCTTGTGCCTAAAAAAATGTGGAAACCTTATTTTTGAGACAACCACGTCAAAAAAAATGCGTAGAAAAAGTTGCGACTATATGCAAAAATAGCTCAAAAATCATCGTTTTCAATGGTAAATTCATTTTTTTAAATAAAAAATTCCTTGTGCCTGAAAAAATGTGGGAACCTTATTTTGGAGACAACCCTCGTATAAAGCCAACAATTTCCAAAAGACAACATGCTTCTTTATATACTAAGTGACATATAAATCCGAACACCCATTTTAAATGGTTTTATTTTAATAAAAGTTGGTGAATGTATTTATCTTACTGTAAATAACAAGTGCCTTATCAGTTGGACATTCCGGTTTTTATACCGCTTTTTTTTAATTCACTAACGCTCTAAAAATGAATATTTCAGCCGCAGTAAAGAATCAACGTTGGCGGATTTTGGTTCTTGACATCCTTTACGATCGGTTACGATGCCTATAGTACGGAGACCTGTACGATTTCGTCAACTTAGTGAGTTTGATAGGGGCCGTATAGTGGGACTTCGGGAAGCTGGACTTTCTTTTCGGGCAATTGCAGTTATAGTGCAAAGAAGTGTAGACACTGTGGTTAGGTGTTGTCAGGCATGGCTTCGAGAAGGCCGCACGCAAACAGCAAGGGGCACTGGACGCCGCCGTAGAACAACAGACCGTGAAGATCGCCGCCTAAGATTATTGGCCTTAAGGGACCGTTTCTCCACTACCAAGTCCATTGCAAATGAATGGTTTGCAGAACACGGAAGACCTATTGGCATGCGAAGTGTTTACCGACGAATGAGAAGTTTTGGCTTGTTTTCATACCGGCCACACTGGGTCCTCCCTTTAACTCGAGAACACCGACGTAATCGCCTTGAGTGGTGCAGACAACGGTCACTCTGGGATCAGGAATGGAACAGTATTGCCTTTAGTGACGAGTCTCGATTTTGTTTAGGCATGCACGATGGTCGTGCCAGGGTTAGAAGGCGACGTGGTGAAAGGAGGAATCCACAGTTTTTTGTTGAAAGACATGTTCATCACACTGTTGGAGTTATGGTTTGGGGTGCTATAGCTTATGGTTCCAGGTCACCTTTAATCGTCATCAGAGGTAACATGAACGCGCAGCGTTATATCCACGAAGTTCTAGAACCCCATCTTTTATCCTATCTTGACACCCTGGCAGATCCAACTTTCCAACAAGATAATGCCCGACCACATGTTGCAAGAGTCACAATAGACTTCTTTCAACATAATGATGTCACATTGTTACCATGGCCACCAAGATCTCCCGACTTATACCCAATTGAGCACGTGTGGGATATGATGGGTAGGAGATTGCTCAATTTGCAACGTCCTCCTCAGACTCTAGAAGCACTTCGAGAGGAGTTGGTGGTTGCCTGGAATGAGATACCACAGGAGGACATTGACCACCTGATCAGAAGCATGCCTAGGCGCGCTGGAGAATGCGTAGCACATCAGGGTGCATCCACACATTATTAAAGGTCAAAGGGCTTTAAAGCAGTGCAATCATTTTGAAATTTTTATCATTTACTTATTATGCTTCGTTAAGTACTTATACAAAATTTTATTAAAATAAAACCATTTAAACTGGGTGTTCGGATTTATATGTCACTTAGTATAATTGCCGTGTTTTCAGATGAAATAACTTCATCCAAAATGCTAAGAACACTTTTTTGCACGAGAATTTTAAAAATTTTTCGGAGAAGACTACTTTCTCTCAAAAAGGCCTCGCCTAAGGACGGCTCTGCTTTGTCCCTAGGGTGTCGAGATTGTAGAACAATCTACAAGAGGAAGCTTTTCCCAGTTCTACTAACCTTTGGCAGTTCAATAATCGGATTCACAAAATTTATTTGGGATCCTCATAGCAGCCGCGGTGTTCTGGCATTTAGGATTTTGCCTTCGCGGCTGCTTCAGTCTAAAGAAAGGCTCTAATGATCGCGACAGATGTAGTACAAAACCGGAAATGATGAATAATAAAAACTAACCTTGAACAGGTACTACAATAGCGATAGCTAACATTCCAAGGAAAGCAGATTTTCCTACTTCTTTGGACAGGAAGTAGACTATGCATATTGCTTGTAAAGGGGCGATCCATAAATAATGAAGAAATATAGGTGCCATATCGAAACGATTCACATCATTCGACATTAAATTCACTGCATTACCCACTGTTTGACCTCCTAATGATGTTAACTTTATTCTTAACGCCTACAAGTAAAACATCGTAATTTATTTAAGCGTAGCACTTCCAGTTGTCACTTTTAAGTTTGAAAAGTTCGGCAATATCTTCGCATCTGATGGGAAAAATATTCTCAATCGGATTTTTTCATCGAACCTGCACGTTGCCGAGCTGGAATTTGAAAGTACCGACGTACAGTGAACACACGATGCTCAACGTTCCAAACCATCTTGCCAACTGAAACGGCACTTCTCTCACTGTCCAACACGCCCTTCCCCACCGACACGGAACCAGCCCACTCGATGTAGTACCCATTCGAAAAACTGCGTTCTTTCTGACGGACCCTGTATTTATATGTAACGAAGCACCTAGGGTGTGTTAAAAGTATGTACCATAAATTTAACAGGCGATTCGTTGGGTAAACAAAAAAGGGACAGTCCCAAACTTAGTATTTATAAGCTATTAATCATTAATTTTTATAAAAAGTAATTTTAGTGGTTATTTTAAAATTTTAACATCTTGTACATTGAGGACGAAGAATTTACAGACCTACGTTTATATAAACTTTTTATCTTAAAATTACACATAGAACCCCGATAGCATTAAACAGTTATTAAATATTTTTAACAAATGTTTGTTAAATATTTGTGGCGACAGATTTTTTAATATTTAATAAATATACAGCAGACGCTCGATAATGTAAACTAATTTGATCCAAGTGTGGTTCACATTATCGAAATGTTTTCATTAGCGAACGTGATTTATATAATATTTGATTTATTAAAAGAAACGTTTAATACATACTATTTATAACAAAATAAACAAATATTCTAACAGCGATAAGTATTTTTTTAATTAGAAGAAAAATAAGTAACAATTTTTGTCTGCGTAAATTTGCGCTTAGCATTGTCTTCCAATGCCTGCGCCCGTAATTTACGAACAACTAAAATATCCGTGTATGAAACTTCTTTTCTTTCAGCCCAATCTAAAGCTTGGTTAAAAACTTGTATAGCTTGCGCGTCAGTCACTACACTTCTGACTTCAATGGGATCGTTCTCATCATCCTCACTGTCCATATCCTCCTCCTTATCAGCATCATTCGTCTGCTTATCTTCGTTCCATAAATTAATATCAGCAGGAGTACAAACAATGTTGGGATTCACTGTTTTCAATAAATCAACAACATCCAATGACACACTAATAACATTATCATTATTGGATCGCAAACGTTCTCTAATTACGCTTAAGGGGACATCGTCTTCTTCATCATCTTCATTATTGGTACAAAAGAGATTGTTCCAACATTTTTGAATAGTTTGCTGGTTAAGTTCATTCCAGGCCATATGTAAATCTAAAACAGCTTCTCGAATGTTACTTTTTTTAAAGCCTCAGATAAGTTTTCAGGATTCTTTGATAAGACAGACGAAAGTAGAAACTTCCTATGGTATAGTTTGGTGGGTCTTATTATATTCTGGTCTATCGGTTGAATTAACGGTGTTACGTTTGTGTAAGAAAACAAATATTAAAGTCAGATAAAAATATTATTAAATATTAAATAAATATTCATTGAATATTTCGTGTTATTGGGGAATCGTCTGTTAAAATTATGGTACACACTCAGTTAACACCCTGTATACAGGGTGACTTTGAAGTTGAGTCATTAATTTTCAGATAATGATTGTAGAAGGAAGATAAACCAAAATATGTGTGTAAAAATAAAAAAAATAAAAAAAAATTTTACCTTGTTTTATAAAGTATCCTCCCGATAAGTATTTCAGTGCGGACCTGTATTTGATCGTGAGGTCTTGGAGCACCTGTGAGGTCTTAAGTCATCTGATTCACGAGCCCGTTGTACTACATTAACAAAGGCACGAGGGATTGGTTGCACTCGACTGGGAAAATGCCATTTTTTATTTCGTTTGAGCCACGCAGCAAAAACTCACGCGTTAGCGACTGACACAGACTGAATAAAAACATCGTGATCAGCGTTTCAAATTCTTTCGCTTTTTTGTTTCCGATGCGATGAACTGATAAGGCGGATTATATCCGTTGTTACCAAACACGAGCACATAATATTATAATTGAGACAGGCGGTACTCAAACTTCTAAAGGGCTATAACTTTGTTACTTTAATTTTACCACAAAAATGTTAAAGGAAAAAACATTTCTTTTGATCAGATCTACTCACTGTTAAAATAAATGACTCAACTTCGAAGTCACCCTGTATACCTGTTGGCCAGTGGCGTACTATACGTCACTGTTCCAATTTGCTACTCGACAATATAGATAAAGTATAGCTGGAAATTCCAAATATCGTTTTTACAAATGATCTTTAACAGCGTTCAAATTAAAGAATAATAAATAAGCTTTACCTTTCTATAAATCAACGAGCAACATGCCACTCTCATTTGCATCCCAACATGTAAAACCTCCATCGCAAACGGATGGAAGGTGCAGATAACGAGAGCACTGCACAAAATTATACCGGATGCCATAAAGTAGGCTTCAGTTTTTTGAATTGGACTTTGAGGGGTCCAGTAACTCCAAAGTCTAGCGATGTAAGTTGGTTGATAAATGCTAGAAAATGAAACTAGTATTAAGATAGTTCTTTCACCGACGAGTTGCGATCGGCAAATCTGTAGGGATTTTGAACTTACAGCACAATTCGAAACGTCGTGTTTTCGTTATAAAATAGATTTTCAACAGGTTTTCAGTTAGTTTTAATTAACGATAGAATTTGTCAGTGCATTGACAAACTTTATAGAAAAAAGTGTAGCATAAACTTACGGATCACCTCTTTCTAGCCTTTGCAAATTTTCCGGGTTGAAATACCTTATGTAGAGGCCTACAAACAGGGGCTGCGATAACCTAAAACAGAGTTTTATATGGACAATAGAATGTCCCGAAAAAATAAAAGTTCTTTTTTTCAAACGCATACTCTCATATCAGCAGCAGTGTCCTGGAATTTGACATTCTGCCTGCGCGGCTGCTTCGGTACACAAAAATCTATAGGCTATATTCATGAATAAAAAAATTCGAAAATGAAAACGACCTATATTACTCAAATTTCGATTTGAACGGTTTACTTCCTGCTTAGTACCTTAATTTATTTTTAAATTTCAAATTTAGGTTTTTATCGAAAAGTACAGAAAATGTCATAAATGAAACGTATCGACAGTCGTCCCTACAATTCTAGGGCGCGTTTATGGCCTCCTTGATTGTCATAGTTTTCTACTTCTCCGTGTCAGAGCTCTATTTTGAGGTTATGTCACAAACATCTATTTGCATCAAATTGTGCTTGCTTTTGAGTTATATCATGTTTTATCAGCCTGAAATTTCCTACAATTTAAAATGAAAACATATCTGAACAACAGGAGGCCATAAATACACCCTACAATTGTAGGGACGACTGACGATACGGGCCTTAATATCCCAATTACTTCATGAGTATCCATCACGGTAGAATGACAGCTGATTGTCTAGTAATATCTCAAAATTCCCCACATCAGCACAGGACACATAATTCTGACGGATCCGTCAACGTCAGGTAGTCAGAGCCGTATTTTGTTTTTTTTTTGTACGCTACAGATGCATTTTGTACTTGCTAACAGCTCTTTTACTTAGAAAGGTTCATCTAAATACAAAAAACAAATCGCCAAAAACAAGTTTTACCAGACTTATACCCGATTGATTATTGCCAACGTTGCAGAGTAACACATAAATGTCACTTGCTGATCAGCTGTAGTAGACGTCAAAGAGTGATGGATACTCGTAAAATAGGGTATAGTAGTTTTGAACTAGGAAACATTTTTCTTGAAAAAAATCCCGATTTTAAGCAAGGTTATTCTTTCGAATTTCATAACTTAGCAAATACTGCGGTTATTATGAGTTCAAGCCCAAATTACTTTTTGCACCGCTCTATAATATAGCACTCGATGATCTTGATGCTTAAACACTGTATACCTTACAACCATTTCCATTACAAATAAGATGCAGCCATATAAGATAATGTCAGAGTAAAATGTCCTGAGTATTGTTTTAGTCATGCTGGGCCTCTTATGTTTGATCCAAATTCTCGATATTTTATCGCCCAAAAGCTGAGACTTGTGACGATTAAGAGGTTTTGTTAAATCTTCTTCTGTTATATCTCTTTTTCTACCTTTGTTGAAAATTGGTAGTGTATACCTTAAATGTAAGGAACTGAGTAAATCACCATGAATACCCTAACGCCACAGCACTTACCAAAAAGTGATGATAGAGAAAAAATTAGACTTATATCTAATATTCTCTGCTTGCACTCTTTCGATACTGGAGAAATGCTTCATGTTTCGATATGTATTCTTAAATGAACTAACACTGCTTACTAGAAGATTCCAAAAACGTCTTTCCAGTGATGTGGTTACATATTGAAGCCATTCAAGAGGCATTTTTTCCTATCTGACTTTAGACAACACCATTCTAGATGGTGATTTTATTTTTTAAATTCAAACTCCAATAGCGGAAATATCAGTTTCTGCGAATATCGCGTTCTGTGATAGTTTGTGCATGGAACAACGTTCACGGAAGAAACTTTGCGTCAGTCCAGAGACAAGCAGTATTCTTATCCGCCATCTTTGTACTAGTGGCTACAGATTGAGTTTTATCAACGAATTCAGGCTAGGTATTGACCTTTTATTATCCATTACCCTAGAATAACAATTTTAACGTAAGAAAAGCGTTAAAACGTCAACTTGTGCCCCGCTTCTACTACAAGTTAGCATGAAGAGATATTTCATAGGGAAACCTACAATAGACATGAAAAATCGATATAGTGTCACTTTTTCAGTTACGTGAAATAAATGTATCTCATTTTAATACATTGTCTGTGTGTGGGTGGCTTTAAAATTGCTCATTAATAATTATCCCATCCCTACCAACCGTCATCTCGTTCTGTCAATTCTGTGATCGACAAAAAACTTTGACAGTGACAGATAATATAACCTAAATAGCCGCCACAAACAAAACTGTTTTTGCTTTCTGATAGTACTTCCTCTTGTGTATATTTATGCTTGTGCATTAAGTGAAAATAACATTGGTATTCGGAAATGCCTCTTCCTCCGGCCTTAGCTGCTAAATTGTCGAAGCGAGGGATAATAGCTCGTAAGTTTAAATTTGCATTGTATGTTTTCTCTAGGATTTAACGCAACCTTTGATCATTTAGGCAAGCAGAAACCTGAACCTGTCAAGAAACAAGACTTCAAAGGCTTATCAGCATGTCCAAATAAATCCAATGTTTACCACGAGTGCAATGTCTGGTGTGAGACACATTGGAAAGGTGCTGCAACTCCCGATTCTGTATATCAAAGAAAAATACAGAAACTGCTCGCAAAATATCCGCTACCCATGAACTGGACGGATATTTTCGACAAAGGATGGTATGTGCATTATTTAAGTATGGTGGGGTACTCTAATATTCAATGTATATCTGAAGGTAGTTTTGTAGAATTTTGAATACAAATCCTTTAAATGCATAATGATGCAATTTTGTAAGTAATTCATCCCTGTCAATAGTTTTAAACGCACTTTTAAAGTTCAAAAGCACTGTCACTGTATGTTTCCTATTGTCCATACATCTTATCTAGTCTAAAACCATTATGTATTGCCATTTTAGTTGAGTATTTCTTCCTGAATCCAGCTTGAAATTTGCTTAAAATTTTATTTCCCCCAATAAATTCGATGATCTGTTTGTAAATAGTTCCTTCAAAGACATTTTCAACATCTGGCAGAACATTTATTGGCTGCATATTATTCAAAATTCTCAACCTTCGAAACAGGAGTTGTATTTTAAACAGTAATTTATCAGGATTCTTGCTTTAATAATATCAAAACATTCATTAAGCACCCTTTTAGACAAAATGTCAATGTGGACGCCTATAATAACTTCAAATCGCTTAGAAACCGTGCTCTTAACATGATCAGGAGGGACAAAAAGACATATATCGAAAATTTGGCAAATGAAAATGATTCAAAAAAATTATGGAAGTCTCTCAAACAACTTGATATAAATTTTCATAGTAAACCAACCCTTCCGGCAAGTTTTAATGACCCTACCAAAATTAATGATTATTTTATGTCTGTTTATAGCTATAAACCTGTTGATTCACTAGTTTGCGACAACTATTTCAAAAATAAATTGAGCTCTGAATATATTTTTTCATTGAATAAGATTAGTTCAAATGATGTATTAAAGGCAATAGGGAGCCTAAAATCTGATGCGAAGGGAATTGATGGTATATCCCTGTCAATGATCCAGCTTTGCCTGCCAGTTATTCTCCATCACATCGTCCACATCTTTAACGACTGTTTGGAAAAAGGCTACGTTTCAAACACATGGAAACAAGCTCTAATTATTCCAATTCCTAAAAAAATGAAACCCACTGAGTATAATGATCTCAGACCTATCAGTTTATTACCAATTTTATCCAAAATTTTAGAAAAAATTATAAAGTTCCAATTGACCCCTTACCTAGAAAAATTCTTTATACTTCCCGACACTCAATCCAGATTTAGAAAAAATTATAGTACAACATCTGCCTACTCTTAATCTGCAAGACAATATTTTAAGTGCCTTAGATAAGAAAATGGCACTAGCCTTAATTTCTATAGACTATTCGAAAGCCTTTGACAGCATCAATCATAAATTATTACTTGCTAAATTAAATTACATAGGTCTTGACAGTGTATCCCTTTCATTTTTCGACAGTTACCTTCATCAAAGAACTCAGTGTGTTTTTCTCAATCAAGAAATGTCTCAAGTGACAATAATTCCCTCAGGCGTACCTCAGGGCTCTGTATTGGGGCCGCTTCTGTTCTCATATATACGTTCGACTTGAGCAAAAGTATTGATAATTCTCATGTCGCGTCATTTGCAGACGATACGCAATTGCTTCATTATTTTAACCCAGATAATGTCAATAATACTACTCAAATTTTACAAAACGATGTTAATAAATTAATTAAATACTCTTTAGATCACAATCTACTTATTAATCCACAAAAATCTAAAATGTTATTATTATTTTGCGCACAAAGAAAAACATACAATGTAACACAGCTCTTGAACATTCAGATAAATAACCAAATCTTGCAATTTTCTGATTCTGCAAAAATTCTTGGTGTTGTTTTTGATACAAAATTAAGGTTTATTGAACATGTTAAAAGTCTATCTCAGAAAACCTACCTACGGCTGCGCACTCTGATAGCAAACAGGTAATTACTAAATTTTAAGATGCGTAAAAAACTATGTGAAGCATTGGTCATATCTATACTAAATTATTGTAATATCGTATACTATACTTGTTTAGACAATTTCACTAAAAACGTTATTCAAGTTATTCAAAACAATTGTATACGATTCATTTTTGGCTTACGTAAATTTGATCATGTATCGGCGAAATATCCCGTTCTAAACTGGTTAAAAATTAATGACATGGTCAAGTATCACTATTCAGTTTTTGTTCACAAATTGCTGCTCACGTCTAAACCTTATTGCTTGAAGGAAAAAATTTCATTTAATAATGATGTTCACTGTAGAACTCTCAGAGAAAATAATATTAGAATACCCCTGCATACGTCTACACTTTTTAAACGCAGTTTTTCTTACAATGTTGCTATTATTTATAATGACCTTCCTAAAGTATATAAAGAATTTTCATTACCTGTCTTTCGACAAAAAGTTAAAACATTATTACTCGACCCTCCAAACATATAATTTACGTAATCATTCATTTCTTTTTTATTCCATCTTTAATTCAGATTAATAATTTTTTGGTGCATTTGGGTTTGGAAAGTATGCCTTTTTCTCT
Organism: Acanthoscelides obtectus; assembly: GCA_963669975.1. NCBI lineage: Eukaryota > Metazoa > Arthropoda > Insecta > Coleoptera > Chrysomelidae > Acanthoscelides > Acanthoscelides obtectus. The sequence goes on from CAVLJG010000003.1 coordinate 121,344,265, forward strand.
TTTTTTTTAAATTTTACTTTCAATGTAATGAACCAAATCTGTTTGTGGATAGTGTATTCTTTTGAACATCTGCTAGAGACTATATGGTTAAGTGTAAGAGTAGCAGCATGCTAAACTTCGCCATGTAAGTCTGACATTTGGCTATACTATTGGGTGGGCCATTTAAAAGTTTCGATTTAAAAATAAAATAAAACAAAAACGGTTTGAGATATTTCCAAATTTATTTTTTTGTTTTGAAGTACAATTGTTCCGCTCAGAAATGAAATATTACTTCATTCAAATGGCTGCCGCGGCTGGCCTCACAGTAGCCCATTCGATCGGACCAATTTTCGAGCACTTTTTCGAGTGTTTGGGGCCGTATCTCGTCAATGGCATCACGAATGTTGGCCTTCAAATGGTCAATTGTCTCTGGATGGTCGACATAACACTTGTCTTTAACAGCGCCCCACAGGAAATAGTCCAATGGTGTCAAATCGCAGCTTCTTGGCGGCCAATTGACATCACCATTTCGACTGATTAAACGGCCATCGAAGGTTTCGCGCAATAAGTTGATTGTGGCATGCGATGTGTGACAAGTTGCACCATCCTGCTGAAACCAAACATTCTCCACATCAATACCATCAAGAGCAGGAACAAAAAAATCAGTTATCATGGTGCGATAGGTGTTTCCATTGACAGAAACGGTTGCGCCGTCCCCGTCTTCAAAGAAATATGGGCCAATGATGCCTCCGCTCCACAATCCACACCAAACAGTCACTCGCAAGGGATGCATTGGCTTCTCTAAGACCTCGTGTGGGTTTTCCGAGCCCCAGATACGGCAATTTTGCTTATTGACGTAGCCACCAATATGAAAATGAGCTTCGTCTGAAAAGATTATTTTTTTCGCAAAATCGACATCATTGATTAGTTGCTCGTTGGCCCATGTAGCGAAGACAGAACGAAGTGGATGGTCACGCGGCTTCAACTCTTGAACCAATTGAACTTTGTAAGGCGTCATACCGAGATCTTTCCGCAAAATTCGTCGTAAACTGGTGCGGGAAATGTTCAATTCTTGGGAACGATGACGTGTTGACGTTGATGGATTTTCACGCACACTCGCAGCCACAGCATCGATACCTTCGGGTGTACGCACTGTACGAGCACGCTGACGTGTTGGAGCATCAACAATGAAACCAGTTTCACGCACTTTATTAATAAACTTGCGTATACCGGGCGCTGTTGGCGCTTCGTTGCGACCGAATTTTGAACGGCATTTTCGTGCAATTTCTGCCCAATTGTCTTTGTTTTGGAAATAAATTTCCAATATTACCCAACGTTGCTCAAGCGTAAATCGATTCATTTCGTTCAGCGGAGATAATATACTGAATTTTATGACAAATCAGATTGACATAAGTATTGTCAGCGTCAAATTAACACGTGGTTCAAATCGAAACCGATAGATGGCCCACCCGTTACAATGTAATTGTGGATAAATAAAGACGTCTATTATTATTATTATTTTGATTTGATTTCGATTTTGCTATAATTTCAAATAGGATTTTTGTAATATGCTAAAACATGAATTTTAAATTAGTATCTAAAATGACGCCAAGTATCTTAGACTCATTACTAAATTCTATGCGCTCTGATCCAATTTTGGAATGAAATGTTTGGAGGTTTCGCTCACGTTTAGTATTAGAGCAGCATGACATGATTTTGGATTTTGAGGAATTTATCATTAAATTGTGTTTTATCAATGCCTGAGAATCTTGACAGAATATATGTCTTGTGTTTGTAGTGGACGGTATTACTTTTGGAACATGGAGAATGATTTAGTTTCTTGGCTTCCACCAAAGCATCCCAAATCTATTAAATGTCAAAGTGCTGCAAAGCTCAGGGAAAATCGACTGAAAATGAAAGAACGCGAAGAAAGATTGGAGAAAGAGAAGGACAGCACGAAACACAAAGAAAAGGAAAAAGATAGGGAAAGAGAAAAGGACAAAGATCGCGAACGTGATAGAGATTCCGATGACGAATCTAGGTTTGTAATATATTGATTGATAGTTGAATGTTTCATACATTCTATTGCTTATATATTTAAAAATATGTTTCATAAAAGAAAGTCTATCTTTGTTTGTTTAAGATTCATTTAGCATGATTGCTGCAGTTACTTTAATTTAAAAAACTACATTTAATATTTAGAAGGTGGTGCAAATTGAATGTTGTTACTTTGACGGCAAATTTTGTTACAGCTTCCGCAGTAAATATGTTTCTGAAAAACGAGAGAAGGATCGAGATAGAGACGATAGGAGGTATAGGCGAGATGAGAAATATAGAGGAGGGAGAAAACGAAAAGATGAAATTGACCCGATGGATCCTGCCGCATATTCTGACATTCCACAAGGTATGTGTTTCATAGTAAATGTCACACATTTCACGTTTTGTACGTTACATTCGTGAACGAATTCATTAAGTCGTTCCTACAATTGTAGGACGCTTTTATGGCCTCCTTGATTGTCATAGTATTTTATCTCCTTCAGAAAGGCTGGGGTATTTCTGTGTCAGCGTGAGCGCTCTCCTATTGTTAGGTTATGTTTTCTTTTCGACCCGTAGGAAATTTCAGGCTGATGAAACAGATGGTATAAATCAAAAGCATGAACAATTTGATGCAAATAAATATTTGTAACATAACCTCAAAAAAATTATATTTTCGTGTATTGATGAGTTCGGTTCACTTTGGACTATCTTCTAGGAACTTGGAGTGATGGTTTAGAGACTGGTAAATCCAAAGCTGCAGACAGTACAGCCTCTGGAGCAATATACCAACAAAGACCATATCCTGCACCGGGAGAAGTACTTGCTGCGAATAAGGAAAAATTGAAGAAATAAGTTCTGCATTTCAGTTATATCATTATTTATATTTTCCACGATATTTACGAATATCTGTTACAATTTAATAAATGTTTACGTCCATATAGTTTTTTCAACTTAGTATCATTTTTTATACCTTTCAAATGATTAGTATATTCGCCGGTAGCGAAGTGCATAGAAAAAGCGAACTGAATCGATCGCCACCGACGAGTTGGGCAAGCAGGGAAACATCATCGGACAGACTAGAATATATTTATGGTGGAATTAGCTACACCTCAGATAACTCTCCTATAATTTCTGGTACCACCGTTAACACTAACACATAACAAACGAAACTAAAACGACGATTGCTTAAAGGATTCTGATCAGTGACGCTTGCCCACTCTGGTATCGAGTTGCATTATACAGGGTGGTCCATAAGTCCTTTGAAATTTCAAATTTGAATAAAATTTAACGGGTGAGCGTGAGCGGCGCAGGCGAGGTGGAGGCAGTATCTTCAGTGTCTGGGAATTCAGTCGCCATGGAGTGTTTCACTGGAGCGGATCGTGCTTTTTGTGTGCGCGCGTTTTATCAAAATAATGATTCGGCAACCATTGCGCGGCGTAAATATCAAGAATACCACAATTTACACAATTTTACAAAGTGTCCAACAGCTCAAACGATTAAGATCTGGGTTGCTAAGTTCGAAGAGACTGGTTCGACGTTAGATAAACAGCGGTGGGGTCGACCAAGGACAACTCGTATTGAAGAAAACATCAACATTGTGGCACAGTCTGTTCGTCAAAATCCTACCCAGTCTACTCGTAAGCGTTCCAGTGCACTAAACGTACCCAGAACATCTTTACAGCTGATTTTAAGGAAAGATTCACGTCTGCACACTTACAAAATTCAGTTAGTGCAGGAATTAAAAGATAATGACGCTATTCAGAGATTAAACTTTGCGAATGAAATGTTGAATCGATTTTCTTCGCTCAATAATGTGTTGTTCTCGGACGAGGCTCACTTCCATTTAAACGGGCATGTAAATAAACAAAATTGCCGTTATTGGAGCCCCGAAAATCCAAGGCGTAAGCATCAGAAGTCCTTACACAGCCCTAAAGTTACAGTTTGGGCTGCTATGTCAGCGCATGGCATCGTAGGCCCTTATTTTTTTGAGGACGACAGATGTCGCGCATTAACTGTTACTTCGGAGCGGTATGTAGCAATGATAGAAGAGTTTTTGACACCAGCGTTGCAGAATTTTCCAGGCTATAATACGCAGACCTGGTTTCAACAGGACGGAGCAACTGCCCACACCTCCAGCACTTCTATGCCCGTCGTCTGTCAACTTTTTCCCAGCAAAGTAATTTCTCGAAGAGGAGACATTTCCTGGCCACCACGTAGTCCAGATTTGACCCCAATGGACTTCTTTTTATGGGGCTACCTCAAGAGTAAAGTGTACGACACCACTCCGCGATCAGTTGATGTCCTGAAAGAAAATATCCGAAGAGAAATGGCAAGCATTACAGTGTTGACTTGCCGCGCAGTCATCGACAATTTTAGACGTCGTTTATATGAGTGCCGTGATCGTAATGGATTGTATTTAGACGATGTGATTTTTAAAACATCATTCCCATTCAATAAAGATGATAACAAAATATAATAATTCTTCATAATGTAACTAGTTTGGTTTTATTCCTTTTTTTCCAGCTCAACGGACTTATGGGCCACCCTGTATAAACAAATGTATATGTTTTTATGAATATGCCAACTTAAAAAGCATGCATTCATTATAGGAATTAGTCATTAAAATATACAGTTACCATCCAATTTTATTCTGTAAAATAACATGCAACATATAATAAACATGTAAGTTTAAAAAACGGCGTCAAGTGTATAGATCCCTATCCATTCTAATACTATGTTCGCCTTATCAAAAAATTTGAATCCAATCCAGTTTCAGAGTTTGCAATATTTGCAAATGAATCATAAAATCAACACAAAATAGTCGTTCGAAGATATTTAACTCGGTTGTATTTGAATCATCATTAAACCAACCAAGCAAAAGTATTTGAAAAAATGAGTTAAGATGCGCCATCTAGGATGATGTTCCTAACCTCAAATCAACTTAATGTCTGTGTTTTATTTTCATAAGTAATATCACAAAGCATGTCATTTTTACAAAGAAAATTCGAAAAAACATTGCTAAGTAACTTTCGGAAAATTTGAGAAATGACTTTTTTAGGATAGTTCACAGATCAAAAATATGCATCGAAAATTTTCCAAGATCAAAAATTGGCAATCTGAGAAACCTAGCCCTAAACTTTGCTAAAAAAACCTGACTTCCTTTGCTCACCCTGAATAAGTGGATAAATAAAGAAATATACCTGTGGAACCCTATACGCGTTCCCAAAGAGTTGGTCAAGAACCTGCCGAATACCGCAACGGGATATCTCGTTCCGTTCCGAAAATATCGCGATTTGAATTTGGGTAATATTTTCCATATTACAAAGCAACTGTCCACCGGTTGTACTGATACTTTACCTCCGATTGTCGCGCTGATAATACGTTACAGCTTTGATTTAAGTATACACCAATAAAGTTAGATGAGCTTTTCAAAAACCTCATTAATGTTTCTCGTTTACAAAACTAGAACAACATACTTTCCAGTTCCCATTTTTCGGATAAAATCTTATTATATATACTACAACTATTTAAAACTGTAATGACTCATACGCGTGATCAGAGCTCGATCCCGGCTTCCTTCCAGTACAGCCGTATAGCGTACGACATATGTCGTTTCTGTGGCTTTGCGGTGGTCAACAGCACAGACAGAGATGGAAATAATGGCTGATTGTTCTCCGCCGGTAGAACCAATGAAATAAAAGACGCGCCTCGACCGGCAGACTCATAGGCGTCGGCAACGCATTGCAACGTGTTTCGTTGAGCGATCGCATATTGTGTGTTTTTATAAGAATTGTTGTGGTTTCTGTGGTTACTGTTTTGGTTATACTTAGCCATGGAGAGTACAAATGGCACGAGTGGAAGTACTGAAAGCCAGGGAACAAGTAGACGGCTTCGTAAAGCACTGAAGAGGGGCGCGAAAGAAATCGTGCTCAACGTGTTCAATTATCTGAACAGAACTATGTCGCAGGGAGATGCACTCGCGCGTTGTGAAAGTATGACAGGCGTTCCAGAGTGGACCATTCGCAGGGTGGTGCATGAAAAGAAGAAAACTGGAGCTACTACTGATCCAAAGTTTAATTTGAAGGGACGAAAGGACGTTAAATTGGATGACGATAGCAAAATGGCGTTAAGGCGAACCGTACATTCATTCTTCTTTAGGAATGAGATATCAACCCTCAAGCTGTACATGCAGCGATCAAGGGAAATGAAATTATACCCCAAATGAGCGTCGAGGTAATGAGGAAATCCCTGCACGAAATTAATTTTCGTTACGAAACGCGTAATCGGAAGTCAGTATTGATAGAGAGACCTGAAATAGTCACCTGGCGTCGAAAATTCCTACGCGAAATGATTGAATATAGGCGACAAAGCAGAAAAATCTATTATTTGGACGAGACATGGGTAAATGCAGGTCACACAGTTAAAAAAACCTGGATGGACAAAAACGTAGTGAGTAACCGACAAGCAAGCATTGAAGGTTTGTCAACAGGTCTTCGTGGACCGTCAGGAAAAGGTCAAAGATTGATCGTAACTCATATTGGTAGCGATAGTGGCTTATTAGAAGAGTGTGACTTGATTTTCGTCTCTAAGAAAGGAGGTGATTACCATGACGAAATGAATGCCAGCTGCTTCGAGAACTGGTTTCAAGGGGTGCTTCAGCGAGTTGAGCCCAACTCTGTGATCGTCATGAATAATGCTTCCTACCATAGTCGTCGAGCCGAACGTGTACCGACTATGGGATCTCGAAAAAGTGACATGCAGCAATGGTTGCGCGAAAAAGGAATCCCATTTGACGATTCATGTGTGAAAGCGGAATTGTATGAAAAAATTAAACAGCACAAACCTGCGAACATTAGTTACGTGACTGATGAGATGGCCCGTCAATGTGGTGTCACTGTGCTGCGGTTACCGCCCTACCACTGTGAACTGAACCCAATAGAGCTCATCTGGGCTCAAGTGAAGGGTTATATTGCGCGCCATAACAACCTTCAAATTACCAGACGTTAAGGTTTTACTTGAGACTTCCATACAGCTAGTAACGCCCGAAGCTTGGCAGAATGCTATCCGTCATGTTGTGAAGGGAGAAACAAAAATGTGGCAGCTTGACCACCACATCGACACCATCATAGAGCCAGTTACAGTCAATTTCAACGAGGAAAGCGATAGCGACAGTTTATTACTGTCAGATGTAAGTGGAAACGACGATGAATAAAGGTAATTCCCAAATTTTTGACTTACAATATGTTTCAAAGCACTCTTTATTAAGCATGTGACAAATCTAGTTCACCCATGTTAAACATTCATACCCCGCCTATGAACAGCCGACTACTAGTAGTTAAGTGATGTTCACGTGAACATCGATGAGTCATTACAGTTTTAGATAGTTATAGTATAGTCAAAATCACTATTACGTCATACCATAAATTGTACTGAAGTAATCAATGGACGTACGTCAGGAACATAACGACAACAAAGTTATATTATGATTTTACGAAGCTAGGTTATTTCACTGATTATTATTATTTTCATTTTATTTCAGGGTTTTGAGTGATACCTTAATAATAATTTTAGTGGGGAGTTTTTGTTTCGAAAAAAAACAGTTATGTATCGAATACCTTAAGACAGGCACACCAAAGACCAAAGTATTATTCGAAAACGCGCCTAACCTGCTTTAACATAACCTAACTATTCATTTTTCAAATATGATCGATCATGCAACATGAAAACATCGTCTATCTTTGTCGGATACGAGTACATGCAACTTAGCAATACAGTTTGGGTGACATCCAGGGAACAAGAAGCGATTTTGAAAAATTGCTACAAACAAATGGACTGGAATGTGTTTGAGATCAAAGGGTGTCTCTCAGTTCTTTATTAACCATTTCGATAAACTTTGTACAAATGCTCCTGAAAAATTGCGGAGGTGATGAGCTCATCTCGGAACAAGAGTGTTCAAGAGTGGTAGATAGGTAGAATACTAGTTTCAGCGTCTTTCTACCACTGCTTGTGGGGCGTCGTTGTCACATCCACAATTTTTCAGGAACATTTGGATACACTGCGCGATTATTTTTGCGAGCGACTGTACGTCGTATAGACGTCATATCGACCACAGATGGACGCCATATCCAGTTCATACAGACTTGCATCAACGTTGTGTTTGGTCTTTTATACGACATACTATGACGCCATATATAATAACGTCAATTGGAAATATTGTTCGCAAACGATTCATTGTTTCCCTAGATTTGTGACAAGCTGCTCCGTCCTGCTGGAACCACATGTTTTGCAGCTTCAATTGTTGAATTTGTAAAAATCGTTATTTTGGGAATTAAGCTGCAATATTGCATGACTGTATTATCGCCGACTTTCATGGTCACTAGACTGTAGTTCTTGGGTTAACTGAATTTTATATGGCCGCTAATGCAAGTATTTTTTTGAAATAGAGCATAATGACCTGCGACGAATACGCAGTTCTTGAGAACGATGTCTGGTAGACGTCTCAGGGCGCTCCACTACACTTTCACAAACTCGCTAACAGTGGCAAGCCTTTAGCTTCACCTGTTTCTTCAAACTTCCGCACCAACTGATGAACGTTTTTTTGACACTGGACACATTATATTTCTACCGAGATCTTGTAGCTTCCGAATCGTTGCAACCATCGATTATTTAAGTAAAGCGTTTTAACAATACGGACGCGTTGCGGGACCGTGTAGCGCTCCATGATGAATTAGTCAGACCAGCCTGTATATTCACCGGCCCGCTTTTGAGTTAAGCTGCCTTCATTTTCATCAAGAGAAACCTCAAACATATAGGGCTCGTGAAAGTAAACTAGGTGTTCATATTCTGATCATGTCTTTATTTGCATCCAAGTTCAAGCAAGGTCGGGAAAGTTAGCCATGCTAACAATACCGCACTTGTTATTATGATTCCTGATCATCCTGACGAAACCGTTCTCTCCCCATGACGGTCCCCAGGAGTTCTTCACAAGCCAGTAGTCTTTGCCGTCTGCGCTACCATAACCTACAGCCAGTACGCCATGGTTCAATGCGATTGAAGAGCACGAGCTGGGATTGAAAACACCACCTCCGTAAAATGACAGACTGCTGGCGTCAATACCAATTGAAACTGGACCAACGGAAGCTGGAAAAAAAAGAGTTATTTATCGGAATGCCTGGAATATGTTATACCGGTAAATAGTATGACAAAAAATGGGGGAGATAGGCAAAAGGCAGCATAGCAAAAAATGACCCTAGTAAAAGTTTCACTGTTTTTCAGATATTATTTTTGTTGTCTTTTTCGAAAAAATATCTCGTTTCATCTACCTTATGTTGCCGATTAAGCAGGTAATTTATCCCAGTACTTTGCTGTAGCAGTCTAGTACATTTTTATTTTATTGGTTTTCTAAAATAAAAGTTACGAAGAGGAAAAAATTATTATCTCTAAAACGGTGAAACTTTTACGATGGTCATTTAATGTTATAGATCTGCTCTTCGCCTACTATTTACCGGACACCCTGTATGTGTTCACGATATTGTAATAGCACATGTGTCTGTGAAGTATGAACAAGGTTTTCCGTTATTTTCCTGATATACTCCATTTTTATTATACTAAGTGACAGATAAATCCGAACACCCAGTTTAAATGGTTTTATTTTAATAAAAGTTGGTGAATGTATTTATCTTACTGTAAATAACAAGTGAAAAAATTTTCAGCCTTATCAGTTGGACATTCCGGTTTTTATACTGCTTTTTTTAATTCACTAACGCTCTAAAAATGAATATTTCAGCCGCAGTAAAGAATCAACGTTGGCGGATTTCGGTTCTTGACATCCTTTACGATCGGTTACGATGCCTAGAGTACGGAGATCTGTACGATTTCGTCAACTTAGTGAGTTTGATAGGGGCCGTATAGTGGGACTTCGGGAAGCTAGACTTTCTTTTCGGGCAATTGCCGTTAGAGTGCAAAGAAGTGTAGACACTGTGGTTAGGTATTGTCAGGCATGGCTTCGAGAATGCCTTACGCAAAGAGCAAGGGGCACTGGACGCCGCCGTAGAACAACAGACCGTGAAGATCGCCGCCTAAGATTATTGGCCTTAAGGGACCGTTCCTCCACTACCAGGTCCATTGCAAATGAATGGTTTGCAGAACACGGAAGACCTATTGGCATGCGAAGTGTTTACCGACGAATGAGAAGTTTTGGCTTGTTTTCATACCGGCCACACTGGGTCCTCCCTTTAACTCGAGAACACCGACGTAATCGCCTTGAGTGGTGCAGACAACGGTCACTCTGGGATCAGGAATGGAACAGTATTGTCTTTAGTGACGAGTCTCGATTTTGTTTAGGCATGCACGATGGTCGTGCCAGGGTTAGAAGGCGACGTGGTGAAAGGAGGAATCCACAGTTTTTTGTTGAAAGACATGTTCATCACACTGTTGGAGTTATGGTTTGGGGTGCTATAGCCTATGGTTCCAGGTCACCTTTAATCTTCATCAGAGGTAACATGAACGCGCAGCGTTATATCCACGAAGTGGCAGATCCAACTTTCCAACAAGATAGTGCCCGACCACATGTTGCAAGAGTCACAATAGACTTCTTTCAACATAATGATGTCACATTGTTACCATGGCCACCAAGATCTCCCGACTTATCCCCAATTGACCACGTGTGGGATATGATGGGTAGGAGAGTACTCAATTTGCAACGTCCTCCTCAGACTCTAGAAGCACTTCGAGAGGAGTTGGTGGTTGCCTGGAATGAGATACCACAGGAAGACATTGACCACCTGATCAGAAGCATGCCTAGGCGCGTTGGAGAATGCGTAGCATATCAGTGTGCATCCACACATTATTAAAGGTCAAAGGGCTTTAAAGCAGTGCAATCATTTTGAAATTTTTATCATTTACTTATTATGCTTCATTAAGTACTCATACAAAATTTTATTAAAATAAAACCATTTAAACTGGGTGTTCGGATTTATATGTCACTTAGTATATATATATACGAGCATCCCGAATTCTCGGCAGCCATGCATTTCTTTTTTTTGGACGAAAAGTTTCAGGTTATCTAAAAAGCAGTTTGTCAATAACCTCACATGTAATCTAGAGGTAATTTGGAGGTCAAGTTTTCAAATTGAAATAGCAACCACCATTTTTGACATCAGTTTCGTGTAGAGCTTGAGAATCAGAGCATTTTCATAGATGAGGTCAAGTGGTCATAAATATGGTCTATTTGTGTGTTTGTTTATTGTAGATTTATTTTGCATTAATGTTAAAATAGCAGTCCACGGCTTAATACAGTGAAATCGGAACTTACCGATGACTTCTTTGAGAGCATCCTCGTTCTTCTTGACTGCGTAAATCTTGCCGACTTTCGTGACGCTCTTATTCCTGTTGAACTTGCAGCTGCCCTTCCTTCCCTTGTAGGGATAATCAGCTTCGCTGTTGATGCCGTTATCGTGGACGTACTGGAAGGCGCTCGTCATCAGCCCTCCGTCGCAACCGTCGTTACCGTAAGATCCAGAGCAGTCCATCAGGTTCTGCTCGGAGAGAGAGACCTTCTTGTTGCGCTTGATGATCAGCTGGCCTTCCAGGCAGCCAGTCTGCAGGTACGACGGCAAATGTAAGGATTTCAAAATACGGTCAGAGATAATATTGTAACAGTTCTCTTGGCGCCATCTGTTGGGCGAGTCTCCTGGCAGAGCGGAGTGGAGTATAGCGCAGTCAATGGTGACATAAGAATTAGTCAGACATAAATAGTGGTGTACGTAGATGTTCTATCAAGTTAAATGAATTAGTGTATTTCTTTTTGTGGAATCCACACCCAAAGAACCCAGAAAAACGCTACATACATTATAGGAAAAGCAAACTACTTACGGTACTGAACGCCCAGCAGGACCCGCAGGCCCCCTGATTTTTGACTTCAAGGACGGCCCCTTTCTGCCTCCAATCGAGAGACGCGGGTGCTTGTAGACTTTCTTCTGGTTCATAAACCTCATCTCCTACTTGTGGCATGGACTGAGCGTTCAACGCTAGGTACTCTTGGAACTCTTCTGGCGTCATGTCAGCAAACTGAGTGACTTTCAAGAAGTAAGACTCTTCGCCGTTTTCGTATTTTGCGTTGTGATCCTCGATGGTTCTCAGGCTGGACTGGAAGATGGCGAATCGTTGTTGTTCTTCCTTGATGTCACGGTAGGTTTTTCCATGATCAACCTGGTAATTCATTTATATGAAAAAAAATATGTAATTCGACAGTTTGAGGATTGGTCATCACTCAATCTCTGGGAAACTCGAGCAAAGTGACCACTATCCGTACAGGAATGTCAATGAATATAGAATGGAGGAAAATATCTGAATTGATTCTGTATCTACGGGAATAAATAAAAGCTTTTTGGAGAGCGAGGGCAAATCCTAAATAGCCCAAAAATTGTACAGTTTTGTATTGTTTGTGTTTAATTTGAGTTTATTCACATTCAACCAATTATGTTTTTCATATCATTATTTAACAACTCTGTTGCAGTCTCAATGTGTTTGATATCTATATATATATATATATATATATATATATATATATATATATAATCTCAACTCTTTCTGCTGTGGTTAATTTATGTAATAAAGCGTTACAAGTTATTTTAGCAACAAAGTTTGGTCAAATCAATCGCAAACTATGTACTAAATTCCTATTTAAAATAAGTACGAGATATTTCCTTATCTTTCTTCAAGAAATAACTTTTTTGCTACAGAAAAACGCTCCAATACCTATTTTTAACAACAAAATTATAAACAAACCATGGGCGTAGTGAAGAAAATCATTTACTTATGAAGAAAATTCTTTTAGTCAAATTTCTTCTAAAAGTACTACAAACTAATCTGATGTACCTATTAAAATCTACTTTAAGCTTTAAACTCGTGTATTTTACATTATTATAAAGGGAATTGAAAGACCTTTAAAATAAGGTATCACTCGACCCCTCTTTCCATTTAAAATTTTAGGGTTGGTGTCACCCCCGCATAGGGGGCTGCACGTGCTAACGTGATTTTTTGCCAAACTTGTGTCCCCCTCGAAAATAAAATCCACGGGTCTGAGCGTTTTTCAAAAAAAAAAAACTTAGCTGCCAGTAAATGCGTCTGTTTCGTTTTCGATGCGCCATCCTGTATATATACAGGGTGACTTCGAAGTTGAGTCATTTATTTTAACAGTGAGTAGATCTGATCAAAAGAAATGTTTTTTTCCTTTACCATTTTTCTGGTAAAATTAAAGTAACAAAATTATAGCCCTTTGGAAGTTTGAGTACCGCCCTGTCTCAATAATAATATTATGTGCTCGTGTTTGGCGACAACGGATATAATCCGCCTTACCGGTTCATCGCATCGGAAACAAAAAAGCGAAAGAATTTGGAACGATGTTTTTACAATTATTTTATTCAGTTGTATACAGTCAGTGTCGGTCGGTAACGCGTGAGTGAATAGTGGCGTCTGTTGCGTGGCTCAAACGAAATCAAAAATGGCACATGTTTACAAAAATGCTGAACTTGTGGACATGATTCTTATTTACGCGGCATCACGGATTTATGCGGATCGGTTTCCCAATCGAGTGCAACCAACCCCTCGTGCCTTTGTTAATATAGTACAAAGGGCTCGTGAATCAGGTGACCTCACAGGGGACGGCATGCCGGTGCTCCAAGACCGCACGATCAAATACAGGTTCGCACTGAAATACTTGTCGGGAGGATACTTTATTAAACAACGTAACATTTTTTTTAATTTTTTTTTTTATTTTTACACACATATTTTGATTTATCTTCCTTCTACAATCATTATCTGAAAATTAATGACTCAACTTTAAAGTCACCCTGTATATATTATATATATATATATATATATATATATAATTCATAATTATTGTCGAAAAATAACTACCTAAGTGGAACACTCGTCTTTGAGGAGATTGACTAATTATGCAAAGTGTATAACCTCAGAGAGGAGCCTTTTAAGGGGGGTCTTTTATGGGCTTCATTATAGAGAAGTTTGAAAATAAAAAAAAAATGATATGAGGATTCACCTAAGTATTGTCCACATTCAAAAGTCCTTTGACGGTTTTAGGATATTAAAAAAAGTTTTTTATTTTTAAACTTCAACACCTTATCTTCTTAACGAAAATGTTAGATAGAAGACCCTCCTGAAAATGCGGTCCTGTGTATGATCTTTCATTTTTATATTGTATATACATATACGTGGATGTGCGTGTTCGCAGTTTCAAGCGAAAATAGTCAAAATTTGTTTCAAAATTGACAATTTGCACACTTGAGACTACTATTACAATGTATTTTTCGGTAATAAATCACTGCATCTTACCTTGTACTGAGCCCAAAGTTCCTCATCGGAGGCCGCTTGGACAGCTATAAGGGCGAGAGCAAAAATAACGAGAACCTTCATATTTAGACGAATGAATTTGATCACTGCACTGCGTAATTGGCCTGGATGTGTTTGCACCTTTTATATTAGCTGCTAACACGTTATCAGCTAGATTAGATCTAAAAAAAGGTCCGTTTTTCCGATACATTGTATTTGTTTCTGATGCAATGGGTTGAATTCTCGTAAAATATAATTTCCTATCTGCATCTCAGGCACTTGTAAATTAAGTACCCCCATTCATTGATGCATTTTTGAATGTCATCCTGAGTAAGTGCACTTTCTTGCAAATCATACTTTGCTACTTTTATGAATTAAATACAATTTGGTGCGGGTCATAGCAAGCCTAACCGATTGATCGGTGATAACCATACAAAGTATAAGCAATATTCTTCACCAAATAATCAAAATAAACCCATTTTCATCATATTTAAGGTATATAAAGGATATATGTCCCGACCAAAGAGAGACAACCATGTACAGATGTTTTGTGCTTTTTTGCATTCTTTGAATGGAGGACTTGCTTATAAGAAACTCGTCGGTGTTATGGCTAAGCGCCTCAATGGTTGCGTCAATAATAAAAACAGCATTTCTCATACTTAACTAACACCTATCTAATGCTGCCATCAATTATGTACTTATGAAACTTGTGTGCTCTGAGTTGGGATGTAAAAAGTTTCTCGTGAGTCTATGTCGGAATCTGATGATGGATTTTCTTGCACTGTGTTTTGGAAGCATTAAATTGTACAAGAATGCTGCGTCCCAAAGCAGTGATAGCCTCCAGGTCCGACAGGGATCGGCCTGTGAATTCCTGCATGTAGAGTGCTGTCTTCAGCAAACTTGGGGATCGGATTGATCCTGCAGGAAAGGAGGTCGTTGCTACATCTAGGTAGGTCTAGGTATTCATTGCCACATGGTGAGTATCGAAAACGTAGTAATCTTATCATAGATGATTTCTTAGATTAAGTATAAATAGATTCTATCACTGGTTAGTAATGGTTTTAACAAACATATCAGATTATCAGAAATTGAGACGATGAATAGCGGTATAATTTATTAAATCAAATTGTAAAATCTACAAAGCTTATAAAAGGATAATCAAGACATAGGTAAGCAATATTTTCTACTCAATTACCGTCTATAGGTGGTTATATTGCAATCATTCAATTTACTTGCTTTCATATAGATATGTGAGAATACGTAATAGCTAAGCTATAAGACACCTTATAGTTCAACATTATAAGCATCCGTTGTGGATTTTTTCTTTGTTGATTATTTATCTATTTCATTTGATTGTTACCAAACAGCCGAGTCATATTGCTAGTAGTACAAAATAAGCTCACATATCGTACAAAGGAAAATCTTGCTACTGGAGAATGGTCGTTTATAGGAATAAAAATGTAAAGCATTATTCCAATATTTCATAACTCAAACTATGCCCGAAAATACCATATTTATTGTAAAACTAAATATACCGGGTGGCCAATATGTAGTAGTAGTAGTAGAAAGATTTATTTAGCACATTTGACTACATAAACAGAACAATTGTAAACAACTTAGAACTAGTAAATTCAAGCCATATGGTGTATGATGTAAATGCTGGGCAACCTACAATTGTAGATTTAACAAGTGGCCTCTCAATTTTACTTTAAATTTTGTCAAAGTTTTCTGGTCTTTTATCTCCGAGTATAATTTATTATATTCAATCAACCCTTGATGGAATACAGATTTGTAGCATGTTATACTTTTTGGTCATTAAATGGAAGTCATCTTTATTTCTGGTATTATGTAAATGATGGTCGACATTTGATGATGTTAAATTAGTTAGACTTGATGGAAATATATTATTTTTTACTTTATAAATGAATATCATTACAAGATATTTGATAAAATTTTTTACATTGAGCCATTTTAATTTGCTAAGCATTTGCCTAATTGGAGTATATTTATCTTTATTTAGTATTATTCTCATGCACTTATTTTGTAAAATTTGCAGTCTTTCAAAAATGGAATTATTTGCTAAATATAGAATAGTCGAACAGTACAAGAAATTTGGAAGAATGATGGTATTATAGATAATTTTTCTGCTATATGAACTCAGACATCCAGAAACTCTCGATAAATATCCCACTTTACTACTAATCTTATTTATAACTTTTTCATAATGAATATCAAAAATTAATCGAGAGTCAACAAAAACCCCCAGGTATTTAAAATTTTCTACGAATTCAATATCTTCACCATCAATATTCAGTTGAACATTTGTACATTGTTTTTTTCCGATTAACAAGGCTTTCGTTTTACTTGCATTTAATTTTAGTCTGTTAGATGCTAACCATTTTGAGACAATCTTGAAGTCTTCATTTATATAAGAGATACCAGACTGAATATCTTTAGTACTTATATAAATCATAGTGTCATCGGCGAAAATTTGAATTTTGCATTTTTTGACTATGGCAGGTAAATCATTTATGTATGAAATAAAAAGAAGTGGTCCCAGGATACTGCCCTGTGGAACACCCAACGTATTTTCAATTTTTGATGAAATAGTGTCATTAACTTTTGTAACTTGCATCCTTTTATATATAATATAATATAATAATTTCTAAACCAATCTAAAACACTTCCTGTTATACCATATGCCTTCAATTTACCTAACAAAATATCTCTATCAATCGTTTCAAATGCCCTCTTAAAATTCAAAAATACTGCTATGACAACTCCTTTTGAGTCTATGGCTCTTCTCCAATTCTCAGTTACCAACTGGAAAGCTGTTTCTGTGGAATATTTTTTTCGAAAGCCTGCTTGCGCCTCCACTAAAATTTTTACTGATTTAAAGTTGCACACCATTTTTGATACAGAATTTTCAGTAGGTGACGCCGTAGTAGTTGCTTAAAGCACATGCGTCCAATTCATCGTGGAGCGCTACACGATCCCACAACGCATCCGTAAAGTTAATACGTCTTACTTAAATAATTCGTCGATTCGACTAAAGGCGGACATTTGTCTGATATCATTTTTCAAACATAATTTCTAAGTTTCAATGAAAGATTAAGAAAAATGTATTTATTTTATTTCATATCACAAATATTCAAGATTCAAACCAATCAGTTACATATCGGCTACCTTGTATGAACTGTGAAGAAAATGTTCGAATTACAATAAATAATTGATCTTCTAACAAGGTATTAAACTTAAAAAAGTATGTTTTTCAAAGACCTATCCTTTCCTCCGGTCAAACAAAAAACTAGCTCAGCTTTTTCTGAGCATTTTGTTCTACGGGCCGAGGCTTTAAAAGTGTGGTATCGAACTATTTTTAAATTACAGCCTGTGCCGTACACTATGAGATTGTTTTTGATCGCAAGCCTTATACTTGCTGTCGGTGCTAGCACAGAGTTGGAACAATGGGAAACGTTCAAGGTATTGTAATAAACATAAGTTCATCTCATTTCAGCTGAATTCCAAAAAACAACAGTTCTACGAGCATATCTTGCCAGGCAAAAAGTTGCGAATCAAAGGACGATAGATTATAAAAATAATAAAATTTCAGTTACCGATGACCCAGCATTGATTTTTTCCAAAAAAAAGCAAGCCAATTCCTTTTCAAAATAGGTATTTTGATTGGACTAAAAAAAATGTCCAAGCAACAAGCAACACTTTCTACAACACTTTGAAGTTGAGTCATTAATTTTCAGATAATGATTCTAGAAGGAAGATAAACCAAAATATGTGTGTAAAAATAAAAAAAATTAAAAAAAAAATTTTTACCTTGTTTTATAAAGTATCCTCCCGACAAGTATTTCAGTGCGGACCTGTATTTGATCGTGAGGTCTTGGAGCACCGGCATGCCGTCACCTGATTCACGAGCCCGTTGTACTACATTAACAAAGGCACGAGGGGTTGGTTGCACTCGATTGGGAAACCGATCCGCATAAACATGTGCCATTTTTTATTTCGTTTGAGCCACGCAACAGACACCACTATTCATTACGCGTTACCGACTGACACTGACTGTATACAAATGAATAAAATAATTGTAAAAACATCGTTCCAAATTCTTTCGCTTTTTTGTTTCCGATGCGATGAACCGATAAGGCGGATTATATCCGTTGTCGCCAAACACGAGCACATAATATTATTATTGAGACAGGGCGGTACTCAAACTTCCAAAGGGCTATAACTTTGTTACTTTAATTTTACCAGAAAAATGGTAAAGGAAAAAAACATTTCTTTTGATCAGATCTACTCACTGTTAAAATAAATGACTCAACTTCGAAGTATATCTAGTTTGTTTTGTAAATATCGATGATCCACCTTTTCCAGCAAACTTACGGGAAATCCTATAAAAGCATTGCAGAAGAGGAAAAACGCTTTACGATATTCAAGGAAAACGTCGAACATATCGCCAAGCATCATGAGAAATACAAAAATGGAGAAAGCACGTTTACCATGGAGATCAACGAGTTTGCAGATATGACTGATGGGGAATACAATGCTTTATTCACATTTCAACCTATAGGAAGTTTTAAGGATGAATACGGATTGAAAAACGTCGCAAATGTTCGTAATCTCCCGACATCAGTAGATTGGAGGAAGAAGGGAGCTGTTAGCGAACTTGTTAGGAGCACTGGCGGTTGCGGAGCTAGCTGGGCTTTCAGTGCTGTGAGTTGTCACCTTTCAAGTCAAACATTCGACCCGTAGATACATTTCACGAATCGATTTGCTGTGATAGAATGTTATTAAATGATCTAACAATTAGCAATTTTCGAGTTGCCGTATTCGGGAGGTTCTTGACCAACTCTTTGAGAACACGTTTTTTAGCAAAGTTTCGGGCTGTCAGATTCTCAATTTACTTTTGCTCACCCTGTATAAGTGGATAACTAAAAGAAATATGCCGGTCGACCGCTGTACGTGTTCTCGAAGAGTTGGTCAAGAACCTCCCGAATACAGCAACTCGGTATCTCTTTCCGTTCCGAGAATATCGAGATTTGAATTTGGGTAAAGTTCTCCGTGTTGCTAAATAACAGTTATTTGTTAGAACGAGATAGAAGTCGGCTGAAGAGCGTCACCACAATGGCTAGCAACGATGACGCAGAAGGTCGTGCAATTGACCACGTTGCCAAAATGTTCGATCAGGCTTCTACGATAGGTTAGGTTACTGTCAAACCCAAGAAGGAGGTCTGCTTGAACATTTCATTTAATATTTCGTTTTAATTTTTATTAGAATTGTTTATTTCAACTTTGATGCGACTTAGGGTCGTATCGTCAGTCATTCCTACAATTGTAGGACGCCTTTTTGGCCTCCTTGATTGCCATAATCTTTTCTCTTCTTCAGATCTCTACTGTTCCGTGTTAGCGTCAGCGCTCTCCCATTGTGAGGTTATGTTTTCTTTTTGAATATCAGGGATAGAAAAAACTACCTATGAAAATCAAGGAGGCCATAAAGGCGTTCTACAATAATTGTAGGAACGACTGACGATACGGCCCTAAAACTCATTTCTTAAGCCGGATGCATAAATCACGAATCTGATATCAGTTTTTCGATGGGATTGACAGGCACCAATAGCCCCATTTTTTCTACTCTGAATAGAGCTTTACGATGCTTGAGCACTTTAGTCACAATATTAATTTGAAATCACTGTTATGAATTGGTACTCGCTTTCAAAAATATGATGAATGTGCTCCGTATTTTGGGTGGGTACTCGAAATTTTAAAGATATAGTCGAAATCACCAAATATGCGGATTACGTAATCATTTTAGTCTGTAGTAAAGACAAACGACAGCGATTTGTGAATATTTTTAATGAAATTTCAGATATGCCAGACAGAGACAAACAGAATTTTATTATCTAAATAAACTGTATTGCTGATATGCATGTATCGGACAAAGATAGACGATGTTTTCATGTTGCATGATCGATCATATTTGAAAGATGAGTAGTTAGGTTATGTTAAAGCAGGTTAGGTTGTTTTCGAATAATACTTTGGTCTTTGGTGTTTCTGTCTTAAGGTATTCTAATCATGACTGTTTTTTTTCAAAACTCCGCACTAAGGTTATTATTACTCAAATAACATTGGATGATGGCCGCTTTTGACGAATTTTACAAGCTGTTGAAATAAATGACTCAACTTTGAAAATATAATATTGCGAGTTGTAATTCTTTGTTTTTAGACAGCCGCCGTTGAAGCTCAGTTGTACATCAAAAAGGGCAATCTAACACTTCTGAGCCCCCAGGACCTGATCGATTGCGCCAATGCTACATTCGGCAACCATGGATGTTACGAGGGGTCCGCTATAAATGCATTCAACTACATCAGAAGATTCGGCATTGTCTCTGAAAAACAGTATGGGTACGAAGCACGGCAAGGTGCTTGTCGCCAGAGAGGTGTTGGTGTGCGGATATCCGGCTTCACCAAAATTCCATCTTACGATGAACAGTCATTGCTTATTGCAGCTGGTATGAAAAATTTGGGTTTTGATATAATGCAATTGAATCATAGACGCCCGCGGGCACCGAGACCTCCCCTAGAAATCTAGCTGCCTACTAAAGTTTGCATTGTAGAGGGTGGCCAATATATAACTAACTGATTTAAGTTGCGCGCCATTTTTGATTCACGCATTTCAGTAGGTGCGGCCGTAGTATTTGTTTAAAGCACATGTGTCCAATTTATCATGGAGCGCTACACGATCCCACAACGCGTCCGTATTCTTAAAACGTCCCAACTAGCGAAGTAGTAAGCTTTTGGTAAAAGAACCGTTCAGCTATAAAAGCTCTCTATTGTTGTTGCCTGAACACCAAAATACTGGCTTAATGTTGTGTGGAATGCAAATTTGCTTTCTGCAACATATTTGCTCTAAAATGAGGTGTTTAAAATATTCTTCTAGCATAGTTATACAACATCTTATAGGGCAAATTTTTAACTGTTGCATAAACGTTTATACAACTATTTTATACGGCATATTTGTACGTTAGTCAAAATCGTTGTGTTGTGGCATCCATGGTAACGTTTATAAAACAAACCCGAGCCTTGTTATTTTGCTGTGCAATTTACTACTTTAGCCAACAAATTGCTCCCAACGGAAGCACTTATACAACTGTTGTTTAGTAACTGTTAAAGGTTGTACATATACTAAATATGTTGGTAAACAACTTCACCATAACCTAACTTTCTGCTGTCATATTTTTGTAAAATGCCATAACCAATGTTTTAAGACAAACAACGCATGCATATTGGTTCAAAAGGTTTTATCAACTGTTCAAACAGAAGATATAGATCTGGTACAAATTCTGGGTAAATCATCGTGTCGGTATTTCATTTCAGACATTTGTCAAATTGTTGTATAACACCTGCAGGCAACACCAAAATATTCTAATAACCTAAAGACAACATGGACGATGCCATGATTGTACACAACCACCCGCCATATTGGGCAAACATTTATTCCTCTATTTAATATTAAATAATTATGTTTCAGTTCGAAATTACAGATATAAAGAGATAAACATTAGTGTAATTGTGTCTAAATATAAGATTTGTGGAAGATTTAACGCAGATAAGTTCAGTTTTCTATCATCAAAATATAGACATACTTTTGATCATTGTCAAAATATGAATCAAATACGAAGCCCGTAGAAATTGGGTAACTAATTTGCACGATAATCACAATAAAATTTGCTGCGCAAGTAATTCAATAGCCCTATATCACAGTGTAGAAGTTTATCATATACCTGTGTATGAAATTCACAATGGCCGATAATGTAAACAAGATAACTGTAATGTGTTAGTTATATATTCTTCACTTCGTCTATGCAATACATAAGAAATAGTTTGGTTGCAATAAAGTAGAATCACGTAACAGAATAGTTGTATAGTTGACAAAAACTGAATCTTACACTGACGCAAATATCCTATAGCGGCTGCAAGAGGCTTACACTTTTGTTTTATAACTGTTACCTGCAGCCCTTATACAACCTCTTAAATGTCCTATTAGGTGTGCCCATTCCGCTTGTATAGCTGTTCTAAGAGGGTTTTGCCAATGTTCTTACAGTATACAATGCTGTTTAAGGAATACTGTATAATCATTCTTGCAACTTTAATAGGAGTGATAATTGTTAGTTGGGGTTTCCTTTAAATAATGTTGCAACGATTCGGAAGCTACGACAAGATTTTGGTCGGCATTATGTGCTTAGTGTCAACACCATTCGTCAGTTGGTGCGGAAATTTGAACAACCAGATGAAGTTAAAGACTTGCCAAGGTCGGGTAGTGTTCGAACTGTTCGTACTCCGGAAAATATCTCGAGAGTTCGTGACAGTGTAGTGGGGCGCCCTGAGACGTCTACCAGACATCGTTATCAAGAACTGGGTATTCGTCGCACGTCATTGTGTACTATTTTAAAAAAATACTTGCATTTGCAGCCATACGAAATTCAGTTAACCCAAGAACTGCAGTCCAGTGACCATTAAAGTCGCTGACAATGACGATTTTTACCGACAACTGATAATGATTGTGTCATCCACCAAGGACCACTACATCCTTTCTGAAGAGAGGTTATGTTCAAAGTTATAAATTACGAAAAACAGAAGAATTACGGGAAATCCTCACCACGGCCGCGTTGTGTGTAATTACTGGTAGCATTATTTCTTATCTCTCTCATTTTTGAAGTTCAGCAAATTTGTCTAGGTAATTTCCAGAATGGATAAGAAAAAGTGTTCTAGCTTTGAATCTCAATTAAGTGTATTTGAGACTAAACGATCATATAAGGACGGGGGAATGGGAAAAATGTAGGTACCTATCAATAAGAGAAAAATAGAAAAATAAGACGTAAATAAACTTGTATCTACTATACCAATAAAATTACTAAAACAAAAGTCCGATTCATATTTGATTCACCCTCGTAGTAAGGCAGTGATTTTGACATCCAATTTAAGTAAGTTCTTTTGATTTTTAGCCACAATTGGACCAGTATCGGTAGCCATCGATGCCTCATCCCTCAAGTTCTACAGATCAGGGATCATCGATAACTACTCGGGCTGTCGTTCGGAGTTTCGCTATCTGAACTTTGAAGCAATCATTGTAGCGTACGACGCAGACAGCTGGACTTTGAAGAACTGTTGGGGACCGTACTGGGGCGAAAACGGATACTTCAGGCTACAGAGGAACACGAATACTTGCGGAGTAGCTCTTCGAGCAGCTTATCCTGTGCTCTAAAGCACATTGTTAACGTCAAGTGTATATCTGCAACTTTGTAACAGTCGGGTTTCGTTTCTGTATTTTTTATATACCATATTTTTCTTTGTAGGCTGAACATATTCATCGCAATAATGCAATTTTGCATCATTTTAGTGATGAAAATAGATCGTTCAGTAGTAATTTCTTTTATTTCTGATAAATATTCCCATCACTACACCACCATCACTATCATTATTTCTCCATCTATACTACAACTATTTAAAACTGTAATGACTCATACGCGTGATCAACACGTGATCAGAGCTCGATCCCGGCTTCCTTCCAGTACAGCCGTATAGCGTACGACATATGTCGTTTCTGTGGCTTTGCGGTGGTCAACAGCACAGACAGAGATGGAAATAATGGCTGATTGTTCTCCGCCGGTAGAACCAATGAAATCAAAGACGCGCCTCGACCGGCAGACTCATAGGCGTCGGCAACGCATTGGAACGTGTTTCGTTGAGCGATCGCATATTGTGTGTTTTTATAAGGATTGTTGTGTGATTGTTATTGTTGTGGTTTCTGTGGTTACTGTTTTGGTTATACTTAACCATGGAGAGTACAAATGGCACGAGTGGAAGTACTGAAAGCCAGGGAACAAGTAGACGGCTTCGTAAAGCACTGAAGAGGGACGCGAAAGAAATCGTGCTCAACGTGTTCAATTATCTAAACAGAACTATGTCGCAGGGAGATGTACATGCAGCGATCAAGAAAAATTATATTATACCCCAAATGTGCGTCGAGGTAATGAGGAAATCCCTGCACGCAATTAATTTTCGTTACGAAACGTGTAATCGGAAGTCAGTATTGATAGAGAGACCTGAAATAGTCGCCTGGCGTCGAAAATACCTACGCGAAATGATTGAATATAGGCGACAAAGCAGAAAAATCTATTATTTGGACGAGACATGGGTAAATGCAGGTCACACAGTTAAAAAAACCAGCAGTCCTTGAAAAGGTGGTATAAACGTCTTATAAAAAAATCTGTAACTTTTAGAAAGGATAGCGGCAACACTGCCAACCCGCTCAATACGCATGCGACTACTCTCTCACCAACAGTAACGGTGTGCGCTTCTTCCTGTTGGAACAGGTATAGTATAGTATTTTATGGTCTAACCTATAGTGTCTAAATTCTGTTCCAGTCCGCAACAAAATTTGGCTGAGAGGTGAACAAACGAAGATTTGTTGATCTGGTTGGTATTAACGTTATTTTCTATGTTTTATTGATTTTTTATTTTCCGCGCATAAGCCAGAAAATTAATTTTTGTTTGTTTTTAATTTTTATACTATAAAAGAATCGTGTCTAAAAAATGACAGACGGAAAAATGGAAATTTAATATAATTTCAATTACGAAGTGTTTGGACCATACACCAGCTATACAAGGGTGATTTTGAAGTTGAGTCATTAATTTTCAGATAATGATTGTAGAAGGAAGATAAACCAAAATATGTGTGTAAAAATAAAAAAAAATTTACCTTGTTTTATAAAGTATCCTCCCGACAAGTATTTCAGTGCGAACCTGTATTTGATCGTGAGGTCTTGGAGCACCGGCATGCAGTCCCCTGTGTGGTCTTAAGTCACCTGATTCACGAGCCCGTTGTACTACATTAACAAAGGCGAGTGGTTGGTTGCACTCGATTGGGAAACCGATCCGCATAAACATGTGCCAATTTTTATTTCGTTTGAGCCACGCAACAGACACTACTATTCACTGACACTGACTGTATACAAATGAATAAAATAATTGTAAAAACATCGTTCCAAATTCTTTCGCTTTATTGTTTCCGATGCGATGAACGGATACGGCGGATTATATCCGTTGTCGCCAAACACGAGCACATAATATTATTATTGAGACAGGGCGGTACTCAAACTTCCAAAGGGCTATAACTTTGTTACTTTAATTTTACCAGAAAAATGGTAAAGGAAAAAACATTTCTTTTGATCAGATCTACTCACTGTTAAAATAAATGACTCAACTTCGAAGTATATCATTATCATCAATGTCTATTTTGTCTCGGAAGTCCCTGTATATAAGTACTTCAGTATATTTCGTTCGTCCGAAATGGCAAATTAAATATTGTTTTTGAAAAGGGGACGACTTTTTTCTAATAATAGCATGAATGACGAGGATGTCCTTAGAAGGGAACTTTAGAGAACTACGGTTTAGAGTCGAGAGCGGCGAAAACTTATTAAAAAAAAACTTGGATAACTCGAAAGCGCATGCTAACGAACATAAGCAGCCGCATCCAAAATGAAATTATAGAATGTTGTGGCGAAAAAATCTTGGGTATAGTTTTAAGTCGCGTCAGGCAAAGTCCGTACAGTATTATATTTGACGAAACTACAGACATTAGCCATAAAGACACAATGGAGCCCAAACTCACAGGTCAAATTCTTGCTCAAACAGTCAAGCATTTCATTAAAACCAATAACTCAGACTCAAAACTATGTGTGGGCATTGATTCTGATACGTGTAACCTCATGTTAGGTGAACAAAAGGGCGCTGTAATGGAGTTGCAAAATCTTTTCCAAATGCTCTAAAAAGCCCATGCGCAAATCATGCCTTGTATCTTTCGATTTCAAAAAGCAGCAGTGTCCAAGCAGTTAGAAATGCTGTAGGCATAATGAAGGAAGTAATTGCGTTCTTCAAAGAATCCGCTAAAAGAAATACAGTATTAAAAGGAAATCTAGACGGATATCAAATTCATAGTATGTGCGGACATTGTGGTCTTACGATGCTGGTTTTGAAGACAAAATATTGTTGTCCTTAAGATGTAGAAGATGTTTGTTAAAAGCTAAAAGAGATTCGAACAGTGCATCGCTGGATAATCTCGATGGTAGAAACTGACACAGGAGATAGTTTAAACGATTTATTTGCTTTAATAGTGAAATACATTAGGAAATTAATAAGGTAATAATAATACACATCCAGGTTTCCTCAAGAACCCCCCGATCGAGCAGTGTTTGTGAGCCTCCTAAGCTCGTCGGAAATCCGTACGAGCATTTCGAAAAACCTGGTACAGACGTGCTGCTCTGCCATCCCAATTTTCACAGATGCCTCCTTGCTGAATTCCAACATTTTTTTGATATCTGTCTCTCTAGTTAGAGTTTCTTCAGTCAATTGAGCGATATTACTCTGCAAATCGCGTTCCTTGCCACTAACACTTTTCTGCATCTTCTCGATTGACTTCAACAGATTCTGTTCGCTTTGGCAACATAACTTCGTCATCGCTTCGCACTCCTTTTTTAGCGACTGGCATTTTGTACATATGCCTACCAAACTGTTGTTGTCCCAGTCACACTGGATCTACGAAAAACACATTGTTTAGCAATTGAAGAGTCAAGCGCCCTTTCAAGCACATGTCATTTTGTTAGTTGAATGTTTACCATTGATCGCTATGGAGTCGCATTCGATTGAAGACCGCATTAAAGTTATTCAAGAGCACTACAAAAATGGTGCAAAAATAAAAAACACGTTTCGCGCGCTTCGTGAACATTTCGGTCGCAACAACCGCCCAAACGAAACAACCATCGGTCGTCTGGTGCGTAAATTCGAGGCAACAGGTTCTGTGGCAAATCTGCCAGGCTCTGGCCGGCCAAGGAGTGTTCGCACACCGGAAAATATTGCTGTTGTGAAGGAGAGTGTGAGAGACGATCCGAAACAATCAACAACGCGTCGATCCCAAGAATTGGGCATTTCGAGAACCAGTTTGCTCCGCATTCTCCACAAGGATTTGAATGTACACGCCTACAAGATCCAATTGACGCAAGAGCTGCGTCGGGCCGACCATTTTTCGCGCCGAACGTTCTCAGATTGGCTCCTTGAACACCGCCAAATTGATTCCAATTTTTCATCAAAAATCATGTTCAGCGACGAAGCGCATTTCACTTTGAATGGGACGGTAAACAAGCAAAACTGCCGCATCTGGGCGAACGAAAATCCCCGTGAGTATCAAGAGCAGCCGATGCATCCTCAAAAAGTGACTGTGTGGTGTGCATTGTGGTCAAAAGGCATCATCGGACCTTACTTTTTCGAAAATGCGGCCGGGGACGCCGTTACCGTCAATTCTGAGCGATATCACGTGATGATAGAGGACTATTTTTTGCCGCAACTTGAAGGAATGGATATGGACGATGTTTATTTCCAACAAGACGGTGCAACCAACGTCAATATCCATCGATGCAGTCCTTCTTCGGTGATCGCGTGATTTCGCGCAGAGGAAATGTGCCATGGCCACCAAGATGGTGCGATTTGACACCCTTGGACTTATTTTTATGGGGATATTTGAAAAGCAAAGTCTACGTCAACAAACCAGCCACCCTCCAAGAACTCAAAAACAACATCATTGCCGAGATAAATGCCATAGAACCGACCATGTTGCAAAATGTCATTGAAAATTTCGGCCATCGCGTGGACGTCTGTAAATCCAGTCGTGGTGAACATTTGAGCGATATTATTTTTCATACATAAATGGTATAAATGAACCTTTAAAATAAAGTACCCAACTTGATTTGAATATCAATCTTTCTTGTTTTAATATGCGTTTACTTTCCTGCGTCCGTTTTGGACTCCATATTATAATTATTTCTCCATTTATCTTAACTGTGATAGTATTTTCATTTAGGTATTTCCCTATTAGCATACATTTGGTTTTAGAATCATTCAATTTTAGTTTATTTACATTTAATCAACTTATGATTTTTTCCACGTCAGAATTTAGCATTTTCAAAGCAATGTCTATTTTTCCATCTGATATCTACATTTATGTATCATCTGCAAATATCCGAATTTTACAATAATCTAAAATATTACAAATGTCAATAAAAGTTTCCTACATTATACAGACATTTTACAATTACCTGAACTAACTGCAATTGCTTTTTCAGGCTTTCAACCTCTTCCAGAACGTTCTTGAGCTCATCTTTAATTTGCATCAAATGTGTAACCTGTTCAACAAAACTCTCCGGTTCGGGTATTTTTCGTTTGCATTTGCGATGGTTTTCTAGTTCATCTTCCTCCACAGACAACATGTCTGGAAGCTCATTTTCCTCTTCTTCTATGGCTCTTAACTTCTCCTCCAGCGTATCTGTCAAAATATACAGTTAAACCTTAAATAATAAATACCCGTTTTGAAGCACCTATCATTAATGCCCTCAAATAGAATTTTTTTTATGTAAGCGAACAGCGTCACTGCATGCTGCAAGTCACATAACATAATACTTACTTATTTGGTGCTTAATGGAGTGGTATTCACCCTCGCTAACATACATCGATTGCAGTTTCTGATGTAACTTCTCTAATCTGTCTATCTCGAACTGGTCATTAGTCATGCGACTTTTCGTTTGCTCTATAATTTTCCTAGTTTCCAAGCAGTCTTGGACGGCGATGCGTCTCTTTTCCTAAAAAATAAAATACTCATACTAGGATTGGAGCTATGCAAGGACTCCTGCAGGGGTATGACGTATCTTGAATAATGTCGTTTTTTAACATTTTTGTGACATTATATAGGTTTTTTTTACAAGATGTAAACTTGCACCAGCTGTTGTACACTTGTTGTGTACCCGTTCCGTAGCTGCAAGTGTTGCCTGAATGTCATGAAGCTTCAGCTAACAATGTTAACAGAGTTATACAGGGTGTTTCAGTTTATTGTTGCATAACTTTAAGATTCGATAGAACTTTTAAAATTAATGCATAAAGTCTATATAAACATGGGTCGAAAAATGCGTGGCTTCCGAAATACAGGGTGTTTAAATTTACTTTCTAAAATAGTTTTTTTTTAAATATTTCGAACAATATTTGATGTATAACAGTGAAAATTGGCATACAAGGGTTTTTTGGTACGACAAAATGAACCATGGGCATAGTTTTACTGTAGCCGCTAGAGGGCGCTCTCTACTGTACCTGTAGTGTATTAAAATGACCGAAAAAGTTTTCTTAATGCAATTTTTTTCTTTTTGAATAAAAAAACTGATTCTTCGCACTTTTCAACATAAAAAAGCTCTCTTGTGAGTGTTCGTTATAGTTAGCCGTTTTTGAGATATTTCGATTTTTAAGGTTCGATGCATTCTTAATTATTTATGGGAAAATAATATTTTTTTTTACATTTTCGATTTGGGCATTACAAGTAATTAAGATGATCGTTTAGATTGTGTTTTTAAACACAGCAATAATTCCTAACTTCAAATAAACACAAAAAACAATATTAATTTGTTTAATTTTTCAATATTATTTTTAACAAATTAAATTAATTATTTACAACTAAAATGCTATTGGATAGTTAGGAAAAACATACAAAATCTAAAGTAGTTGCTCGAAATGGCCTTATTTCATCACATGCATTCCTGATTCTGTCTATTAGCATATCTCTTGTGGTTACGGGAGTCTGGTACACTTTTTCTTTTAGAAATCCCCACACAAAGAAATCTAATTGATTTAGGTCAGGGGATCGCGGAGGCCAGGCGAGTGTTCCTCCACGGCCGATCCATCTTTCTGGATAATTTTCGTCCAGCCAGTTTCTAACTATTCTCGAATAATGAGCTGGACAACCATCAAGCTGGAACCAGGCCAATCTTCTTAAATCTAACATAACATTATCCCAGATATTTGCATGTTCAGCCTTTAAAAATTCCAAGAAGGTCGCAGCATTTAACCTTGCAGGCAAATGGTAGGGTCCAAATAGTCGATTACGGTAGATACCAATTCACACTAAATTCACGCTGAAAATTTCTTTCCCGAACTGCATGCGGATTTTCATGCGACCAAATGTGTTGATTATGAAAATTTATCACTGCACGTCTAGTGAAGCATGACTCATCGGTCCATAAAACGTTACTTAAAAGCTCCCTATTATTATCAATTCTATCAAGAATCCACTTACAAAATGTGATTCTTCGTTCTTCGTCCCCTGGCTGTAGTCCTTGCACAGGTTGCAAATGGTAAGGACATCATTTCTAAGAACACGGTGAACATGGCTTGCTGAAATTCCCAAGTCACCAGAAACTCTCCTAACACTTGTGGTCGGATCTCGATCAAACTCACGCAGAATCATACGAGTAAATCTGCGCTAACGAACATTTATGTTTTGATCCCTTTGGAGATGTCCAAAACCATTTTCAATTATTTGGCGATGCACTCTTACAAATACTGAGCGAGTTGGATGTCGTCTGTTTGGAAATCTTCGTGCGTATTCTCTGGCTGCTTCTGCTGCGTTTCCATTTACAAAGCCATACACAAAATGAATATCCGCTAACTCTTGATTGGAGAATAAAAATGGCATTTTTATAAAACTTGCAAAAAAACGTTTCAGGTTTCAACAGACAACAAAACTAACTGTCAACTAATTGACGTTTAACCTTATTCTGCTTTCAATTTAAAAAATATTTGCAGACACAGCCTACTTCTAAAAATTATCGAGATACTGACTTTTTAACGTTATTTTATCATAAATAATTAAAAATGCATCGAACCTTAAACATCGAAATATCTCAAAAACGGCTATTTATAACGAAAATTCACAAGATAGCTTTTTTATGTTGAAAAGTGCGAAGAATCAGTTTTCTTATTCAAAAAGCAAAAAATTGCACCAAAAAAAATGTTCGGTCATTTTAATACACTATAGGTACAGTAGAGAGCGCCCTCTAGCGGCTACAGTAAAACTATGCCCATGGTTCGTTTTGTCGTACCAAAAAACCCTTGTATACCAATTTTCACTGTTATACATCAAATATTGTTCGAAATATTTAAAAAAAACTATTTTAGAAAGTAAATTTAAACACCCTGTATTTCGGAAGCCACGCATTTTTCGACCCATGTTTATATAGACTTTATGCATTAATTTTAAAAGTTCTATCGAATCTTAAAGTTATGCAACAATAAACTGAAACACCCTGTATACTATAGCTGGAAGGAAACGGCTGTGCGTAAGTGCATAATGAGGTTTGCGTATTCGTAGTGTATTTACGCTCCGGCACAACAAAGATGCAGCGCGGCAAAGCGGCAGCCGCCAAAGCGTTGCAATAGCTATTGGTCATTCGGTCAACTAAGAGCAAATGCACGATTCGACAGGATAGAACCCAGGCTCGGGGTATCGCCGGCACGCCGACGCCGGCAGTTGCTGTTCATATCCAGTGCATACATAGCGTATGTTAATACGTTAGCATGTCGTCTACATTTCTCCCAATACTTCCTTCAGCCCTGCTCCCTCTTCAGTGATGTCTCCTCCCCGAAAACGTGTCAAGAAGGAACATTTGAAGATTCAGGCAAAAGAAATTGTCCTTAAGGTTTATAAGAGCGAAATTTTTGAGCAGAATTAGTATTTTGATGGACAGCCACGGAGAAGAAATTATTTAAAATCAATAACGAAATACCGCGACCAGGACAGAAAGGTTCATTACTTGGATGAGACCTGGATAAATGCAGGACATACAAAACCTAAAGTATGGGCTGACTCTACAATTAATCAGCAGGACAAGCCTCCTTAGGTGGACTAACCACTGGCCTAAAGAATCCGTCAGGTACCTGATTCTAACCAGTTCGTCATTTGTGTTGTAAAAATGATATCAAATAGACTGAATCTATGAGCCCACGCTGAAAACTGGTAGTTTTGGAACCAACACCTGTTAGATACCCTGCTTGTAATATTATTAGTTTTCTTGAATATTATATGAAATAATTATTTAAAGGAAAAGGAAAACGATTTGTTATCTGTCACATTGGCAGTGAAGATGGCTTTGAGCCCACTGCCCTATGGGCATTTGAGTCAAAGAAAACGACCGACTACCATGAAGAAATAGGGAGCTCATTTGAACGATGGTTTGTAGAAACGCTACCAAAGCTTAACGGCAATGCCGTATTTTACTCGATAATGCTGCATACCACACTAGAAAGCTAGAAAAAATCCCAATGCCCACAATAGAGGCAGAAATTCGACGATGATTCCTATCAAAAGTCACTAGTTTCAATGAAAATGTGGTCAAAGCAGAAGTTATCCATCTAGTCAAGCAGCACAACTGTGAATATAACCCGCCAAAAAATAAAATGAGTTAACAAAAGTGACAGCATATTGACAAACGATGACAAAAATCACGAAAATAATCACATGCGAACAACACCCCCGCCCCTCATCTCAGGAACTTTTGCACTTTACCTCTACTTGTTCCAAAGCTGCCTTTTTCTCTTTCAGCTCTATTTGCAATGCAGCTTTTGACTCTTCCTGCAGTGTAATTTTCTTAGCATTGTCGGAGACCAAGTTCAATATATTTTCATGTTCCTTTACGTAGTGAATAGTTTCGATTTTCATTTCGACGGCATTATCGTTTAACTGCTTGAATTGTTCCGCCATAGATTTTAGAAACGACAGTATGTGGGTGCAAACCCTAAAACAATGTATAGTGAAATCGTACGGGACCGCCTGAACCCTTCCGTTCAAAAGCGGTGTCTAAATAAAAGAAATATGTACAACAAAAATCGCGTTTTTAATGAAAACTGAATGTATTAAAGAAACTGTGACATTTAAAACGTATATGTAAATAAATGTTTTTAAAACAACAAAACCACTTTAGAACATATCACAAATTATATACTATATACTAAGTGACATATAAATCCGAACACCCAGTTGAAATGGTTTTATTTTAATAAAAGTTGGTGAATGTATTTATCTTACTGTAAATAACGAGTGAAAAAATTTTCAGCCTTATCAGTTGGACATTCCGGTTTTTATACTGCTTTTTTTAATTCACTAACGCTCTAAAAATGAATATTTCAGCCGCAGTAAAGAATCAACGTTGGCGGATTTTGGTTTTTGACATCCTTTACGATCGGTTACGATGCCTAGAGTACGGAGACCTGTACGATTTCGTCAACTTAGTGAGTTTGATAGGGGCCGTATAGTGGGACTTCGGGAAGCTGGACTTTCTTTTCGGGCAATTGCAGTTAGAGTGCAAAGAAGTGTAGACACTGTGGTTAGGTGTTGTCAGGCATGGCTTCGAGAAGGCCGTACGCAAAGAGCAAGGGGCACTGGACGCCGCCGTAGAACAACAGACCGTGAAGATCGCCGCCTAAGATTATTGGCCTTAAGGGACCGTTTCTCCACTACCAGGTCCATTGCAAATGAATGGTTTGCAGAACACGAAAGACCTATTGGCATGCGAAGTGTTTATCGACGAATGAGAAGTTTTGGCTTGTTTTCATACTGGCCACACTGGGTCCGCCTTTAACCCGAGAACACCGACGTAATCGCCTTGAGTGGTGCAGACAACGGTCACTCTGGGATCAGGAATGGAACAGTATTGTCTTTAGTGACGAGTCTCGATTTTGTTTAGGCATGCACGATGGTCGTGCCAGGGTTAGAAGGCGACGTGGTGAAAGGAGGAATCCACAGTTTTTTGTTGAAAGACATGCTCATCACACTGTTGGAGTTATGGTTTGGGGTGCTATAGCTTATGGTTCCAGGTCACCTTTAATCTTCATCAGAGGTAACATGAACGCGCAGCGTTATATCCACGAAGTTCTCGAACTCCATCTTTTACCCTATCTTGACACCCTGGCAGATCCAACTTTCCAACAAGATAATGCCCGACCACATGTTGCAAGAGTCACAATAGACTTCTTTCAACATAATGATGTCACATTGTTACCATGGCCACCAAGAACTCCCGACTTATCCCCAATTGAGCATGTGTGGGATATGATGGGTAGGAGATTGCTCAATTTGCAACGTCCTCCTCAGACTCTAGAAGCACTTCGAGAGGAGTTGGTGGCTGCCTGGAATGAGATACCACAGGAGGACATTGACCACCTGATCAGAAGCATGCCTATGCGCGTTGGAGAATGCGTAGCACATCAGGGTGCATCCACACATTATTAAAGGTCAAAGGGCTTTAAAGCAGTGCAATCATCAAATGTAATGTTGAACGATGGGTGAACCTGGTGACATGGTCCAAATCGACGTATCGAAGTTTGGTGATCGCAATTATAACCGAAGTCCCAACGTCAAACGCCACTGGATACTAGGAATGATATTGGAGAGTTATTGTCGAACGCCTCCACGTGGTGCTCTCTGGAAACACTGTATGCTGGCTAAATGATGGGTAATTAACCACAATTTGATTATTTTTGTACACAATGGCTGCTGGTGTCTTTTGTGTTTTTTATATGGGTCACTAGTGTATTTTCTGTTTAGGCACATATCATTTAAAATTTCATCTAATTTTCAGTACATATTGGGTCAACTTCTTAAAAAACAAGCCATTTACATTCAAGACTTTTATTTTGCAAATAAACTATTTTTTTATTAAGTATTTCTCACAAAAAAAGTACAGTTTGGCAACAATGGGCAGCATTTGTCTTATCTGTCAAGAAATGATGTTATAAAATGACCCTAGAGAAGTGTTTCTTCTTTCAAGCATTTCTTATACAGGCTAAAACTTTGATCTCATTGAAAATACGCGAAAAAATTGTTAAGGAATTTCAAGAAGACATTGGAAAATCACAACATAACTCCTGTACACAGTTTAAAAACCATTATTTACTGTACATGTATTTTAGCTTATTACACAGCTAGCTAGCTTTTTGCAAAAACGATTTCTAATACTCTATCTATTTTCTTTAAAAAAAATCATTTCTGCTGATTTCTTTAAATTTTCCCAAAAAAAAAGAAACAATTTCTGTCTTTATGCGATTGTAGGCCCCTATACCAAGTACGGTTATTCAAAATCATAGGGCGGCTGGAACCGTGTTTTGGGACCCTGAACGGCTGAAGCGGACTATTATCAATTGAAAAAAACTTACTTACATAAAAAATTTCACAGTCCGCACATGTGAAGGCTGATAGATATCTCGTAGCATGAATTTGATATGGTTAGATACGATTTTTGAAATCTCACTAAACAGAACCTCTTCCTCAGCATCTTCCGGGATTACCGAGATATTACTATCCGTGATTGCGGATGCCAGGACTGTCTGCTCGAGATACTCATCCAAAAACCTCCTGTAGAATCTTTTTACCCCGTCTGGCGTGGGACGTAGCAATGCATCTTTCGTTATAGTGAAGCCTGGAAAATTGAGCCTGATCTGCTCTATTACTGTATCCTCCTCTGAAAACATTGTGGACTCTAGCTTATAGTACGATATAGCAATTCGAACCTGTAAAACGCCTGAAAAACACTTATTTGAATAAAACGGTTTGAGATTTGAGACGTCCTTCAGAATTTAAACTTGTCAAAACAATACACAGAACAAGGGAAATCTGTGATGTTTGTGTTTCATGGTCTTATGCACGCATGCGCAAAACCCACTTATGCGCGTAACGTTGCGCATTCAATTTTCGACGTTTTAACATTTAAGGTTACATTTCCTTTGTTGTTTGCGAGTTTGGGTTTTCTGGAATATATAAAAAACAGATAGCAAATAAACAAATTCTACCCCCTCGATTAACAACTGAGTTATATAGCTTGCTTTCTGGTGAAAACGTTTGAAGAGATGTCAGAAACAGATAGAGCATCTTGCTTGGAAACCAGTTTTGTCTCCATGCGACCAGCAGTAAGTTGACTCACTGAGTTATTATTTTCCATTTACATTTCGCACATAAATTTTCAGGTGGAGTTTCTGGATGTACTCGACCAATATCCATATAGTGAAGACCTGACATTCACATTTGCTTTTAACGATTACACTCCACAAGAAGGAGATAGGGTAGCAATTTATAAAGTTGGCTGGAGCTTTGTCAAGGACTATATTGTTTTCGAATGGGTTTCCGCAGAAACCAAGAGTGCCAAGTATTCTGTGGTTTTCAACAGTAAGTTTTTGTATTAAAATTGAGCCCACCATATCAAAGTGGTACATAACATCTGGAAATTTTGTTATTTGTTTTTTGAAGATTTATTTAGCACTAATGCTACAATGTCAGTTTTGAATAATTATTAGCTTATGCATTTTTCTGAATCAATTTTCTGTAATTTTACATTCTTGTTCATTTTCACTATACATTTTGAGTTTTCATAAAGTTATTTTTTAATTTCACCTTAAAATTTTTAAATTCGAACACTGTTTAATATCATTATTCAAATCTATATTGCCTCTAGGTTTGTAGTTATAATAATGGCTATTTTATTTTGAGGTGTTTTCTAAATAGACTTAATCCTAGCATTTTTGTTTTTATTCAAAATGATTCTCATAGCATTATTTTTAGAATTTGCAATTTTGTAAATATGGTTATATTTGATGTAAACAAGTTTGTTAAACATTATAAAAAATGGGCAAGAATTATGGTGTTATACATATATTTTTTTTTTGAATACATACTAAGATTATGGGAAACTCTATAGAAGTAATTTATTTTTTTGATATGTTTGGTAAGTTACTATTCACATATAGATCTACCTAAATATTTAAAAGATTCAATTACTTCAATTTTTTCATCATTAATCATGAGCCTTATTGTATCATCACCTAAATGTTTCCGTATTGACATAGATGTTGTTTTATTAGTGTTTATAGTTTATTAACATTTAACCAATTCATAATTTTTTTAATATCACTATTTAACAGTTCTAAAGCAGTATCCAAATGTTTATGTACTATATATATATCTATATATATAACTTGAGACATGGTCATTGTTGTTACTTCACCTGTTAGGTGAAAAAATAAAGCTTCCACCTTTTGTTGGGTACTTCGACAAAATTCAAGCAAAGAGGACTCTGTATACTTTATTAATCTCCAGCTTTCAATGGACTTTTCCATCTTCATCAGGAGCTGCAATAACATTGAGAAGAAATAGCAACTATTGATGATTTTAAATTAACTTGCAGTCGTATGTGTCATTTTTGCTAAATGTTATTAACGTTTAGGTTGAGGGAAACACCCAGTAACCTGGTGAATGCTGCATACATGGTGCATTCGGCAAAATTAATATAAACTACACACAGCTGTATGTCGGGGACAAAAAAATATATATACAGTAATGGACAAAAGTACATAGACAAATTAATCTTGTGCTGTATTCCTTTTTTGACTTGTTTTATTAATACACGAAATATGCGATGGTGATAGTAGATAGTAGAAGTCGTGTGATAAGAACTAAACAAAAAGTGTTTCAGAATGACT
This sequence comes from Acanthoscelides obtectus, assembly GCA_963669975.1. Classification (NCBI taxonomy): domain Eukaryota; kingdom Metazoa; phylum Arthropoda; class Insecta; order Coleoptera; family Chrysomelidae; genus Acanthoscelides; species Acanthoscelides obtectus. The sequence continues at coordinate 121,382,035 of CAVLJG010000003.1, forward strand.
GTCTTAAAAAAAGTGCGAAGTTTCCGGCTTCTGTTATGATTTGGGGATCCATGTCGGCAAGTGGAATGGGAAACTTACACTTTATGGAAAGTACTATGAATGCTGACAAGTACATTAATGTGCTTCAAAATAAGTTGATGCGCCAAATTGAACAAATTTGTTTTGATTGTATACTAAGTGACATATAAATCCGAACACCCAGTTTAAATGGTTTTATTTTAATAAAAGTTGATGAATGTATTTATCTTACTGTAAATATCAAGTGAAAAAATGTTCAGCCTTATCAGTTGGACATTCCGGTTGTTATACTGCTTTTTTTTAATTCACCAACGCTCTAAAAATGAATATTTCAGCCGCAGTAAAGAATCAACGTTGGCGGATTTTGGTTCTTGACATCCTTTACGATCGGTTACGATGCCTAGAGTACGGAGACCTGTACGATTTCGTCAACTTAGTGAGTTTGATAGGGGCCGTATAGTGGGACTTCGGGAAGCTGGACTTTCTTTTCGGGCAATTGCAGTTAGAGTGCAAAGAAGTGTAGACACTGTGGTTAGGTGTTGTCAGGCATGGCTTCGAGAAGGCCGTACGCAAAGAGCAAGGGGCACTGGGCACCGCCGTAGAACAACAGACCGTGAGGATCGCCGCCTAAGATTCTCCACTACCAGGGCCACTGCAAATGAATGGTTTGCAGAACACGGAAGACCTATTGGCATGCGAAGTGTTTACCGACGAATGAGAAGTTTTGGCTTGTTTTCATACCGGCCACACTGGGTCCTCCCTTTAACTCGAGAACACCGACGTAATCGCCTTGAGTGGTGCAGACAACGGTCACTCTGGGATCAGGAATGGAACAGTATTGTCTTTAGTGACGAGTTTCGATTTTGTTTAGGCATGCACGATGGTCGTGCCAGGGTTAGAAGGCGACGTGGTGAAAGGAGGAATCGACAGTTTTTTGTTGACAGACATGTTCATCACACTGTTGGAGTTATGGTTTGGGGTGCTATAGCTTATGGTTCCAGGTCACCTTTAATCTTCATCAGAGGTAACATGAACGCGCAGCGTTATATCCACGAAGTTCTAGAACCCCATCTTTTACCCTATCTTGACACCCTGGCAGATCCAACCTTCCAACAAGATAATGCCCGACCACATGTTGCAAGAGTCACAATAGACTTCTTTCAACATAATGATGTCACATTGTTACCATGGCCACCAAGATCTCCCGACTTATCCCCAATTGAGCACGTGTGGGATATGATGGGTAGGAGATTGCTCAATTTGCAACGTCCTCCTCAGACTCTAGAAGCACTTCGAGAGGAGTTGGTGGTTGCCTGGAATGAGATACCACAGGAGGACATTGACCACCTGATCAGAAGCATGCCTAGGCGCGTTGGAGAATGCGTAGCACATCAGGGTGCATTCACCCATTATTAAAGGTCAAAGGGCTTTAAAGCAGTGCAATCATTTTGAAATTTTTATCATTTACTTATTATGCTTCATTAAGTACTTATACAAAATTTTATTAAAATAAAACCATTTAAACTGGGTGTTCGGATTTATGTCACTTAGTATATAATATCAATGTATCATCCGCAAATATTTGAATTTTGCAGTGTTCTAAAATGTCAGAGATATCATTTATATAATTAATAAAAAGTAACAGCCTTAATTTACTCCCCTGGGCACCCCACTGATATACAGGGTGGGCCAAAAAACTACAAATGTAGGAAAGATAATTTGTATTTTTAATAAAGTGTACTGATAACATCATTGAGACGTATGCACTCCTCAAATCTTGACTTTAAATGTCACATGCCACATATTCTTACATGTGTCAGTGGCATTTTATTTTCCTGATTCTTGCCAACAACTACAATACTAATCTTTTCATCTTTTACCCAACAAGTGTGTGTAAGCTTCGGTCATCTTTTTGGATGCATAAACATTATTGGATTAAACATTTTACTCTACAATCTTTTTGCAGAACATATCCTGCCAAAGAACAACGTCGAAATATACCAAATTTGCTACATAACAGCAGAGAATGAAATCCAAGGAGCAAGTTCTTCTTTCCAGTTCATCAGTGAAAAGCCGAAAGCTGCTCAGCAACCACATACCACAACAGTTCCTAACAACTGCGCTCCACAATTCAACTTGCAGACAAATCGTGACGATGAAATCAAGCAGCTCAAGGAGGAGAATTCCATGTTGAAAGGATCATTGAAATTGATTATTGCCGGACAGAATGCGCAAAAAACCGTTGCCGAGGAAATGAGGGAGTTAAAGAAAACTGTTGGTGATCTGAAGATTGTCATCGACGTGCACCAGGCTGAAATAGATACATTGAAGTCATACATCAGAGAAGGCGTGGAGGACTATAAGAAACTGAAGCTGGAAACAGTCAAACTAGAAAAGAAGCTAGATAAATTGAAGATCAGGAAAGGAGATGGCAAAGATGACATTGATATTGATGCTTTGAAGTCTATTCCCCCATTTCCTTTCATATACAAAACATATGATTTCACGTTTCCACGTGTATCTAAGTAAAAAATCCAGCTTTAAGATTGTTTGTGAAAAACGTATCAAAATTACCGTTCTAATTTATTTGAAATCCTTCCCGTTTCATGTGCTTTGTATATCCTGCAATCTTTAGGCTCAAAAACGCGAAAATTTATTACACATTCAAAACTAGGCTGGAGCAGGACTGTATAGTGTATATTAGCTAGAGAGTCTTTAATAAATGATACGAAACCAAATTATTGGTATCATGATATATTTGATGTAGCATTGGGTTAATCCTTTTGATGTAATGTAAAATGAAATAACTTTCTATTCTTTACGACCAACCCTGTAATTATTCGAATAAAGATGATATATTACAAAGGTTCCTTTAATAATTGGCCTTTTTTGAACAGCGACGAAAGCTATTTGATTGCTATAAGCAGTGATTTAGTTTGATACGAGGTTTGACTGGAAAATACGTAAAGTGGAATAATAACTTTATTTTGCAGCTGTTCAGGTATTTCAATATGGTCTCCTTCAAAGTACTTCCCCTAAAACAGGATACATTTCTTCAAATGCCGTTTCCACGATTGATACGATCGCTGAAAGTCTTCAATTGTGAGGCTCTTCAAGTGCCCCTAGCATTTTGGGCCAGGAAAAAGTCGCAAGGGGCTACATCGGGTGTTCTGTCATTGTGATTGAGCTTCGGGCCAAACACTCACGACCTGTGAGCAGGCGCGTTGTCGTGATGAAGGATCCACGTGCCCCCTTGTGCCAAATCCGGTTGAACTCGGGCCACACGAGCTCTAAGGCGACGCAAAACTTCAATGTAGAATTTTCCGTGCACTGGCTGGGAGCGACAAAATTCCCGGTGAACAATACCCCAAGAATCAAAGAAAATAACATTGTTGTCACATTAGACCTAGGTGTTTTCGACTTTTTTGTTCTCGGTTGCCATGCTTGCTTCAGTTCTTTTGAGATTTCAGCTCCACATCGAATTCGTAGAACCAAGACTCTCAGTGATGACTTTCCTCTGCTTCCAACCAATCCTCACAGCAAGCAACCCTTCTTGCTTTCCGTTCTGGAGTCAAGAGCTACGGAACGATTTTCGCGCACAATTTTTTTATTTCAAGTTTTTCTGCCAGAATTTCGTGGACGATTGTTTTTGGGATGGACAGTTCCTCAGCTATCATTCTAACTGTCAATCGACGGTCTTTAAGAATACAGCCCCGAATTCTTTCAACATTTCGGAGCTCGATGTGGAGGGGCGTTTAACCACAAAATTAACAATGCAAATTCAAAAAAACTGCCGATTAAAAATTATCGGAATCAAACAACAGCAAATCACTGCGTTTCATCGCCTTTATGACTGATTACTGCTTCGATACGCCTTGACATAGTGTCAACTAATGTTTGGCAGTCATCTGGTGTAAAACTTCCAAATTTCTTGGAGGCGGGTTTCGCAATTCTTGCTGGATAAGATCGGAGCTTTTTCTTCATGATATGACGTCCATTTTAAAACTGAAATATTGTTTTCTATCATCCAATCTTTTACTTTTCTAGACGTAGAGCAAGCGGCACCACCTTGTTGGAAGATATACTAAGTGACATATAAATCCGAACACCCAGTTTAAATGGTTTTATTTTAATAAAATTTTGTATAAGTACTTAATGAAGCATAACAAGTAAACGATAAAAATTTCAAAATGATTGCACTGCTTTAAAGCCCTTTGACCTTTAAAAATGTGTGGATGCACCCTGATGTGCTACGCATTCTCCAACGCGCCTAGGCATGCTTCTGATCAGGTGGTCAATGTCCTCCTGTGGTATCTCATTCCAGGCAACCACCAACTCCTCTCGAAGTGCTTCTAGAGTCTGAGGAGGACGTTGCAAATTGAGCAATCTCCTACCCATCATATCCCACACGTGCTCAATTGGGGATAAGTCGGGAGATCTTGGTGGCCATGGTAACAATGTGACATCATTATGTTGAAAGAAGTCTATTGTGACTCTTGCAACATGTGGTCGGGCATTATCTTGTTGGAAAGTTGGATCTGCCAGGGTGTCAAGATAGGGTAAAAGATGGGGTTCTAGAACTTCGTGGATATAACGCTGCGCGTTCATGTTACCTCTGATGAAGATTGAAGGTGACCTGGAACCATAAGCTGTAGCACTCCAAACCATAACTCCAACAGTGTGATGAACATGTCTTTCAACAAAAAACTGTGGATTCCTCCTTTCACCACGTCGACTTCTAACCCTTGCCCGACCATCGTGCATGCCTAAACAAAATCGAGACTCGTCACTAAAGGCAATACTGTTCTATTCCTGATTCCAGAGTGACCGTTGTCTGCACCACTCACGGCGATTACGTCGGTGTTCTCGAGTTAAAGGGAGGACCCAGTGTGGCCGGTATGAAAACAAGCCAAAACTTCTCATTCGTCGGTAAACACTTCGCATGCCAATAGGTCTTCCGTGTTCTGCAAACCATTCATTTGCAATGGACCTGGTAGTGGAGAAACGGGCCTTCTCGAAGCCATGCCTGACAACACCTAACCACAGTGTCTACACTTATTTGCACTCTAACTGCAACTGCCCGAAAAGAAAGTCCAGCTTCCCGAAGTCCCACTATACGGCCCCTATCAAACTCACAAAGTTGACGAAATCGTACAGGTCTCCGTACTCTAGGCATCGTAACCGATCGTAAAGGATGTCAAGAACCAAAATCCGCCAACGTTGATTCTTTACTGCGGCTGAAATATTCATTTTTAGAGCGTTAGTGAATTAAAAAAAAAGCAGTATAAAAACCGGAATGTCCAACTGATAAGGCTGAAAATTTTTTCACTTGTTATTTACAGTAAGATTAATACATTCACCAACTTTTATTAAAATAAAACCATTTAAACTGGGTGTTCGGATGTATATGTCACTTAGTATACAATCAAAACAAATTTGTTCAATTTTGGGCATCAACTTATTTTGAAGCACATTAATGTACTTATCAGCATTCATAGTACTTTCCATAAAGTGTAAGTTTTCCATTCCACTTGCCGACATGGATCCCCAAATCATAACAGAAGCCGGAAACTTCGCACTTTTTTCAAGACAGTCATTCTGAAACACTTTTTGTTTAGTTCTTATCACACGACTTCTACTATCACCATCGCATACTTCAAATCTGGCTTGGTCACTCCAAATAATGGAGTTCCATTGGTTTGGAGACCATAATTTGTGTTCTTTGACACACGCTAGTCTATTTTTCTTCTGAATCGTTGTCGTTCTCTTTTGCCTAGAAATGCTGAATTAAAAACAAATAACCTAAGCCTACCTTGTAAGTTTTAAAACCCAGTTTTTGGGCAGCTCTGTGATAAGTTGCTCTTGCAAACTTTTTTGGGGTTGCCCGATTCCATGTTTTCAATTCGTTATAATTAGCACGCCGATTTTCCTTGATAATGCATTTTAGGGCTCTTGAGTTGGTATTGGAATAACGCGGCCGACTTCCAGTTCTGAGCTTTTGAGCAACAGATCCCTTTGTTTTGTACAATTTAATATCTCGAACTGTATACCTCGATTTGTTAGCACTGTCAGCGATTTGGGAAGCATTCTGGCCTTTTAACTGCAAGTGAACACTTACAGATTCCCAGTATGTCTATAGCTTTTTCGTAAATTTTACAAATTTTTCTTGAAACGCCTATATTTTGTATAAACATGAAAAAATCCAAAATTTATGAGGTCTTATTTCAATGCAACGTCGCACTACTTGGCATAGAGTGGCTGTAAAAACAGCCCATAATATGTCCCACTTCTCTCAGAGATGGTAGTTAACAATAGAAGATAGCCAGCAAGATACAGAGTGCATATAGTATATCTAAATCTATGTAATGAGTTATGTTATCACTGTATATCTAAAATAAAACACAAGTATAGTCCACTAATTTTAGGTTTTTATTGCGAGATGTTCTGATTGTTTGACCATCTAAGTATAACAAATACAAACCCAACCGATTGGTGTTCAAAATAAGGGTTTCTGCACTCGCAAGATTACACCAATTAGATACATGGCGCCTCAATGAAGGTTTAAGCCAACACCATCCATAATCTATAAAAACTTAGGATGGTATACGGCTAGATTCAAATTTGGCTGACGTCGTAATATAGAAAGAGACAGAAGCACTTCGTTGCCTAGCAACCCGAGTACGAGGTCACGGAAGCCAACGACGAACTTTTTTTAATACACATATAGAACATTACGACGTCAGTGCTGGTATTTGGCTTTAAGTGCATATGGTTTGGACAGTCAAATATCCAATATACAGTACTTTTCAAAAATACCCCTTTTATACTTATTTTGGTAAGGGTCAAGATATCAAGTTCAAATCCGGATTGACGCTAGTCTATTTTTCTTCTGAATCGTTGTCAGAAGGGGCTTCTCTTTTACCTAGAAATTCTTGTAAGTTTTAAAACCCAGTTTTTGGGCAGCTCTGTGATAAGTTGCTCTTGCAAACTTTTTTGGGGTTGCCCGATTCCATATTTTCAATTCGTTATAATTAGCACGCCGATTTTCTTTGATAATGCATTTAAGGCTCTTGAGCTGGTATTGGAATAACGCGGCCGACTTCCAGTTCTGAGTTTTGAGCAACAGATCCCTTTGTTTTGTACAATTTAATATCTCGAACTGTATACCTCGATTTGTTAGCACTATCAGCGATTTGGGAAGCATTCTGGCCTTTTAACTGCAAGTGAACACTTACAGATTACCAGTATGTCTATAGCTTTTTCGTAAATTTTACAATTTTTTTCTTCAAACGCCTGCTTCGCCAACAGGCGTATTTTGTATAAACATGGAAAAATCAAAAATTTATGAGGTCTTATTTCAATGCAACGTCGCACTACTTTGCATAGAGGCGTTGTAAAAGGCCGGGGGATGGCAGTTTGCTTTTTTTCTTTATTCTGTGCAAGCATCACATTTTACCGCAAATTTCGACTTCCCATTTCTGTACAAATACAGCCCATAATATATCCCACTTCTCTCAGAGATGGTAGTTAACAATAGAAGATAGCCAGCAAGATACAGAGTGCAAATCTATGTAATGAGTTATGTTATCACTGTATATCTAAAATAAAACACAAGTATAGTCCACTAATTTTAGGTTTTTATTGCGAGATGTTCTGATTGTTTGACCATCTAAGTATAACAAATACAAACCCAACCGATTGGTGTTCAAAATAAGGGTTTCTGCACTCGCAAGATTATACCAATTAGATACATGGCGCCTCAATGAAGGTTTAAGCCAACACCATCCATAATCTATAAAAACTTAGGATGGTATACGGCTAGATTCAAATTTGGCTGACGTCGTAATATAGAAAGAGACAGAAGCACTTCGTTGCCTAGCAATCCGAGTACGAGGTCACGGAAGCCAACGACGAACTTTCTTTAATACACATATAGCACATTACGACGTCAGTGCTGGTATTTGGCTTTAAGTGCATATGGTTTGGACAGTCAAATATCCAATATACAGTACTTTTCAAAAATACCCCTTTTATACTTATTTTGGTAAGGGTCAAGATATCAAGTTCAAATCCGGATTGATTAAATTGATTTGGACGTAAAAATAATAGTTGAACATTCCAAGATGTCGACTAGGCACCATCTTGGAACATTTTTTAAATGGAATGGGTAATCGTGCGTCGATTGACATTTGAAGAGCAAAACATAGTGCATGACCAATTAATGCAGTTTATAGAAGAAAACAAAATTTTAGTGGAGGCGCAAGCAGGCTTTCGAAAAAAATATTCCACAGAAACAGCTTTCCAGTTGGTAACTGAGAATTGGAGAAGAGCCATAGACTCAGAAGAAGTTGTCATAGCAGTATTTTTGGATTTGAAGAGGGCATTTGAAACGATTGATAGAGATATTTTGTTAGGTAAATTGAAGGCATATGGTATAACAGGAAGTGTTTTAGATTGGTTTAGAAATTATTTGTCTAAAAGGATGCAAGTTACAAAAGTTAATGACACTATTTCATCAAAAATTGAAAATACGTTGGGTGTTCCACGGGGCAGTATCCTGGGACCACTTCTTTTTATTTTATATATAAATGATTTACCTGCCATAGTCAAAAAATGCAAAATTCAGATTTTCGCCGATGACACTATGATTTATATAAGTACTAAAAATATTCAGTCTGGTATCTCTTATATAAATGAAGACTTGAAGCTTGTCTCAAAATGGTTAGCATCTAACAGACTAAAATTAAATGCAAGTAAAACGAAAGCCTTGTTAATCGGAAAAAAACAATGTACAAATGTTCAACTGAATATTGATGGTGAAGATATTGAATTCGTAGAAAATTTTAAATACCTGGGGGTTTTTGTTGACTCTCGATTAATTTTTGATATTCATTATGAAAAAGTTATAAATAAGATTAGTAGTAAAGTGGGATATCTATCGAGAGTTTCTGGATGTCTGAGTTCATATAGCAGAAAAATTATCTATAATACCATCATTCTTCCAAATTTCTTGTACTGTTCGACTATTCTATATTTAGCAAATAATTCCATTTTTGAAAGACTGCAAATTTTACAAAATAAGTGCATGAGAATAATACTAAATAAAGATAAATATACTCCAATTAGGCAAATGCTTAGCAAATTAAAATGGCTCAATGTAAAAAATTTTATCAAATATCTTGTAATGATATTCATTTATAAAGTAAAAAATAATATATATCCATCAAGTCTAACTAATTTAACATCATCAAATGTCGACCATCATTTACATAATACCAGAAATAAAGATGACTTCCATTTAATGACCAAAAAGTATAACATATGCTACAAATCTGTATTCCATCAAGGGTTGATTGAATATAATAAATTATACTCGGAGATAAAAGACCAGAAAACTTTGACAAAATTCAAAGTGAAATTGAGAAATCACTTGTTAAATCTACAATTATAGGTTGCCCAGCATTTACATCATACACCATATGGCTTGATTTTACTAGTTCTAAGTTGTTTACAATTATTCTGTTTATGTAGCCAAATGTGCTAAATAAATCTTTCTACTACTACTACTACATATTAGTGATAAATCTCGATTCGCCCAAAAGGGGCGTCACGACGACCACCTGGACGCCCTTTGTCAAAATGGTGGACTAGCGGGCTGTCAACGTTGATTCTGTTCATTTTTGTATGTTGAACCGCTTATAACTCTGCAATTAATCATCAGAATGCTATATCAATCTTGGAAGGATCTGTCCTAATTTGGATCAAGCCAGTTAAAATTTACAAAACCTGTCATCTTTGTAAAACGTAATATCTCTTGATTTATTGGACGTTCAGATAGTCCCTTCCAAAAGAATAGATTGATTTCATATTCTAGAGTCATACACTAATTAGGGGCTTTCGGATGAGGTGTCATATGACCCCCATTGTATTTGAAAAAACGCTCCAAGGTGGCGTTTAGCCACCATTTAGAAATCGTTCTTATTTTTGGTTATTCACGCATCAATTTGGTCACCCCGAATTTCAGCTTGCTAACTTCCCAGTGAACATGATGCCGTCATTATTCGGTCATTTATTTTAAGAACATTCATTACTGAAAAATCAACACTTACAACTATAGACTTTTAATGAACTAGTATCCAAATACTGAGTACTTTGTTATTTATAAAAAAGTATCAGAGATACTTCTACCAAAAATGTGACTTTTCTAATAATAATATTTCATATTAAAATATTTCAAATTGCCATTTTGCATCATGTTATATTCGCGCGAATAAAAAAATTATTAGAAACCCCCTTGTATAAACAATAAATAAGTTTTACTAGAATATTTGTAATCAAGCGTGGTAAAAATTCAAATTTTGGAACGGTATCATCAGTGAAGAAGCGCGATTGTGTTTGGCGGTGTCCTCCAGGAAACAAATGTTCAGGCTTCCTGTTAAAAAGCAAAGCGATTTGGATAAACTGGTACAAACAAATTCTGAACCAAAAGAGGAGTGGAACGTGTTTGAGATCAAACGCCCTTTTTTAGTTCTTTATTAACCATTTCGATACACTTTGCACAAATGCTCCTGAAAAATTGCGGAGGTGATAACGTCATCTCGAAACGAGAGGGTTAAAGAGTCCTGATCTCACTGCTTTAGGGGCGTCGTCGTCACATCCTCAATTTTTCAGGAGTATTTGGATAGACCGCGCGATTATTTTTGACAGCGACTGTACGTCATATACACTTTGTATTTGGTCTTTTATACGACATAGCATAAGTCATATAGCGACGTCATTTTTGTTGGTCAGCGTACGTCAGTAGTTCACTAAAAATGGCGACATAACGTCACTATGTTCACTGGGTTCAAAAAAAAAATAAGGGGAGAACTATTTGAAAAGCACTGTACATAATAATAATTAATGTGGTCGGAAAGCGCTTCAGAATAGTATATTTTGCATTCCATTCTTCTTGGGACACCATGCATTTACATAGAAAAGCATCTATACTAAGTTTTTATATGCTTGTATTTAAACATTTCATCATAAATAACACACAAGCCTTATTGTTTTATTGCTTTATTTCATGAATACGAGTTAAGTTACTAACAGATCACCAGTGTCAGTGGTAAATTAAAATTTGAAACTTCTTCATTTTAATTTGAACATGCTTGCATAATGTTTCTTTTTGGAATGTGTATTTTGGGAGGAAAATGTGATAAATTGTAGAGACAATGGCACTGTGTTTACTTAATGTTTTGTGCAAAAATCTACTCCTACAATAACTCTTATATACATTCACTGGAAAATAATTGCGACTACATCCAACAGGTAACGCAAGAAATAAGGGTTTTCCTTTTTGCGTACTTGATAACATGATATTACATATTAGCACATCAAACGCGACAAATAATTACGCACTATGGAGATGGCAAACCAAAAGCGCACGTTACAGCAGGTTAACATTGCACTGATCACTTGTATTGGAGATAACTGGATTACCAATGCTTGGTTGTACTGCCTTGCTAAGGCCAGCTCTAAGGTAATCTCAACCCAGTGGCGTAGCAAGGGGGGCAGCGACCCGGTCACTCAGCTTTTTCAGAGTTGAACGCCAGACAAGATCGAAATCTCTTCAAGACCTAGCTTCATTGTTCGAGATCGTACAAACAAATACTTTGCTTTTGGTGATTTTTATGATGAAACAGAATTACTTTTGGAGATACCAAGACTGCAAAGACACTTAAAAGCCGCTAATGTTACAGTTTCCGATTGGGTATCTCTAAATTTTTTAAAGTTTATTATAGAATGGGATTTTACAGAAGCTCTTCCAAATCTTATGATTGCACTAAAATTGTTCGTGTCAGTTTGCGTGTCCGTAGCTTCCCGTGAAAGGAGTTTCAGTTAAGATTAATGAAAATTATTTGCGGGCAACAATGACCCAATCACGGTTTAGCAATGTTGGTATATTTGCCAGCGAACACGAAGCAACACAAAATATAAATTTTAATGAAGTTATTTCTGAGTTGAGGTAGAAAGAAGAGGTTTTAATTGTAAGATAAAAATAGTTTTCTGTCTATGTTTTTATTGTGTTTTGTTATTTGTTCCATATTTTAATTATAAATATTAAATGATCCACGACATTTATAAATCATATAAAATTTATTGCTTTTGACTTTCGATGAGACGACACCAACTTCCGCACCGGGTGCCACCCTAGGTAGCTACGCCACTGCCTCAACCTGTGCGTGTTTTCTATTTAATTCAATACTTGCGTTTATTTTGGAACACCCCCCATTTTGTCAAACATTTTGACTATTTAGACATTGAACGCCAATGGGATATTATTATTACTTTATATATTAGGCGCACTTGGGTGTAGTTTGAAAAACTATATTGTCGTAAATTATTATTAAAAATAACACCTATTATCTACTGGTAACTAATGAACATTAAATCATAAATATATTTTACAGTGGAATTCTCTTGAAAAGCTAATCTAACATTCATCGCAACATTAGTAACTTCCTTCACTATTTTACATTTTTCATATGTTTAATGTCACGTATCTGTGATTTAAAGTGCGAATAAGTTGCATACCATTTGACTTTCAAAATCACCCGATTCACTGTTTTGAACAATTTATACTCTACATCAGTCAAACAGTTGACTGTAACAGCTATTTACACAAATTTGCTGGAAAAGATGGAAGCACAGAAATGACACAAAAAAGAACTACTTATATGATTTTTATGTAAACATAACGTTCTACTGTTCAATTTGCTAGAATCCACATTTCCATTCGCAATCAAGGCACTACTAGCAATAAATGTGAAAAGGGTTATTGCCTAATCAAGAAGCTTCCAAATTTTCCGGGATCACTAACAAAACAACTATAACCACACGCACTATCTTACGCTTTCTTGGCATTCTTGAAAGTGTTATCCCACAATGCGTTATTGATTTTTTCACCTAGTATGTAAAGCATTACGGATATTCCTAGGTTTCCTAGGAAGAACACAGCCTTGAGCGGAACGTTCAACACGGTCAAAACAGGATACACCCAGAAACCATTGTAGTAGTATATCACTAACAGCCATATCAGGTAGGAAACCATCACCGTGGATAGGATCGTAAGGCCTCGTTTGCGAGAAGGATACCTGCAAGAAGTGGAAACCTCTTCAAATTTCGAGTTGGTCTGAATTTTTTGGGTACACTCTTTCGATTAAATTTCCATTCAGTATTCGTCTGACGCCTATGCGGAAAAGACAGTGGGCGACACATTCATAGTAGAAATGACTCCAAATTATGAGAGTGGTTGCAAGACCTAGAGTAAAACATTACACAAACGAAACATTCAAAAGTTTCTTTTGGAAATTATTTTGTTTTTTAATTTATTATTACTAATTATACTAATGTTATTTAGCATATTACTGACCACTTCTCCACTATTTTACTGATATCTTCAAATGAAAAACATTCAAACATCCCTACGGTTAATAACAACCAGAAAAATTACAAATTGTTTGTCGACAATTCAAAACTAATATCAAATGTCAAACAAGAATCCTGGGAACAATTATACTCTACAAATAATATAGACAAAGCAATGGGACTGTTCTTAGAGAAAATAAAAAAACTAATAGATATTAGTACCAATAAAGTAATAATTAGTCACAAAGAGAAAAGCAGAAATGCCTGGATTACCAAAGGATTAATAACATCGGCAATAGAAAAAGAAAGACTATATAATGTAATGAAACTAACGCCAACTACAGAGAATACCGACTGCTACAACCAATATAAAAATAAATTTATAGAGCTTGTAAGGCAAACCAAACGAAAACATTACCTAAATAAATTGAATAATAACTTAAATGATCCTAAGCGGCTTTGGACAACTATTGATGAGATTACTGGGAAAACAAAAGTTGAAAAGTGTGTCACTGAGTTAAATTCAACATCGGGAACAGTATTAAAAAATACTCAACAGATATGCGATGAATTTGTACAATTCTTTACTGACATAGGCGAAAATTTAGCAAGTAATATACAAGCAAATGTACAAAATACTCGGCCTCCAAAAAGAACTTTGAACTCATTTATTTTGGATAATGTCGAGCAATGTGAAGTATACACCACTGTTATGTCCTTAAAAAATCGGAAAAGTCCTGGGTTCGATGGTATTAAAAGCGAGCATTTGAAAATTATAGCCGAGGACATAACAGAACCACTCACTTACCTAATCAACAAATGCTTTGAATCTGGCATATATCCCTCAATTTTAAAAAAAGGTAATATAATACCGATACATAAATCAGGAACAAAAACAGATGTTAACAACTATAGACCAATATCAATAATATCCAGTGTAGCAAAGGTTTTTGAAAAAGTTTTATCTACTAGAATGATTCGATACCTCACAAAATTCAAAATTTTAAGTGAAAATCAATATGGATTTACAGAAGGGAAGGCTACATCGGACGCAATAACTAAAATTGTAAATCAAATACATCAAAATATTGATAACAGAATCCCTTCAATCTGCATTTTTGTTGATTTAAAGAAAGCTTTCGACACAGTTAATCACAAATTATTATTAGAAGCATTGGAGAGAATTGGTTTCAGAGGAAACGCGCACTCACTGATCGAAAGTTATTTGTCAAATCGCCCACAATCTGTGCAGATATCAGGATCATTTAGTAAAGAAATGTATATTAAGTGTGGTGTCCCACAAGGAACTGTCTTAGGTCCGCTGTTATTCAATATATATTTTATGATATTTTCCAAATTAATTGTGTTGGCAAAATAACTAGTTTTGCAGATGATACTGCAATATTATATGAAGGCACTGACTGGTCTGATCTGAAAAATGTAATTGAAAATGATTTTATCAAAATTATTCAGTGGTTTAACAGTAGAAAATTAAGCATTAACTACTCTAAAACACATTTTTTACCATTTGGATCTTATGCTAGACATCTGCCAAATTACACAAATTTCTCCTTCAACATTAATGATCAAAAAATGCAAATTAATAGAATGCCCAACATAAAATACCTTGGAGTGGTCTTGGATCCTCACTTACGATGGGACATCCATGTCAATTATATTTTAAAGAAAGTTAGATTTGTATCCTACAAAATTAAATACCTTGGAATATATTGACAGAAAAATAGCTTCGAACATTATACCATGCACTGATTGAGCCTCATCTCACATATGGTATATTAGCATGGGGAGCTGCATGTTCCTCACATATCTATAATTTAGATGTTTTTCAAAAAAGTATTCTAAAAATGATATTTAAAAAACCGAAACATTATCCCACTGAAAAATTATACGCAGATGTTCGAATGTATGATATAAGACAGCTTTATTTCTTACACAGTATCACTCACTACCATAAATTTGTAAACACCGACCAAAAAATTAAACATAATCATTATACCAGGTACAAAATTCGTGGCACAGTAGTTCCTCAACCGCATTAATCTATAATGCAGCGATCATATCTCTATTTAGCGCCTAAATTTTATGAAATTATACCTAAAGACTTAAAAGATTTACGTTTCGGAAATTGTTTCAAAAGAAATTTAAAAAAGTGGCTACATTCTATATCTAGGAATGAAATTCATAAACTCTTAAATACGAACATCAACTAAATACATAATCTACTGTAGCTAATTTTTGTCCTTTTTTGTCATTTGCATTCTACAGTTTCAACTTAAATTATTGGTCCATGTACAGGCGATGCCTTCTATTGGGCCTGTTTTGATTTTATATTTATTTACTCATATTGTTTGTTATCTTTGTACATTGAGTGAATAAATATTATTATTATTATTATTATTATTTGTTGTTGATGTTCCATAATTAGTAATATTATTTCTTATGAAAACTTACCTACAACACGAGAGGCACATCTCGATGAGAATAGTGACCATGATGTGCGTATGCATAAGATGATTGAGCCAATGCGGGAAATATGGACTTATCGCCTTGGGAAAAATCAACTCTCGATCGAGCAAGTAAATACCCCAAAACGAAAGTCCGACGAACATGGAAATAGGAAACGCCAAAGTGCACAATATCTGAAAAAAATATTCAATAAATATTGCAGTAGACACCATTATTATGAATAAAATGTAGCTCTGACGCCTAAATATTTCTGGAAAATTTCAAGTATTTGTCGAGGGACGAATGCAATTTAACTTTATGAAACTTTTCCCTTTGATGTATCGCTACGAGGACGGTCCCAGAAGTACCCAGCCTGACCTAGAGATGGCGATGGTTGTTTGAAACATATTATTGCATTAGAAAGTATGCAACCAATAAAGCATATGTGTCCAGTTTGAAGACGCCACGTTGTTTAGTATTTGTTTGGCAGCCATCAGTACTGAACGTTTTCAGTGAAAATGGACAAAATTGGTCATCGTTATGTGGTACAATACTTTTATTTCAAAGGCCTCAGCCCAACCAATATAAAAGCTGAACTGGATTCTACTCTGGGTGAATCTGCTCCTTCGTTTACAACAGTAAAATATTGGGTAGTAGAGTTTACACGAGGCCGTACGAGCTGCCAAGACGAGCATTGCAGTGGTCTGCCGAATGAGGTGACGACTCCAGAAATGGTGAAGAAAATTCACAAAGCGGTACTGAATGAACGTCGGCTGAAAGTGCGCGAGCTAGCAGATATATTAGGCATTTCAAAAAGTGCGGTTCATCGCATATTATCTGAAAATTTGGACATGAGAAAGCTGTGTGCAAGATGGGTGCCGCGATTGCTCACAATCGAGCAAAAACAGTGTCGTGAAGATGTTTCAATTGAGTGTTTAGCGAAGTTTCACAGCAACAAAGCAGAATTTTTGCGTCGTTTTATAACCATGGATTAAACATGGGTCCATCACTTCAGATCCGAGACAAAAGAACAATCAAAACAAAAGGGACAACCGGCTCCAAAGAAGGCGAAGACCATTTCATCTGCAGGCAAGGTTATGGCGTCAATTTTTTGGGATGCGCGTGGGATAATTTTCATTGACTATCTTAAAAAAGGTAAAACTATCAACGGCGAGTATTATGCGAACTTATTGCCACGTTTGAGCGATGAAATCAAACAAAAACGACCCCATTTGGTTAAGAAGAAAGTGTTGTTTCATCAAGACAATGCACCAGCTCACAAATCCGTTATTGCAACGTCCAAAATTAACGAACTAAAGTTTAAATTGCTACCTCATGCACCCTATTCACCAGATTTAGCCCCATCGGATTATTTTCTGTTTCCAAACTTGAAAAAATGGCTCAGTGGTCAAAGATTTTCCAACGATGAAGAAGTGATGTCGGCAGTTAATGGCTATTTTGAGGAGCAAGACAGTTCTTATTATAAAAGGGGTATCGAAAAAATTGTGTTCTATAACTTACGGATATAAGGTTCAGATGAAGATTTTAGACTGGAAATAGTAAAATGTTAGGAATTGTGGTCTTTGTAGGCAATGCACTCTTGTATCAACACAAAAATCAGGTCAATCAAACGTTCGTCAAGATAAATGCAATGCGAGTCAACGATTTGAGTATCTATGACATATGTTTTTGAATTCTGTTGTCATAGACGATTTATTATTATTGTTCAATATCGTTCATTTCTAAAAGCTGTCTGTAAAGATAAAAAAAGTTAGGTGATTAAGCAACACTACATGCATTGTTTATTAATAGTGTTGTTTTTGATGATTCATATCTGATAACTAAATTTTATTCGGTCCAGTTATTCAGAGATTATCTGACTACAGATGAAAAATGAAAATATACTAAGTGACATATAAATCCGAACACCCAGTTTAAATGGTTTTATTTTAATAAAAGTTGGTGAATGTATTTATCTTACTGTAAATAACAAGTGAAAAAATTTTCAGCCTTATCAGTTGGACATTCCGGTTTTTATACTGCTTTTTTTTTAATTCACTAACGCTCTAAAAATGAATATTTCAGCCGCAGTAAAGAATCAACGTTGGCGGATTTTGGTTCTTGACATCCTTTACGATCGGTTACGATGGCTAGAGTACGGAGACCTGTACGATTTCGTCAACTTAGTGAGTTTGATAGGGGCTGTATAGTGGGACTTCGGGAAGCTGGACTTTCTTTTCGGGCAATTGCAGTTAGAGTGCAAAGAAGTGTAGACACTGTGGTTAGGTGTTGTCAGGCATGGCTTCGAGAAGGCCGTACGCAAAGAGCAAGAGGCACTGGTCGCCGCCGTAGAACAACAGACCGTGAAGATCGCCGCCTAAGATTATTGGCCTTAAGGGACCGTTTCTCCACTACCAGGTCCATTGCAAAATGAATGGTTTGCAGAACACGGAAGACCTATTGGCATGCGAAGTGTTTACCGACGAATGAGAAGTTTTGGCTTGTTTTCATACCGGCCATACTGGGTCCTCCCTTTAACTCGAGAACACCGACGTAATCGCCTTGAGTGGTGCAGACAACGGTCACTCTGGGATCAGAAATGGAACAGTATTGTCTTTAGTGACGAGTCTCGATTTTGTTTAGGCATGCACGATGGTTGTGCCAGGGTTAGAAGGCGACGTGGTGAAATGAGGAATCCACAGTTTTTTGTTGAAAGACATGTTCATCACACTGTTGTAGTTATGGTTTGGGGTGCTATAGCTTATGGTTCCAGGTCACCTTTAATCTTCATCAGAGGTAACATGAACGCGCAGCGTTATATCCACGAAGTTCTAGAACCCCGTCTTTTACCCTATCTTAACACCCTGGCAGATCCAACTTTCCAACAAGATAATGCCCGACCACATGTTGCAAGAGTCACAATAGACTTCTTTCAACATAATGATGTCACATTGTTACCATGGCCACCAAGATCTCCCGACTTATCCCCAATTGAGCACGTGTGGGATATGATGGGTAGGAGATTGCTCAATTTGCAACGTCCTCCTCAGACTCTAGAAGCACTTCGAGAGGAGTTGGTGGTTGCCTGGAATGAGATATCACAGGAGGACATTGCCACCTGATCAGAAGCATGCCTAGGCGCGTTGGAGAATGCGTAGCATCCACACATTATTAAAGGTCAAAGGGCTTTAAAGCAGTGCAATCATTTTGAAATTTTTATCATTTACTTATTATGCTTCATTAAGTACTTATACAAAATTTTATTAAAATAAAACCATTTAAACTGGGTGTTCGGATGTATATGTCACTTAGTATATCATAATCCAGTGTCAGTTTCAGAGATTTTCTTCACAAAAAGTATCTTGTGGAAAGTTCTGATAATATTAACACAACGTAATAAATTGCAACATTTTATCGTTGAAGTACACCGATATCTTTAAAGTACTCTGAACCGTGTAAAGATTATAGCGTTCACGGCTCAAATGCATGAGGATAAGGAAACGTACGAGTCTATGTGGTAACAATAATATAATAACAGAGAGCTTTTAGTGCAATTAAAATAAATAATCTTTAAGCCTTTCAATACGTTATTTTTAACAGTGATAGCAAATAAGGATGTTTGGAAAAACAAGAGTTTTTATAACCACTAAAGCGAACTGTGGTAATATGACTGCTGAGTCATGACAGGTTCATTATTTTTTTGTTGATTTCGGCGTAAAGCTAACCCCAAAATTTCAAAACATTTTTAAAACTGTTCATGGAACAGCTTTGGTAATATTTGTGTGCATACCGGACATGAAGTTAATATGTTTGATCCACAGAATGACAATTGACCTCTAAACCAGCAGAACTGCTGCAAAAGGCTACTTTGCCACATTGCAATTGTGAAAAAAGGCATGACAATTTAATTCATTTAGAACAAAAGAATGTAATATCTGGCTATTACGCGAAAAGCACTAAAACCTCTCTTAATATCAGATAAAATTGAGTGCTAAATCGTTTAGAACCTGTTCTAGATAACATCATGCTAAAAGTGAGCAAACGCCCACTGCGCACGTGGAGCAGTACAATGGCTGATAAAAGCGCTAAGTGACGAGGAATTACGTTTTGTGTTAACTCCTTGATATCCGCTTGGCGTTTTGTGATGATTAGATGAGATGATGATTGGTTGACAAAAGCCTGATTATGACGTACGCTGTTCTAGTTGTAGATTGAAAAACGTAAAACATGTGTGTAACACTACCAGACGAGTATGAGAAATATGACTGTTTATGTGCCCTAAGCCAGTGGATCTTTCACTAGGAGTCCTTTGTTCAGCATCTGGAGCACACTCATTCCCGGTTTCCTCTCCGCGATCCATTGTCGACACGAAATTCTTTCACGGTTTCGGTTACTTCGTTTTTTCATGAGGTGGGCAGCTGCAACACAGATCTATGGTCTCGCAGTCGCATATAATGGCTGCTAATTGCGGAAGCGCTCCATTTTCTACAATTTTCTATTCGTTTAAAATAAAGTAGCAGGCCGTAACGGAAAGTGCGCTTAGTATGAGTTTCGTACGAAATTTATGATTCATTTGCATATTAGCTCCGACAAAAATAACGATGCTGGTTACCCCTTGCTCTCTGAATAGTTGAGCAACAAACATGATATGATACCGACATTTTAATTACTAAACTGGCAATAATTCAGATCCTGTTATGCAAAATTGTTCTGTTATGCCATTTACCTTGATTGACTTGGATTTATCTTGAATAAACTTTGATAATTGACAGACGGTCATTATGGAACTGTTGCGTTAAAAAACTTATCTAGACCCGTATCATTCTGATCAGTTGTCGTGGAAGGACACTGTTATCTCTCGGACATTCTGTTATAAATATTTGTCACCGAAGTTGATATAAAAGAATATTGTAAATATGTTGTATTGGAAGATTGGTCTTACATCTTTGAGTCGGCAGATTGGTCTAACATAATGGGTGATCTTTTTGCTAGTATCTTTTTGGCAACACTGTTTTTGACAGATGACGCGTGAATCGTGTCTTGTGTCATTGTCAAACTTGTTCAGTTTGGTCTATAATTTAACCATGAATCGACTTACGAACGAACAACGCTTGCAAATTATTGAATTTTACTATCAAAATTCATGCTCAGTTAAGAGAGTGCATCGAGCACTGCTTCCAATTTATGGGCAATTTGGTCGGCCTACTGAGGGAGCTATTCGGAAGCTTGTGACTAAATTTCGAACCCAGTTTACATTATTGGACATTAAACCACCAACACGCAGACATAGAGTGAGGATTGAAGAAAATATTGCGGCTGTATCCGCCAGTGTTAGTGATAACCGTGAAATGTCGATTCGCCGCCGTTCGCAGCAATTGGGCCTCTACGTGGAAAATTTTGCGACAGGATTTGGGTGTAAAACCTTATAAGACACAGCTGGTGCAAGAATTGAAGCCACACGACCTCCCACAACGTTTCCAATTTGGTGAATGGGCGCTGGCAAAGTTGGAGGACGATCCACATTTTTATCGAAAAATTGTGTTCAGCGACGAAGCTCATTTCTGGTTGAATGGGTACGTTAACAAGCAAAATTGCCGCATCTGGAGTGAAGACCAGCCAGAAGCATTGCAAGAGCTACCAATGCATCCCGAAAAAATCACTGTTTGGTGTGGATTATGGGCCGGTGGCATCATCGGGCCGTACGCCTTCAAAGACGACGATGGCCGGAACGTAACTGTGAATGGCGAGCGCTACCGTACGATGATAACAAACTTTTTTTGGCCCAAAATGGAAGAGCTGGATTTGGCTGACATGTGGTTTCAACAAGACGGTGCCACATGCCACACTGCATACGAAACAATGGCAAGATTGAGAGGCGAGTTCGGTGAACAGTTTATCTCACGCCAATTGGCCGCCTAGATCGTGTGATTTAACGCCGTTGGACTATTTCTTGTGGGGCCATGTTAAAGCTAATGTCTACAGGGATAAACCAGCAACGATTGACGCACTGGAAGCCAATATTGAAGCATTTATTCGTGAGATACCGGCCGATATGTTGGAGAGAGTGTGCCAAAATTGGACCTTGCGCATGGGCCATCTAAAGCCGAGCCGCGGCCAACATTTACATGAAATAATCTTTAAACATTAAATTATATCGACCGTTCTATCGACTCAAATAAAGATTTAATCGTTTTTTCAATTTTTTTGTGTTTTTTTTTTGAAAATCAAATCCTATACCTCTTAAAAAATCACCCGTTATTTACACATTGATTATCGCTTTGTTGCTCGAGCAGTTCTGATCGTGCGGTGTAACCAAAAATCCCGAGGAAAAACATATGAAAAATACAATGTCCCATTAGTAAGATTCAGGGTGCTGGATAGTTTTTACGCCACTGACGAAACTCGTTTAAAACAAATCGTGAATATGGTGGTGAGGAAATAAATATAAAATATTTGAAATGCCTATGTTATTAGTACTGCATGCTTAAAATTTTTAGTCAATACCCTTTTCCACTCCACGGATATATTTTTTTCACGATTTTGAAAATATACCCCCAACTGCGGTAACGGGTGTTTTAGGAATATTACCATTATTTATGTAATTTGTAATTCAATTCTGCTAAGCGACTTCTGAGAGCTTACCGTATCCTTCAGTTTCCTTATCCACGGTGTCTTCTTGGGAATGTTTTCATTTGTACCAATTATATCATTCAGGAAACATATCGTGAAGAACATCGATTGGAGGCACTGGAAGAAAAACAACGAAATAAATTATCTCGATTTCCTCCGTTTTTTTTTTGCTAATCAGTCGATAGACTCATACTTTTTGGTAATTCAACACAATCTCATTTTATATATGAGTCTTCTAGACGAATTGATATCAACAACTAGAGGCCTCGCCTCTAGATTTGTTATTACGAGGGATGTCTTTTAAGTTTTGCATATAGAAATATAGTAGGCCGCGCGGATCGGAAGGAAACCGTCGAAAAAATGCGTGAATTTATCAAAAATGATACAAAATCTTCAATGATATATATACACCATCTCATCGATTGACGCTTTTGTCCGATGTTTTGACAAAAAATTGCATTTTAACCATCAACCACTCCCCATATTCTCCTGATATGGCACCGTGTGACTATACTAAGTGACATATAAATCCGAACACCCAGTTTAAATGGTTTTATTTTAATAAAAGTTGGTGAATGTATTTATCTTACTGTAAATAACAAGTGAAAAAAATTTCAGCCTTATCAGTTGGACATTCCGGTTTTTATACTGCTTTTTTTTAATTCACTAACGCTCTAAAAATGAATATTTCAGCCGCAGTAAAGAATCAACGTTGGCGGATTTTGGTTCTTGACATCCTTTACGATCGGTTACGATGCCTAGAGTACGGAGACCTGCACAATTTCGTCAACTTAGTGAGTTTGATAGGGGCCGTATAGTGGGACTTCGGGAAGCTGGACTTTCTTTTCGGGCAATTGCAGTTAGAGTGCAAAGAAGTGTAGACACTGTGGTTAGGTGTTGTCAGGCATGGCTTCGAGAAGGCCGTACGCAAAGAGCAAGGGGCACTGGACGCCGCCGTAGAACAACAGACCGTGAAGATCGCCGCCTAAGATTATTGGCCTTAAGGGACCGTTTCTCCACTACCAGGTCCATTGCAAATGAATGGTTTGCAGAACACGGAAGACCTATTGGCATGCGAAGTGTTTACCGACGAATGAGAAGTTTTCGCTTGTTTTCATACCGGCCACACTGGGTCCTCCCTTTAACTCGAGAACACCGACGTAATCGCCTTGAGTGGTGCAAACAACGGTCACTCTGGGATCAGGAATGGAACAGTATTGTCTTTAGTGACGAGTCTCGATTTTGTTTAGGCATGCACGATGGTCGTGCCAGGGTTAGAAGGCGACGTGGTGAAAGGAGGAATCCACAGTTTTTTGTTGAAAGGCATGTTCATCACACTGTTGGAGTTATGGTTTGGGGTGCTATAGCTTATGGTTCCAGGTCACCTTTAATCTTCATCAGAGGTAACATGAACGCGCAGCGTTATATCCACGAAGTTCTAGAACCCCATCTTTTACCCTATCTTGAGACCCTGGCAGATCCAACTTTCCAACAAGATAATGCCCGACCACATGTTGCAAGAGTCACAATAGACTTCTTTCAACATAATGATGTCACATTGTTACCATGGCCACCAAGATCTCGCGACTTATCCCCAATTGAGCACGTGTGGGATATGATGAGTAGGAGATTGCTCAATTTGCAACGTCCTCCTCAGACTCTAGAAGCACTTCGAGAGGAGTTGGTGGTTGCCTGGAATGAGATACCACAGGAGGACATTGACCACCTGATCAGAAGTATGCCTAGGCGCGTTGGAGAATGCGTAGCACATCAGGGTGCATCCACACATTATTAAAGGTTAAAGGGCTTTAAAGCAGTGCAATCATTTTGAAATTTTTATCATTTACTTATTATGCTTCATTAGTACTTATACAAAATTTTATTAAAATAAAACCATTTAAACTGGGTGTTCGGATTTATATGTCACTTAGTATATTTTCTGTTCGGTAAACTGCACTTGGCCATGAAGGCACAGCGGTATGCCCACGAAAAGTCCATCCAAAACGCGTCGACGACCATTTTGAAGGACATCTCGATCAATGAGCTAAGATCATCATTCTAAAATCTTTTGGTCCATGCAAATCGCTGTATTACTTCTGACGAGACTATCTTGTATAAAATAAATCCGATTTTCGGAAGAAAAAAAAATTGTTTGTTCTTTTTTTCTTTGTCTTGCGACATACCTTGTGTGTTACGAAATTCAGCAAAGTAAAACCAAATGAAATAATATCAAAGGTGGAAAACTCCTCATTATTATAGTTAGACATAGCTAGGAATTAATCCATTTAGGATATACAGGGTGACTTTGAAGTTGAGTCATTAATTTTCAGATAAATTGTAGAAGGAAGATAAACCAAAATATGTGTGTAAAAATAAAAAAAAAATGTTACCTTGTTTTATAAAGTATCCTCCCGACAAGTATTTCAGTGCGGACCTGTATTTGATCGTGCGGTCTTGGAGCACCGGCATGCCGTCCCCTGTGAGGTCTTAAGTCACCTGATTCACGAGCCCTTTGTACTACATTAACAAAGGCACGAGGGGTTGGTTGCACTCGATTGGGAAACCGATCCGCATAAATCCGTGATACCGCGTAAATAAGAATCATGTCCACAAGTTCAGCATTTTCGTAAACATGTGCCATTATTCACTCACGCGTTACCGACTGACACTGACTGTATACAACTGAATAAAATAATTGTAAAAACATCGTTCCAAATTCTTTCGCTTTTTTGTTTCCGATGCGATGAACCAATAAGGCGGATTATATCCGCTGTTGCCAAACACGAGCACATAATATTATTATTGAGACAGGGCGGTACTCAAACTTTCAAAGGGCTATAACTTTGTTACTTTAATTTTACCAGAAAAATGGTAAAGGAAAAAAACATTTCTTTTGATCAGATCTACTCACTGTTAAAATAAATGACTCAACTTCGAAGTCACCATGTATATCTTATTGAGTTTCTTGTTTGCTATGGTTACAGTGTTTTGCTAGTATGAATCAACAGACAAAAAGTTAACCTTGAGGTAAAATTAATCCTTTTTGTTTGAATTGAATGGATGGGAGCGGCTGTTTACTATTAAATAATATTTTGTCTAGATTGTGCTATAATCTAGTTATACAAAAATAAGTCACAGCTGAATGATTAGAGTCCCAACAACAAAATCGTTTATATGTAAATATTTAATTGTGTGATGATGCTCAATGAGATGTCGTGTGAGCGCCGCGAAGGTAACGATGCATAAAACGACCTTTCAGGACTCCAGGCTCATTGCAAATCATTTTGATTAATTAGCTTTTTATTTTAAGGTACCCCAAAATAATACGCCAAGTCAATGTGATTATTTATTGAAGCAAAAACATGTCCTATTTCAATTCACTACACAAATGACACAAATTGAGGAATCAAATGCATGCTGCTTTTGTGGTGCTAATACTGTTGTCAATATGACAGCTGTGAATGTGAAATTTTTGTAAATGGTCACAAATTAGTTGATGAATCTGGTACCAATTACCAGCAAGTATAGGATTTCAAATTTTTACCAATAATATAACATTTGTTCGACTACTGGTAGTCTCTGGGTTGCTGGCACATTGACCCTACACCCTACCACTGTCATCTGAAAAAACTCGCACTTTTGAAAAATTACACTAAATATAAGGTTTTAATGACAGAACTGTCAAAAAATTTACTTATGTCAAGTGCACTTTGATTCTCACTACAGACTATGAGAGTTAGGAGACAAACAAATCCTTGACTGACTCCTTCTGCCTAGTCAATAAGTCAATTATTTGACAGTTGTGTCATTAAATTCCTATTTTCAGTGTTATTTTTTAAAAATGTGCGTGCAGATAGTTGTGATGTTAGATAATTTTGCTTTATCTCATTTCATAAATCTTCAAATATGTAAAACATGTGGGAATGTTTTATATGAATGTATTATGAAAAGCATGTATTAATGAACAAATCAAGAACCTTACCGCATTCCAGTAGGTGAGGAACTTGAATTTTCCACTAAATCCAAAGGACTCTCCCATATTATGGACACGTTTTGGAATGACCACATAGTTCCAGTCGTACCAGCAACCAAACCAGTAATGTGCTGCTACAGCAAAATGAAACAATGTCCTGAGACTCATGTTCACAGAAAATCACCACTTCTTACGAGTCTGATTAATTATTATGTTAAAAGTTAGTAGTTAAAAACGGTACTCTTCTGAATCAAAAAGTAGCGCCTGAAGCATGTATTGCATACAGTTGTACTTTGGCTCCCGGATCTAACATATAAACAACGACCCGTACGGCAATTCAAACCGTTGTTACTGTAATTTATTTCTATTATAAACAATCAACGAACATTATCCCGTCAAAGTTTAAGGTTAAATCACCCCTCCACTGGTTTAAAAGTATGTACATTACATTCATATCATTGACACACAGTGTTGCCAGGTCAAAAAAATAAAATTCGCCAGAAATTGGAATTAAAAATCACCAGGAATTTTAAAAAAGTTAATTTTTTAAGCTGTATTATTACGTATACATTATTAGCTATTGCAATACACTTGGTTCTGCTGCAGGACAGTTTTGAAACTTGGGAAGAGTTCATTCCAGAATTACCAAGTCAGTCAAATAATAATAATAATAATAACGCCTTTGTAGTACGTGATTTGTAATACATGATCTGCTACATTGCTAGGAATACTAAGTCCAGTATATAATAAAGCAGGCTATTCTTATTTAATTTGGTTTTACAATTTTCTCATTAGGAATTTTAAAAACCAAGTTCTTACACAAATCAGACTGATTTTTTTTAAGCTAAGAATGCTTGTTTCATGTTTTTTGGACGCGTTGTGTTTTTTACTGCCGCAATAAAATGTTTATTGCAAACATTACATTTAAAATAGATGTTAGCCTGAATACTTTTCTGAATCCAATGCTTAAAATCATCATGTTGTTCCCAAGATGAATTTAATTTATGAGCATGAGGTGAATCAGAAGTATATAAAGCGGAAGTAGATGGAACCGGAGACGCACATGTAGACATACGTGATGATGAGCTAGTGCTAGGTTATCCGTGTTCTGTTTGCTTTTCGACAGGTTTCAAAAACCGTTTCATGATAATTACTAATCTAAAATTATATATAAAAATATTAAGGCGTGGGTAAATCTGTTATCTACCATATTAAACGAACTGTAACAGTTTAATAGGATTGAAAAATTATGAACACTATATACTTTCAAAAATATGAATTATAAAAAAGCGCTGAAGTAATCATAGATTATCATCAGATAATAGATGAGGAATTCTCGTGTTCATGACGAAAACCAAAACAAGACCAACGAACATACTATGGTGAATCCCACAACAGCTTAGGGGAATCACCGAAAAGATATCGCGGACCGCAGTGATGGCCAGATTAGATTGATACGTAACGATACAATACGCGAAAAATCACCAGAAATTGCCATTTTTCAAAAAGGTCTTCACGAATCACCAAAATATTCATACAACCACCAGATCTGGTGAAATTTAATCAGACCTGGCAACACTGATCTACACACAACATGCCCTCCCACTACAGCATTTCCCCCACCACTTGACACCATTCCTGACAGGTTTGTTCACTCAAGCGCTTTTACATGGTGTGCCAAACTTCAAAAGTTCTACTTCCTACTACTACGGGGTGTTTTCAAAGTTGAGTCATTTAGTTTAACTGCTTCTAGGATTCGTCAAAAGGAGTTGACATTTTATAAATGGACGAAGACCACCCAACAATGAGTAACTAGAGCCATAGCAGCTCAAGTTCAAGTTTCTCATAGTACAGTGTGGAAGACACAATGACAAATGTATCAATGGATACAAGCATTACAACCTGAAGATCATCCTAGAAGAGTTGCATTTTGCCAGTGGCTTTTAGAACAGTTTGGCAGAAATTAAAATTTTACTAAATTAATTTTTGTACAAAAAATATGTTTTATTCATTATTACAATCATCAATGTCACTCAAGTTAAGTTGTACATTCCTAGCCCAAACTGGAGGCATAGTAGCAAATGTAAGGTATCCAGTATGTCCAGGAACACTAGCAGGAGGAATAGCTGACATCACTTTTGTCACATCTCTCTTTATTTGTTTTTCCAACTCTGCTTCTTCTTTGCTGACTTTCAAACACTCCAAATTCAATACTGGCAACGTCCTCTGTTGGACACTATATTGAGTCTGTAACACTTCTGTAGTTTGGATCTCTTGGAATCCATATTTCGAAAGTATTAGGCAACTCTTCTGCACCTGTTCAATGCAAGGAGAAAATGAGCAAATTCTGCCCCCAGTGTCTTTGAATGATTTTACGGTGTGTGGTATGGCCAGCCATGGGTGAGGCAGGTCTAGGAACACTGCATCTGCTTTGTTGTCCAAATCATCACCAAAACCATTCACACAAACATCATGGTGTTTTACAGTTACATACTTTCCAAATCCATGTTCCTGAAATATGAAGTGTTTTTTATTTTCTGAGCAAGAAAGCAAAAAAAACCCACACACACAATGTGGACTCAAGACTCAAATAATTATGGCTATAATTTGGGAGTGAAAAAGTCGATTGCACGTCTAAAAAAATGCGTAGAAAAAATGGTGACTATGTAGAAAAATAGTGGTCAATGTTTCCAATAGTAAATTCATATTTTCAAACAAAAAATTCCTTATGCCTGAAAAAAATGTGGGAACTTTATTTTTGAGACAACCCATGTACCAATGTACAAAATTTTAAGGTGGTATTATCTGAGGAATCCCTTTCTTCTATATCACAAAATATTAAATTCTTCACCCTGAATTTTCATCAATGAGCATGTTGTAACTCATTATACAAACACTGTTATTGTTTTACTCGGGGCCTTAGCTTTAGCCTATATTATGCTATGAATGTGAGACCAAAGGTTAACTGTGTCTATAAACCTAGTCAAAGAATGGGTAAGACATCAGGGAACATTGGCACTTAGTGACAGGATGCAGGCAAGGGAAAGAATATATCTTCAGACAATGTCTGAAAATGGCTGCAGAACTGCTTTCCATAAGCAGAAGCCAAGTCTGTTTAGTTACAGACCATCTCTAATAGAGCACAACAGCATGAAAGTACACCTGTGCAAAAAGGGCTTTATGATTGAGGCCTGGATTGCAAAATACCTGAAATTCGTCTCTAGCAGTTTTGACCCTATCCTCATGAAAATCAAAGGTGTGTAGATGTCCATGTGGTTTTACAGCCCTAATCAAAGCATGTGAAAGAGATCCACTTCCTGTTCCACTTTCTATCACCACACTACCTGGAGAAATTTCCAGCTGCAGTACAATCATGCTTATGTCCGGAGTGTATATAATTTGAGTTCGATGTGGCAAAGTGATTGTCCACAGCTCTGGATTCGGTTGCATGACATATCCCCATCCTTTGCTCAACGATATCTTCGACCCGTAATATTTTCCGATCAAATCGAAACATTTTAGAGCACCGAACGGTGTCTGAAAAACGTTATCCACTAAATTCCCTTTTTTGTTTACAATTTTCGGCTGGGCTTTTACACAGTACACCTGCGTAATCGTGAGATACAGAATAACACTGTCGCCTTCTTCGATAACATCTTTGTAACCTTCAAAACTCATTAGAGTTTTTATTATTTTAGTAATGATATTCACTCTTGACTCTGGATGTTATTTTTTGTGGTTAGGATTAGGATTATTTTAGGTTAGGTCTCCACCACAAAACACGTGACAGCTGTCAATTGCCATTGGCGGTATGGGGAGGAGTAGTGATGGGGTATCAGTATCTACATAATCTACCGGTTTCTATAGCGGATCCTATAGTCTTATGCCGCTGACTCATTTTTGTCTTGTTCTGGTATTTGTTACAGACGTGGAATTATTCAGTCATCTTCTTTAACGTTTTGACCGCCTCCTAATTTCCACATTCAATTCTTGTCATACACGTCACCACACGTCACGAGTATGTTCTTACTTGATGTTTTGTGACGAATTGTTTGATTTGTCTTGAAAAGTGAATTGTCTGATTTATTTCGTCATTTGTGTTTTTTTTCTTCGTGGTAAGAGGACAAAGTATGGTTAATGACTAGTTAATCATCCTGTGGTTATCTGTTTACTTTTTGTGCGATAATCTAGATTCCAACGTGAGTTTTGCAATTTAGATCATCTTAGGAATACCATTCCATGCGGAACATTTTTTGATAATGTAAGTAACACTCCCTAAAAATCCGCTAGTCGCTATAATTAGATTGTGTGCTTACATAAAATAAATAATGCATTACAAACCGTTATTTATGACCATACGTTTACTGATAGCAATAATTTTGTAGGTCTTTGGAATGTTAAATTCTGCGGATACATCTGCTGATGAGAACTCTACTGGTCGCCCAGCCGCATTAGTGGAAATAGTAATTATACCTTTTGCCTGACTAGGATATCCTGAAAAACTAGCTGTCGGTTCATTCAAAAATAAGAGTGAACTTTGATTTTTACTTTTGTCAGCTGTCATTGCATTTTATATCAAAAATGTCTGAAGATGGGATGTCTGATGGATTCGAGGAACCCGCTATGGAAATACAGATCAAAACATTAATGGGAACCACCTTTGATATCAAGGTCTCTTCCATGGACACCATAGAGGACATCAAAAAGAAAATTTATCGCATAGAGGGTAAGTGCATTCTCTCGTTACCTTCGGTCCAGTTAACTGTTCATTGTACATTTGTAGCAACTTGAATTTATGCATACATTCCAGTCATTTCCTCATTAATTTTAACCTTCTTGGTTGGTGCTTTTTAAGTCTATTTTAGAAGCTCTTTTAATCAGATCACTTGCTCCATATCAAATTGCCTTATTTGTATCAACATAGAGCCCTACATTTACATAACTGCATCCCTCTGCACATATTGATATTCCTAGCATTAGAAATGGTATGTTGGTCATTGATGGTTGGATGAGTTGGCTATTTTTTTTTTCATTAAAAACAGGTTGTATGGTATTATAAAGAATTAAATATCCACATTCATTGGTAGTTTTGCTTAAGCTCTCTTGGAAAAAAACGTTTCTAATCTGATTAGAATAAATATATTTGATTATTTGGAAGCTACAGGAAATCATAAAATGAAAATGGTTGAATAAGTAATTGTGCTTACTTACTCCAATGTTTGTTATTCCTCTTGAAAAATTATTTAATGGAATTTGGAACTTCAACAACATTCGTGCCACATTGATTTTGAATTTAAATGTCTAAATATATTTGCTTATACATTCTTAATAAACATAATATTACCTTTTACTGATAATATTAATTCATTATCTTATTATATTGCCCAAATATTATATGTGTATATATCTTATCTTTTGTACATTAGAAGGACATCACTGTTGTTCACTATTTTATTTGTTTTCACAATAGTTTGTGTTAGGTAACTATGTCAATTAACTAATGAATGCATATTCTAGATTAGTTCTGTGTATTGCTGCTTTTCATTAATTTTAATACATACTTATTTAGAACAAGCTGTTCCAAGACTTGGATTATCTTTCCAGTAAATTGTTTTTAATGTATAAGCATCTGTTAACTTTGTCATGTATCATAAGGTCTTTCTGAAGTCCTGTTATACTTGAACATTAACCATTTTCTTGTTTACTTGATACAAAGGATAAGGAAGTATTGACCCTCTCCTTTCTAGATAGCTCCTTAAATTCCTCACTGTGATTAGGTGGCCCCTTTGACTCAAATGCTGGATTCTTCCTTATGTTCAGCTTTATAAAAGTTATGTTTTGGTATTAAAGCACATAATGTCTAGCCAAATACAGCACCAAGGCCGGATTTTGTATTTTAGGATATAGCAACCCCATATATGAGTGAATATACAGTATTTGGGATTTCAATGTTCCTCAAAAAAATCTTAATTAAAATGACAAATTATGGAAATTAACCATCCAAATAGTGTAAAATGCTTTAGCTGAAACATGTAATGAAATTAATATAACCAGTAAAATTAAGGCACA
Organism: Acanthoscelides obtectus; assembly: GCA_963669975.1. NCBI lineage: Eukaryota > Metazoa > Arthropoda > Insecta > Coleoptera > Chrysomelidae > Acanthoscelides > Acanthoscelides obtectus. The sequence continues at coordinate 121,414,601 of CAVLJG010000003.1, forward strand.
ATATGGTGTGCTCAATCCCAACTTTCAGTTCTAACGTCAACTAATCTGTGTATATATAACTAGTATAACAACATATACTAAGTGACATATAAATCCGAACACCCAGTTTAAATGGTTATATTTTAATAAAAGTTGGTGAATGTATTTAACTTACTGTAAATAACAAGTGAAAAAATTTTCAGCCTTATCAGTTGGACATTCCGGTTTTTATACTGCTTTTTTTTTAATTCACTAACGCTCTGAAAATAAATATTTCAGCCGCAGTAAAGAATCAACGTTGACGGATTTTGGTTCTTGACATCCTTTACGATCGGTTACGATGCCTAGAGTACGGAGACCTGTACGATTTCGTCAACTTAGTGAGTTTGATAGGGGCCGTATAGTGGGACTTCGGGAAGCTGGACTTTCTTTTCGGGCAATTGCAGTTAGAGTGCAAAGAAGTGTAGACACTGTGGTTAGGTGTTGTCAGGCATGGCTTCGAGAAGGCCGTACGCAAAGAGCAAGGGGCACTGGACGCCGCCGTAGAACAACAGACCGTGAAGATCGCCGCCTAAGATTATTGGCCTTAAGGGACCGTTTCTCCACTACCAGGTCCATTGCAAATGAATGGTTTGCAGAACACGGAAGACCTATTGGCATGCGAAGTGTTTACCGACCAATGAGAAGTTTTGGCTTGTTTTCATACTGGCCACACTGGGTCCTCCCTTTAACTCGAGAACACCGACGTAATCGCCTTGAGTGGTGCAGACAACAGTCACTCTGGGATCAGGAATGGAACAGTGTTGTGTTTAGTGACGAGTCTCGATTTTGTTTAGGCATGCACGATGGTCGTGCCAGGGTTAGAAGACGACTTGGTGAAAGGAGGAATCCACAGTTTTTTGTTGAAAGACATGTTCTTCACACTGTTGGAGTTATGGTTTGGGGTGCTATAGCTTATGGTTCCAGGTCACCTTTAATCTTCATCAGAGGTAACATGAACGCGCAGCGTTATATCCACGAAGTTCTAGAACCCCATCTTTTACCCTATCTTGACACCCTGGCAGATCCAACTTTCCAACAAGATAATGCCCGACCACATGTTGCAAGAGTCACAATAGACTTCTTTCAACATAATGATGTCACCTTGTTACCATGGCCACCAAGATCTCCCGACTTATTCCCTATTGAGCACGTGTGGGATATGATGGGTAGGAGATTGCTCAATTTGCAACGTCCTCCTCAGACTCTAGAAGCACTTCGAGAGGAGTTGGTGGTTGCCTGAAATGAGATACCACAGGAGGACATTGACCACCTGATCAGAAGCATGCCTAGGCGCGTTGGAGAATGCGTAGCACATCAGGGTGCATCCACACATTATTAAAGGTCAAAGGGCGTTAAAGCAGTGCAATCATTTTGAAATTTTTATCATTTACTTATTATGCTTCATTAAGTACTTATACAAAATTTTATTAAAATAAAACCATTTAAACTGGGTGTTCGGATTTATATGTCACTTAGTATACAAATAACCTTTGTATTGCTACATACACATTGTGACATTTTCATTGTAAGTGAGAAATTTGTAAAATCGTTTAGAAATACATTTTTAGTGGTTTCTAAAAATTGTGCCATATTGACCCACTGCCACAGACTTTTTAAAAGAATTGTATTTTTTCGAATTAAGCAGATACGGAAGACCTCCTCTGGGCAAAAAAACAAAGCTTTTGAGGACACATGTTCATATGAACTCTCCTACTTAAATTTGGTTCAGAAATGCCCCCTTGTAATTATGGCCTATCATTAACATAGACGCGTTTTTCATGTTGTATCAGAAGGTGACCTTCGAAATTGTTGGGTTATTCAAAGATTTGCTTTATTGATTCACCAGAATAACATCTGTCAGATAAGTAGTGATCAGGAAATCGTACTCGCATGACTCATTAACATGCTCAACATGCTATTTATTGCTGATGCACCATATCAAAAAATAAACATTTCTGCATTAGCTTTATTACAACTTATAAACTATTTTTAATATAAAGATTTTTTATCTCAATACCTTGGAAACATTTATTATCGGAATTGCAATAGATTCGTAAGGTCAGACTACAAAGGTATGTAAACTGAGATCCCAGGGACACCAGACAATACTTTTTCTGAAAGACAATGTGTGGGGCATTAAATAGTACTTTCAATTCCTGCATACCAGCTGTGTTGCTGGTAACGTTTAGTAAAAATAATACTAACTTTACTTCAATTCTGATGGCCGTTTTGCATTGTATCATGGAGTTTAAGCCTTTGTATCACAAGTCACAATCAATATATCAACAAATAATTTTACGTTTTTGGATATGACTTTATTATTTGTTGACATGCAGACATAAAGTCATTATTTGGCCCCTATTCCATATATCCAGCTTAACTTGGTTGATAACTACCTACCTGAATATTTTACATTACAATGATGCGTTGAATGCTATAAATACAATTTTATTATTATCTAGTTGTTATTGCGCTGCCTATAAGGTGTGAGAGTAAATGTAGTTTTAGGACATAAAGTAACGTGTTAAAATGATTAATGAATGAATTAATCTGCCGTCTGTAATATTTTCGATGTAAAACACCTTGTTCTTGATTTTGACTTGAGAAAAAAATATTTTTGTATACAAACAGATTTAGAATTGCAAAGTGGTTTCAAGATAAGAATCAATGGGTGATTGTTGCATCAGTCTAGAAGGTTTTCTGAGCCGTATTATTTTATACCTAAAATTTCATGAGGTTGTTGCTCTAATCACGTAGATTTGCAACATGGTATATGACTGAGAAAATTGTATTTTCTTTAGCCAGCTTTTACTCATATATTTTTCTCAGATTCTCATACATTATGATCTCTGTTTTACAGACTATTGGATGCAAGCTCTTGCAAGGCAGCAGGACAATTACATCTAATGACTTGCAGTTGCAAGACCCTGTTTCCTTGATTCAAAATATTCCCTACCACATTCCTAACCTATAATTTTTTTCTTTAAATGAATATAACAAAAAAACGCACTTTTTTACGGTGGCGCTACCCCTTAAGACGGTTTTATTGGAAAACGTGTCAAACCGATCATTATCGGGATTTTTTACCATTTTTTTTTCATAATCTGAGTGTGATTTCATAGATCATTATGACACCCATTGAACTTTCGGCATTTTAATATTTTTATAATACTAAAACTATTTTTCTACATAAACATATGTGTGGAACATGAATAATAATGTTTTTTTCTGCGTAATTAAATTCTACTTTGTGTATGAATGCTATGAAAAATCGGATTTGTTAGTAAAACATCGGTTGGTATTATATGATTGGAAATACATATACTAAGTGACATATAAATCCGAACACCCAGTTTAAATGATTTTATTTTAATAAAATTTTGTATAAGTACTAAATGAAGCATAATAAGTAAATGATAAAAATTTCAAAATAATTGCACAGCTTTAAAGCCCTTTGACCTTTAATAATGTGTGGATGCACCCTGATGTGCTACGCATTCTCCAACGCGCCTAGGCATGCTTCTGATCAGGTGGTCAATGTCCTCCTGTGGTATCTCATTCCAGGCAACCACCCACTCCTCTCGAAGTGCTTCTAGAGTCTGAGGAGGACGTTGCAAATTGAACAATCTCCTACCCATCATATCCCACACGTGCTCAATTGGGGATAAGTCGGCAGATCTTGGTGGCCATGGTAACAATGTGACATCATTATGTTGAAAGAAGTCTATTGTGACTCTTGCAACATGTGGTCGGGCATTATCTTGTCGGAAAGTTGGATCTGCCAGGGTGTCAAGATAGGGTAAAAGATGGGGTTCTAGAACTTCGTGGATATAACGCTGCGCGTTCATGTTACCTCTGATGAAGATTAAAGGTGACCTGGAACCATAAGCTATAGCACCCCAAACCATAACTCCAACAGTGTGATGAACATGTCTTTCAACAAAAAACTGTGGATTCCTCCTTTCACCACGTCGCCTTCTAACCCTGGCACGACCATCGTGCATGCCTAAACAAAATCGAGACTCGTCACTAAAGACAATACTGTTCCATTCCTGATCCCAGAGTGACCGTTGTCTGCACCACTCAAGGCGATTACGTCGGTGTAAGGGTTAGAAGGCGACGTGGTGAAAGGAGGAATCCACAGTTTTTTGTTGAAAGACATGTTCATCACACTGTTGGAGTTATGGTTTGGGGTGCTATAGCTTATGGTTCCAGGTCACCTTTAATCTTCATCAGAGGTAACATGAACACGCAGCGTTATATCCACGAAGTTCTAGAACCCCATCATTTACCCTATCTTGACACCCTGGCAGATCCAACTTTCCGACAAGATAATGCCCGACCACATGTTGCAAGAGTCACAATAGACTTCTTTCAACATAATGATGTCACATTGTTACCATGGCCACCAAGATCTCCCGACTTATCCCCAATTGAGCACGTGTGGGATATGATGGGTGGGAGATTGCTCAATTTGCAACGTCCTCCTCAGACTCTAGAAGCACTTCGAGAGGAGTTGGTGGTTGCCTGGAATGAGATACCACAGGAGGACATTGACCACCTGATCAGAAGCATGCCTAGGCGCGTTGGAGAATGCGTAGCACATCAGGGTGCATCCACACATTATTAAAGGTCAAAGGGCTTTAAAGCAGTGCAATCATTTTGAAATTTTTATCATTTACTTATTATGCTTCATTAAGTACTTATACAAAATTTTATTAAAATGAAACCATTTAAACTGGGTGTTCGGATTTATATGTCACTTAGTATATAAATCTTATGTAACGCACATTTTTGCGGCAGGTAGATAGCTATTTATGTTTTGACTCGTGCCTTGTGATCCGAACTTGAAAATAATTACCTGCTCCCAAGGATCTTGTACGCCCACGATATTTCGTCTCGAGTCTGGTGGTATGAACAATTGAACGTTCATTTGGATATACAAGGTGGATCATTTTTTATTACGTTATTTTAAGTTTTTATCATAGATAGGGAAAAATTGTTCCTGGAATTGCGTCACTATGGCTTTAAAGGATCAGTATTACACATTTTACAAAATTATTTACTAAATAGAAGTAAAAAAACTAAAGTTGGAAATATTATGTCAACTGTTCAAAATATATCAGTAGTGGTGCCCCGGGGGAGTAAATTAGGGCCGTTACTATTTATTATTTATATAAATGATATCTCTGACATTTTAGAACACTGCAAAATTCAAATATTTGCGGACGATACACTTATACAGGGTGCGGCAGAGAGGATGGACGGTTTTAAAAAAATCATAAAATAGTTAATTTTTACTCGAAAACAAATTTATTGATGGAATCAGGTTCACAAGGAAATAGCATTGGAGACAGTCAAGTGTGGAAAATCATTTGTATTTATTATCAAATTGTATTTTGGAGGAAATAATAAACGTATCCTACTACTACTACTACTACTACTAGAGTTGCAAGAAGACTATGTTGAAAAATAAAAAAAAATCAGAAAAAAGTCTTGTATCTTTGTTAGGTCGGAAACTTTTCGCCACTCTCGTATTATGTGATACACTGTGTAACATGGATATTGTAGCACCGATGCTAGATAAATCTAAAACAAACAAACAATAAGGATCTATTGACGTACGCATTCCATCACTGACGACAACATCGTGCGACATACATGGCGTCACATTCCTTTATGTCGACTAATCGCTTGCTCGAATGGATCATAAAATTTGATGCAGCGAATCTGATTATAACGTCCCGTTATTTATTGCAGGCATCCCGATATACCAGCAGAGCTTGATCTTCCAATCTCGCGAGATGAAGGACAGCCTTCGTCTGGGCGACGTCGGTATCAGGCAGGGATCCACGCTCACTCTGATTACGCTGATGAGGGGCGGGCCCATATCGACCAGGAGACTTTCAGTCGCGTGTGAACACCACGTCATGCTCAAGGAGCTCAAGGAGATTTTGGAGAACACCAGGTAACTCAAGATCACGTATTAGAATGTTCGGAAAAACGGCAATATTTCTGGGGTACAAGGAAGATCAAAATACAGGGTGTGAACGTTATGATGGTCATTATTTAAATGGGTGATAGATTGGGGTAAAAAAGTTTCATATAACATGGGGGTCAAAACGGCAACGCCGCAATGCCAGACGCAAATTACGACGGAACGCAAAAATTCCGCTTATAAATAGGGAACACAATTTTGATACATACATTGTTTTTCTTTTTAAAACCCACACTGCACTCTTTGCATTTAAAGAAGGTGTTCAAAATGTCGTCCTCCACTTGCCACACAAGATTCATTAAGACCAACCAAGTTGCTTATTACTCCAGGTCCTCGAAGTTGTCGATTAAAGCATCCCACAAACCGGCGCGAAATATTCGCTTTGGCTGCGAAAATTTCGCGGCGATGAATTCGCGATCAGGTTAAAACGCGGCGGTTTACGGACAGGCTCAGACTTGTGCGAAGCGAATGCGATTGTTCCAGCGTTTTTATCGCGGCGCATTTCAGTTCGCCTTTGACCGCGTTTTTGACGCCGTTCTTCAAAAATTCGCAATGGCAAAAACGGAATTATTGATAGAAATAGTGAAAAAATATCCTTGTTTGTATGATTTGTCGAACGATGAATACAGGAATGTGAGAAAGAAAGACAAGATTTGGATGGAAATAGGAAAAGGATTAAATACAAATGGTATGTACCTAATATTTCTTATTAAGTTGTTAAATAATTTACAGTCTACACAAATGTGAAAACGAACATTCTATATATTGGGCATAGGCATATCAGAATTAAAATAATTTACGAATTTGTCACGAGTAGAAAATGCTAGCCTTGCTGCCCGCCGAGGATCATTTGCTATATCAGTAAAAGCTCCAAGCACGGGTTCTGGGGGATCTCAGAATTGAAAATATTTGTCATCGCCACTTTTACTTGGTAAAAAATTGTGTAAAACACATGCCGTACGTACAATTAGAATAGTAGTATCTACTTTAGTTTCTAATGGCCTGTAAAATATTCGCCGTTTTTTGAGACAAAATACCAAACGCATTTTCCACGACCCTTCTAGCTCGACAGTCTTACATTGTATTTCTCTTTTCTGACGTCTGTTAAAGTCTGCTTATAAGGAAATGGTCTCATAAGGTATGGTTTTAAAGCAAATGCTTCATCACCAATTAAGACGTACGAGCAGATTTCATTTTGCCCAGGGAGAAATCTAGGTGCAGGGACACTCATTAAATTTTGTTCAAATCGTTTTCCCATGTTTAAGGTTTCGAAAATACCCCCATCACTATTTTTTCCGAAACCACCAATATCAACACATAAAAATTTATAGTCCGGGCCAACAATGGCCATAAGTACTATTGAATATTTATGTAAATAGCACCAGTAATTGGAGCCACTGTTGTTAGGTCTCTTGATTGTTACATGTTTACCGTCCACGCTGCCAATGCAATTGGGAAATCCCCATCTATTTTCAAATTCTTCAGCACATTTTTTCCATATATTCTCTGTTGGTTCTGGTAAATATATATGCTCCATATGTCTGCATATCGCTTCACAGACATCGGTTACGATTGCACTCACTGTTGTAAAGCCAACTCGAAACCTATGCCCAATGGTATAGAAGGTGTCACCAGTGGCAAGGAATCTATAAAAAAAATCGTTTTTAGGTGATGAAGTAAAAAAAGGTGGAAGAATATCAGAGACACATTTGCAAAATATATAAAATCTACCAAACCAAAGACCGGCCAAGCAGTGGGCAACATAAAAAATTGGCAGTGGGCTGACTACATGGAATTTTTCCGTCCTTTTTTGGCATTTGCCAAAACGTCGTCTAATGTGAAAGATATTGACGTCATACATTATGAGACTGCCGAATTTAACTCAAATATATATCAGGAAAGGGCTGGAAATGTAGAAACCGAAAATTTGGAAGGCCGCGGCCATGGAGAAGATGAAAATGCTGATGTAGATGCAGAAGATGCACAGAACGCCTCGGCAACACAGACAGCACCACCTTCTTCATTGAACACTACAGCAGTGACTACTCCAGGGCACACCTTTCCACAGACTGCAACTACACCAAAATATAAAACGAGCAGAAAACGCTATGAACCACCATCTTCGTCTGTACAACAGCTCATTAATTATTTTGAAGGTAAAAAACCTAAAAAAGAGAACGAGGCCATTGATTCACTTTTCTTGGCACATGCACAGACTGTGAAAACACTTCCCTTAAAGCGTCAAGCCCGAATAAAACTAAAAATAGCCGAATTAATAGCGCACGAAGAATTTGAACATATTGAAGAAATATCTTCAGCGTCTTCCCAGAATTCTGCAAGTATGTATGATAGTAGTATGTCTTCCTTCCCAAGCGGCACTGGGTTTACTCCAATAATATACCCAACAGAGGAGGCAAATTCTGCCTCGAATTATTTAGCAACATTTAATCCTAGTGGCAACATGTAGTCCAATTAGTACAATAAAATATTTATTTCACGATCCTGAAGTTTTCGATTTCGATAAGCCTACTAATTTTAATACATATAATTTTTTTACCTGAGTGTAATAGCAAGTCGTTCTTCTGGCGAAATAGCTTCACGATAATTTGTGTCAGATTTTCGTATTTCATCTTTCACCAAGTTCAATATTTCATCGAAACACTCTGGAGTCATTCTAAAATATACGTAAAAGCGCTGTTCATCCAGCCGAAGTTGCGGCATCAAGGTATGGTATTCCCCAAATTCATTTCGTTCCAAGTTAATATCATGTACCCACTTCCTTCGTTTCCTAAACAAAATTGAAAATATTTGTTTTATGTACTTCGTTAAACTTAATACATACCCAACTATCAAATGGCGTTAAATAAACATAACTTACCGTGCATTTTGTTCCTCTTCTAAAGCAAGAAATAGAAGTGCCTCCTCTTCTTCTGAAGACGAGCTCATTGCAAAAGGCAAAAATAAAATGTACGCAACCTGTCGAAACCTTCACGTTCGCGGAGCGAATAAGACGCTTTGGTATGAATAAACAGGCGAAACAGATTGCGAATTGCGCTCTGAATTTCGTTGCGAAATACTTCGCCGCGATTATTTCGCGCCGGTTTGTGGGATGCTTTATTATTTCAGCCGCATTAATTTTTTTTTCGCGAAGTTGTGCTTCAGTTGTTATTGGACCAGCCCCATAAACCATCCCTTTAAGTTCTCCCAAATACCAGAAATCCATCGGATTGAGGTCAGGAGATCTCGCTGGCCATTTTCGAGGATCAGGGGCATTTCGACCGATCCAGCGATTTGGATAATGTTCATTCAAATACTGAATGAAATTTCTAGTATCTCTCATTGGAGGGCCCTGTCATACACCGTCAAGAATATAATTCCGCTGTCAAACCGCTTATTACAATTTTAGCCTCGGCAACATAAAGTGCAAGATGCAGCATGACTAATGCACGATTTTTATTCGTAACGTCATGTGAAAATTATTCACTTAAATCATCTGTAATAATTTACATGCCTGTTTATCGCACCTGGGTATCGAGGTGACGCCGACGGCACTGAATTATGTCACCATGTGTTATTTTTTCTGCAACATTACCGATTCATAAGTTACATAAGTAAACGTTTTCGTGCGGATGGAGTACATTTAATTATATGTCGGATGATAGTGATAGTTTTCGTCAGTTATAAATAAACTTTTATTTACGTTGTTTGTCCATGTTTACGTTGACAGATGCTACACATACAACTTTAAGCTCACGAATAAGGTTACAAATATCCGTATAGGTGATCCAAAATACTTGGACTTTTACTTCTTCTTTGTTAACTATGTACAGTAATGGACAAAAGTATATAGCCAAATTAATATTGTGCTGTATTTCTTTTTTAACTTATAACTTTTAACTTATAAATTCATTAGACTCCCTTGAATAAAAAATTAATTGAAAAAAGCTGGAACTATGAAGGACAAAAACATATAGACAAAGCAAAACAATTGTAGAAAAAAGAAGCAAAGTTCATTGAATTATAGAAAACCAACCATGTTTGCGTTGATATTTTGTACCATAACCATTATTATCAATCACCGCCTGGCATCGTCTCGGCATAGATTGCAGAAGTTTCTTGATATAAGATTCATCTTTTAATCTTCTACTTCTAGTTTTCGTAGAAACACTGGCAATTCCTTTTGTCTCGATTTCGGCTTTTATGTGTCTTGGGGTTTTAAACGGATCTTTCGACGAAATTACTTTTACTAATCTAACTGATCTAGCATTTAGTTTTCTAGGCAAGATACCTTTATGTTTATATTTGTTCAATATTGCCCAGACTGTTTTACGCTTCAGCTTCAAATTTTTGGCAATGCCGACGTGACGTTGACCATCTTTGTATAACTCAATGATCTTAGTTTTCACATCGAAAGAAATTTCTGGACCACGCGGTATGGTCTTAAAATCACTCAACTTATTCCACAATACTTGATGAACACAAACTAATCCTCTTCTGACACGAAACTGTACTGAACTAATGTTGAAAAGAATTTGTATACATATTTTTGTCCCTCATAAAAAAGTGCTTATATTCAGACTTGCATTGTGTTCATTGCAGATAATGTAAAAACAAGGAATTTAGTTTCTCTACTAATAACGCATTTGTTTATGGAGCAATGAAGTATGAATTCGTTTTCTAACGGTATTTACGTAAATATTCATATTTGTCTAAATACTTTTGTCCATTACTGTATATTGTGTGTGTGAAAAGTATCTTCTGATTGTTTTTATTTTTTTCTAAGAACTAGAACAATCGTTGCTCTCCTCAGTATCAAAGATATGACGCAATAAGTTTTTCCACTCTAGAGCGTGGCCCAACGAAAAGGTCGCTCCCATTTTTGTGACTCTCCTGAAAACTTCATGGAAAATCTAAAAATTGAAAAAAAAATGGTGATTTCCATTAAAAAATCTAAAGTGTACCGCAGTATCTTATTTTTCGATCACCCTGTATTGTACGGCTATAGATGAAAAGACGCCCTCCTAGGAATAAAAATTGACGTGTCCGAGCGTTTTTCCCAAAATATTCCAGGATAGTCACAACTGGGGGGTGCGATCTGTTCGTTGGGCCACCCTGTATATCCTTATAAGAGAGACTGTAGTTCCGCGACGGAGGTTATGCTTAAGAAATGGGTTCTCTATTGAGGTATCTTACTCGAGTCCCAGGGAAGATGGCGCGCGGCGCAATAGCGATACTCTCAACGGGAAAAAATAAGACAAGGCGTTTTTCTTTATTTTGTTTTTCGACCTGTTCCGACAACGTTTTCTCAAATTACATGAGAGTCGGTCTGGACCACGATAAACTGTCCCTTTAAAGGATATGTCCGTATAAGAGGGGTGTCCGCGAAAGGGAACTTCACTGTACTACCTTATTCCAATGCCTAAAGTTGTATGTGTAACTGTTTGGATTATTGTCAATTGTATATACAGCAGACGCTCGATAACGTAAACACGGGATAATGAAAACTTGCGCTAATATAAACACAAACTTCGTTCTATAGGATCAAACGGAACCCGCGATAACGTAAACAATGTGTACGCTCGATAACGTAAACAACACTCGGCGCACGGAAACAGCGCGACGGTAAAATGCTGAAGCCTCGATGATTTATGTCGGGCGTCGGGGAGTCCCCGATTTATGATGTAGAGTGTAGGGGATTCACCTCTGCGATAAAATACGACAAACTCGGTCAGTCGTATGATCGTTTAGGATACGTTTATACGTACGTATGTATTTCATTTTTGAACTTAAGTGAATACATTGCACGCGTTAATATATTTTACGACTATGGCATCCACATCCTATAAAAGAAAGTGTTTAAAGTTGAGTGAGAAAGTGAAAATCATAGACGAAGTTGCACTAGGTGCGGGAGTGACACAGTTAGCAAAAAAATATGGAGTATCGAAAGCAACAATCTATAAAATTAAGCGTATGAAAACTCAAATTTTACAAAGAACGTGCAATACATTTGAAGGTCCGGGAAAAAGAAAAACTTTGAAAAATGCGAAGGCACCTAAAATGGAAAATTCCCTGTATAAGTGGTTTTTAAAACAACGGGAAAATCATGTCCCAGTTAGTGGCGAAGTACTTAAACAGACAGCGAGACTGTTAAATGAAAAACTGAAAGAAACTGAAAATTTCGTAGCTAGTGATGGCTGGCTACAACGATTCAAAACAAGATATGGAATTCGACTGCTGTCTATATCTGGTGAAAAATTATCAGCACAACCACAATTAGTGCAACCATTCGAAGAAAAATTGATGAAAACAATTACCGAGCTAGATTTAAGAATGGAACAAATTTACAACGCAGATGAAAGTGGCCTTTATTGGAAAATGTTACCTGAGAAAACCTATGCTGCATCATTTGAAAAATCTGCCCCGGGAAGAAAGCCGGAGAAACAACGAATAACGTTTCTAGCCTGCACTAATGCTAATGGTTCACACAAAATAAAGCCACTGGTAATTGGGAAAGCAAAAAATCCGCGCTCATTTAAAAATGTTAATATCCCTGTTGATTATGACTGTTCAAAAACCGCTTGGATGACTAGCAGTATATTCCTGAAATGGTTCCACAGGTGCTTTGTCCCTCAGGTATGACAATCAATTATCACAAATGCTCTATTCATAATTTGAAGATGTGTTTTCAATTTGTAGGTAAAAGCTTTCCTAAAACAACAGAAGCTTCCAATAAAAGCGTTGTTACTATTGGATAATGCACCAAGTCATCCTCCCGAGCAACAACTGAGGAGCAGGGATGAGTCAATTTTCGTCATGTACATGCCGCCTAACGTAACACCGTTAATTCAACCGATGGACCACAATATAATAAGACTCACCAAACTATACTATAGGAAGTTTCTACTTTCGTCTGTCTTATCAAAGAATCCTGAAAACTTATCTGAGGCTTTAGAAAAAGTAACATTACGAGAAGCTGTTTTAGATTAACATATGGCCTGAAATGAACTTAACCAGCAAACTATTCAAAAATGTTGGAAGAATCTCTTTTGTACCAATAATGAAGATGATGAAGAAGACGATGTCCCCTTAAGCGTAATTAGAGAACGTTTGCGATCCAATAATGATAATGTTATTAGTGTGTCATTGGATGTTGTTGATTTATTGAAAACAGTGAATCCCAACATTGTTTGTACTCCTGCTGTTATTAATTTATGGAACGAAGATAAGCAGACGAATGATGCTGATAAGGAGGAGGATATGGACAGTGAGGATGATGAGAACGATCCCACTGAAGACAGAAGTGACTGACGTGCAAGCTATACAAGTTTTTAACCAAGCTTTAGATTGGGCTGAAAGAAAAGAAGTTTTACACACGGATATTTTAGTTCTTCGTAAATTACGGGCGCAGGCATTGGAAGACAACGCTAAGCGCAAATTTACGCAGACAAAAATTGTTAATTATTTTTCTTCTAATTAAAAAAATACTTATCGCTGTTAGAATATTTGTTTATTTTGTTATAAATAGTATGTATTAAACGTTTCTTTTGATAAATCAAATATTATATAAATCACGTTCGCTAATGTAAACATTTCGATAATGTGAACCACACTTGGATTAAATTAGTTTACATTATCGAGCGTCGGCTGTATTTGTTTTGTCAATTCCAGAGAAGAAATTTCTCCTGGCTCCAAAGTGTCCGTGTTGGTGTTCAAAGAAGGTGACGTGATCAATCTGCTGAGGGTGATAGAGAACGAAGATGGCTCCTATTCGCCGTATAGTGAGAAACCAATCTCGCCGCCGGCCAAACCTTCGAGGAAAGAGTCGCGGATGGATCTCTTCGAAAAGCTGGTCGAGGACAACGAAATGTCCAACAAACTGGCCAATCTGCGTCAAAAAATGGACGAGGTAATATTATAGTCGCTATCCTTACCTGAATTTGAGCGTCAAGGTCATTTTAATGTAATTGATGACTAAAAATACAGGATATGATTCCATTTAAGGAAGTAAAGTTTATATAAACATATGTTCTAAACCTCTTAACTTTTGAGCTGCAGTGTGTTTTAAGAAAAAAATCGTTTTCTTATCATAACTTCAATACTAGTAGTATTAGTAGAAAGATTTATTCAGCACATTTGGCTACATAAACAGAATAATTGTAAACAACTTAGAACTAGTAAATTCAAGCCATATGGTGTATGATGTAAATGCTGGGCAACCTATAATTGTAGATTTAACAAGTGATTTCTCAATTTTACTTTAAATTTTCTCAAAGTTTTCTGGTCTTTTATCTCTGAGTATAATTTATTATATTCAATCATTCATTCATTCATTAAATGGAAGTCATCTTTATTTCTGGTATTATGTAAATGATGGTCGACATTTGATGATGTTAAATTAGTTAGACTTGATGGAAATATATTATTTTTTACTTTATAAATGAATATCATTACAAGATATTTGATAAAAATTTTTACATTGAGCCATTTCAATTTGCTAAGCATTTGTCTAATTGGAGTATATTTATCTTTATTTAGTATTATTCTCATGCACTTATTTTGTAAAATTTGCAGTCTTTCAAAAATGGAATTATTTGCTAAATATAGAATAGTCGAACAGTACAAGAAATTTGGAAGAATGATGGTATTATAGATAATTTTTCTGCTATATGAACTCAGACATCCAGAAACTCTCGATAAATATCCCACTTTACTACTAATCTTATTTATAACTTTTTCATAATGAATATCAAAAATTAATCGAGAGTCAACAAAAACCCCCAGGTATTTAAAATTTTCTACGAATTCAATATCTTCACCATCAATATTCAGTTGAACATTTGTACATTGTTTTTTCCGATTAACAAGGCTTTCGTTTTACTTGTATTTAATTTTAGTCTGTTAGATGCTAACCATTTTGAGACAAGTTTCAAGTCTTCATTTATATAAGAGATACCAGACTGAATATTTTTAGTACTTATATAAATCATAGTGTCATTGGCGAAAATCTGAATTTTGCATTTTCTGACTATGTATAAAATAAAAAGAAGTGGTCCCAGGATACTGCCCTGTGGAACACCCAACGTATTTTCAATTTTTGATGAGTGTCATTAACTTTTGTAACTTGTATCCTTTTAGACAAATAATGTCTAAACCAATCTAAAACACTTCCTGTTATACCATATGCCTTCAATTTACCTAACAAAATATCTCTATCAATCGTTTCAAATGCCCTCTTCAAATCCAAAAATACTGCTATGACAACTTCTTCTGAGTCTATGGCTCTTCTCCAATTCTCAGTTACCAACTGGAAAGCTGTTTCTGTGGAATATTTTTTTCGAAAGCCTGCTTTTGCCTCCACTAAAATTTGGTTTTCTTCTATAAACTGCATTAATTGGTCATGCACTATGGACTCTAATAATTTTTCAATGTCTGGTAACACATTTACTGGTCTCATATCGCTGCATCTTTTACAATTTTTTATTTTGGTAACTGTTCTAGATAATTTCATGAAATTTGACACGCATCTACTAAGCACCATTAGGCATTTTTTTTACCAGGGGCGTCCGTACGGGATGTATACTGGCGCTTTTTCAAAAAAACAGCACGCCATTGCTTTTTCCGAAAATAAAAATTATTTTTGAAATCCTCATTTATTTTGCAACAAATTCGACCTCTTGACTTTTTGCCGTCCGATGCACCGTTTTCGCGTAAAAAATAAAAATAATTTTGGCTATTTTAATCAGTTGATTTTACTTGAATATAAATCAACCAAAAACACATCTTACCTACAAATTACCACATGTGATTTCAGCGATTTTGAAAATGAAAAAACAATTTTGCAACAAGTTTTGACAATTTCTGTGTAAGTCAAATTTGTTGCAAAATTAACGAGGATTTCAAAAATGATTTTTATTTGCGAACAAAGAGAGGATGAATGGTGCATGAAGATGTTGGTATGCCACTTTCCGGTTTTCGTCAAGCATTTTCCTCACAGCAGTTCGCGGCCTTGCTTCCCTATCAGCGTCCTACAGAGTGAAATTGCCCCTTTGGAATTCTCCGTACAACCTGAATATAGTCGTACGATGAGGTCAATCATACTTTAATGCAAGCGTCATTTCTTCTGAGCACTGCTCTATGCTTAAACCACGCGTAAAGTTATACCGTATAAACTGCCCTTATCTCACTACGTGACCACGATGCCATAGTCCTCAGTTTACACTGTCAATACCAATGAACAATTAAATCAACAGACTTGCTGCTGGCGGCTACTATGCACTCATGGACATATTCGAAACATGTAGCCTTCTGCGTTCGTTCGTTAAGTCATATTGCAAAACTATTATAAGGGGTGTTTTTTTTTTAGAGGTATAGAACTTTAAATTGCAATAAAACAATGATGGATTATTCGATTGACATGATTTTTTTTTATTCGAAAGATAATCTTGTGGCATTACATTTTAAATATGACTACCACGGCTGGCTCGGATTCAGTCCAATCTGGACGTCCAATTTTCGATGGCTTTTTCCAACATTTCTGGCCGTATATCGGCAATAACATGGCGAATGTTGTCTTCCAAATGGTCAAGCGTTTGTGGCTTATCCGCATAGAAAAATGACTTTACATGGCCCCACAGAAAATAGTCTAGCGGTGTTAAATCACAAGATCTTGGAGGCCAATTCAAACGTGAAATTAGGCGGTCACCAAACGTGTCTTTCAATAAATCGATTGTAGCACGAGCTGTGTGACATGTTGCGCCGTCTTGTTGAAACCACAGCTCCTGGGCATTATGATTGTTCAATTCAGGAATGAAAAAGTTAGTAATCACGGCTCTATACCGATCACCATTGACTGTAACATTCTGGCCATCAAGCGCACCAAACAGTCAGTTTTTCTGGACGTAACGGTGTTTCGACATAGGCTTGAGGATTAGCTTCACTCCAAATGCGGCAGTTTTGTTTGTTGACGTAGCCATTCAACCAGAAGTGCGCTTCATCGCTAAAAAAAATTCGCTTATGAAAATCGGGAACAACGGCGATCTCGTTTTGGGCCCATTCAACGAATCTACGCCTTGCTTGATGGTCGTTTGGCTTCAATTCTTGCACGAGTTGGATTTTGTAAGCACGCAAACCAAGATCCTTCCGCAAAATCTTCCATAAAGTGGATGGACACAGATCCAATTCCTGTGCTCGATGGCGGATGGACTCATTCGGGTCTTCCTCAATGCTACGCTCTACAGTAGCAATAGCTTCTTCTGTACGCACCGTACGGCGTCTCTGGGGATGCGAGTTATCAATTAGAGTAAACGTGGTGCGAAAACGTTCCCTGGTTAATCGAATTAACTGCTCTGATGGACGATTTTGTCGACGATAAAATGGACGTAGTGCGCGAAACGTATTCCGCACAGAATTATTTTCGAAATAAAACTGCACAATTTGCAAGCGTTGTTCAGACGTGAGTCTATTCATGATGAATTGCCAAACCAAACTGAGAATAAATCACTTGACAGCTGTCAAATCGGTCGTCATCTCCAAAAGTAATGCCAACTTAAAGTTCTATACCTCGAAAAAAAAAACACCCGTTAGTACCCTTTGTACGAATAAAAGCATGTATGTTTACGATAGATAATAGATGACTAATACCTTCGGTATGAGCACCTAGCTCAACGCTACTCACTACGAAGAAATGCAGTAAGCATTACCGTGGCGGGATGTGTGGCGAATAACTGGGGGCCGGCAGGGCAACACTGTTGAGTTTTTCTGCCCGATAGTGGTTGTAAAAGTTTTCCCCTGTCAAATAAACAATTGTTTGAAAAACTTCATTCATAACACTGGCCAACAAAATTTTAACTTTGTCGTGCCACACGGACTTTTTTGATATTTTTTACTTTAATTGGTGATTGTAAGAAAAAATAAACAGTTAAAAAAAATTTGCTAGACAAGGATTTTATTCTATTGAGTAATTTAAAATATTAAGAAAAAACACAGATCTCGTAAATCAAAAGTTATTTTTTTTATAAATGACTTAATAATCTAAGATTTTCTTGAATATTTAGCTTCTGGTTGGTCCCTTTTAATTGTCCAGCAGTAATCTGCTAACATATTTGGGCTCCATTTGCCCTGGTACCGCTTTTCCATATTAGAAATGTCCTGATGGAACCTCTCACCGTGCTCGTCGCTGACAGCCCCTAAATTGTCAGGAAAAAAATCCAGGTGCGAGTCTAAAAAATGGATCTTAAGTGACATGTTGCAACCCAATGCTTGATATGACAATAATAGCTCGCTAACCAACTCTCTGTAGCTGTTACTCAAAAAATTTGAAACAACATTTTTAAAAGCCTTCCATGCAGATGTTTCTAAATCGCTTAATTTTTCTTCAAATCTTGAATCTTTTATTAACTCCCTAATTTGAGGGCCAACAAAAATACCCTCTTTTATCTTTGCATCACTTATTTTAGGGAATTTGTCTTTTAGATACAAAAAACCACTCCCATTGCGATCCATTGCCTTCACAAAATTTTTTATTAATCCTAATTTGATATGCAATGGTGGTAGAAGCACATTATTTGGCTGTACAAGGGGTAAATACTTTACGTTTTTTTGCCCAGGAACTAACGATGCACGCGAGGCCATGTTTTTTTTATATAGTGATTAGTTCTGTCTCGGCTATCCCATTCACATAAAAAGCAGCAAAACTTTGTATAACCCAGCCGAAGTCCAAGGTAATAGTGCAACAACTTTAAGATCACCGCAGATTTTGAAGGAATATGTACTGTAATTTATTTTATCAAGTAAAAGTTTCATATTTTCATAGGTTTCTTTCATATTTGCAGCATGGGCCAGAGGTACAGACGGAAGCTTATTTCCATTATGCAATAACACTGCTTTTAGACTTGCTTTCGAAGAATCAATGAATAAACGCCACTGAGAGAGATCAAAATCTATGTCCAACATTTTCATAATCTCATTTATGTTATTGCAAAACACCAAATCTCCATTCTGAGAAAAATACGTTCTGAAGTGTTGATCACGGTTTCGAAAATAGCTAACTTTTGTATTATGATGTAGCAAATTCCATTCTTTTAGACGTGATCCTAATAGTTCTGACTGCTTTTTTGACAAATTTAAATCCCGTACCAAATCATTTAGGTCTTGAGTTATCAAATGTGGCTCGTTTACAATTCCTTTTAACTCAAAGTCATCGTCCTCGTCAACACATTCACCTGAAGTGGACGGTTGTGAATTGTTCTCAACAGACGTAGTTGCAACTGGTATTAGTTCTGGCAATTTTTTACAATGAGAGGCTGGTCTTATAGCCGAAGATAAGTTAGGGTAAATAACTGTGGTTTTTTTCTTGTAATTTATACCTTTTATGTCTGTGAGACAAAAATAGCAATCTGAAACGTGATCTCGCTGTTCAGTCCATATCATGGGTACAGCAAACGGCATAGATCGTGCACCTTTCTTCCAGTCAGTTAAATTTTTCACACACGTTATGCAACAGACATGAGGATTTGTCTTGATGGCCGACAGAAAAACCAAAACATTGGTGATAACACTCCAACACAAGATTCGTAAAATTTCGTCGTTGAATGTTCTCCGCAGACATAACAACTCTTTAGTTAGGATCTTTATTACACTTCCTCGACATATTCACAGTGTTAATAAATCACAAAAAAGTGTTCAAATTCAACAACAAATATTTTTATAAGGATTTACTTGTAAGCGTTTCTGTTAATTTACTGCCGTAGTACTAGTTATGAGTATTACCGTATCACAACAGATATGAGGCTAATAGACATATGACAGCTGTCATGTAATAATGAGGGTAGACTGATAAAACAAAATTAGCTGTCAAAGTTCGTGTGGCAAAACCAGTGTTGACCAGTGTAATTTGTATCGCCATTTTCATTGTTGTAGGTACATATACGGAAAACGAACAGCAGTAAAAAGAATGCAAACAAATCATCAGCTGGTGATGATGATACGTTAAACGGATCGAGTTGTTCCAGTAGCAGTTCTTCGAGCGGCGCTAGTTGTAGTAGTAGTAAAAGTAATAATAGTAAATTGTTGGCCTTCAAGTTTTTGTCGCAGTGCGACACTGACCTCCTCGATAATGTCGACCTCAAGATATTCGAGAGGGAGGAGAACGAGGAAGAGATCGCTCTAAAAGACAAGCATAGGTAAGGACAATGTTCACGTTCACATTGCACCTCGGATGATAACACGTTCGTTCATTTTCCAGATCGAATTTACACAAATTGGCCAAGACGAAAATGAAGTCATTGTACAGCGAATCTAAGGGCGCGTACAGCCACACTAAACAAAGTTACGCGCGGATGCACAAAAAAGTAAGTAAAAAGATTTATAATAATTTTTTATTTGAAATAAGGAATTTACCATTGGTAACGTTGATCTTTGAGCTATTTTTCTACATAGTCGCCATTTTTCCTACGATTTTTTTTTAACGTGGAATCCACTTTCATTTCGCCGTCAGCCTGCTTGAAAACTTGGTAACTGCTCCTCGTACGTCTTGGATCGTTGATCGCCTAGGCGCTCCTTCAATTTTGGATCGTGATTCACCAATCTTCGAGCAAGATTTACTCCATATCTTCCTCGGAGATCGACGGCTTCCCGCTTCGTTGTTCATCGTGAATGTCTATGCTGCCAACAAATAACTCTCTTCACCATTTGAGGTCATGTTGAATGCTCATACACGTTTCCCATATACAGTAGTTACAAAAGTTTGGAAACATCCTTAGTGATTTTTAAAAAGTGCGCTAATTGTTCAAGACTATTTTTTTTCTCGTATAGTTTACTTAGAGTCGTGGGGATACAAATGACAATTTGTGTTGGCTGTGGTACTACAGACTAGCATTAAAATACCCTCATATTATTTGATGACCAAAAATGAGACGACAAAAGTATGGAAACATATTTTTTATTACAAAATTAAATTTCAATAACTCTACAATAAGATTAAAAAAAAATGTTTAGCTTATATTTGATAGCATAGCCTTTAGCATTGAACACTGCCTGACATCTGATGCTCATAGAAGACATCAATTTTTTACAGACGTCTGTTGGGATATTTTTCCAAACATTTTTAAAATAAGCAAATAAATCGTTCCTATTTTTAAAAGTTTTTCTTGTCAGTTGTCTTTTACAAGGGATGTCCTTTAAGTTTTGCATATGGAAATAAAACAACACGGTAGGTAGTTTATTGTTTTTCGAAGTATTCTCCACGAAGATTTATACACATCTGCATGCGCACGAACCAATTTTCGAAGCACATATTCCACTCGTTTGCTGGCAGATCCAAAACGGCTTCTTCTGGTGACTGGAACCTTTGACCACGCAGTCTGTTTTTAATTTTCGGGAAAGTAAAAAAATCGTTAGAACTTAGATCGGGACTATATGGAGGATGGTCCAATAATTCCACGTTTTCTTCCGTTAAATACTGCCTTGTTTTTTGGGCTGTGTGCGAGTTTGCATTGTCTTTCGGGGTTGATTTTTCGAAGCTCGGTGATGACTTTTGTCTAACAAATGGTGGTATACCAATCCGCAGTAACAGTTCTTTGCTTATTAAGAGGAATTGTTGCAATATGACCCGCTTTTGAGACAAATGTCGCGACCATCTTTTTCGAAGCACTTCGAGAACGATGACTTTTGTTGGCTTTTCTTCACCTTGGAACACCCAAACAGACGACTGTCGTTTATTTTCTGGTTCATAACAGTAAATCCACGATTCAACAAAGCTGTATGCTTTATCTGAAGTCACTTGAAATAGCATAAAAACCTTTGGTCGGCGCGTCCTTTGTAATTTCATGACGTATCATAGGCGTGTGGTCGTTTATTTAGAACGATAATAATAATGTTTTTATATCACAATAAATGGATTTTACTATCTTCTTATTTTTTTGATTTGGGATAAAAAATACTTATATTGGGAGTTTAATTTATGTTGACTGAAAGTTAAGAAATGGAAAAATTACAGAATTCCAACGTTTGACATAGGCAAATATTTACATAGCAGGTAGGTATATAAAAAGGTATATAAAGACTTACATTATAGGTATTTATATATCGCCTTCGGAGCTGTCGCTAGAGTCATCTTGTAGAGGAATTACAACGGGATTTACAGGAGGCAAAACACAATATTCATTTTCTTTTTCAATAATATGCCTAGAACACTGCTTCCATAGGTCTGTGGCAGCAATATGAGATACTGCATCTCTTATTGTGGCCAATAGCGATTCACTTAATTGAGGGGTCTGATTATGTTTTCTTACTTTTTTTTTAAAGCAGCCCAGACCAACTCAATCGGGTTAAAAATGCAGTAATAGGGAGGTAGACGTAATACTTCATGGCCATTTTGCTGAAGCAGATTGTCAACAACATACTCTTTTTCAAATTTTTGTTTTTTAATAAGATCCAATAATATGGCTTTGGTTGATTTTTGTGGTATTTCCATTCCCTTATCCTTAATAAAATTAATAATGTCTTGTTTTTTTGTGCCTGTATTCGGAATTTTGTTTTTCTGTCGGGAATGGTATGGCGCATTGTCCATAATAATCACTGAATTTGGGGAAATGTTTGGTATTAACTGCTGCTCTATCCACTTTTCAAATAAGTCGGAGGTCATGTCCTCATGATAGTCGGCACATGATTCTTTGATATTTTTGGCAGATAACAGCAAGGCATTAGGTATAAATCCATTTTCACTGCCAGCATGGAGAATAATGATTCGTTTTCCACGGTTGCATGGTGCATTTAAAATGCACTTGTTACTGTCGTCAACCCAGCCGTACTGCACATCATGGGTATCATACCTTGTTTCATCCAGGTAAATCAGATTTCTTTTCTGCTCTCTATAGATTTTAACTTTGTGCAAACATTCTTGGCGCAATTCAACGATTCGAGACGACTCCATAATCACCATTCTTTTATCTAATTTTTTGTATTGAAAACCACACAGTTTTACAATACAGTGCAGTGAGTCTAAGCATTTGTAATTATAAAAATCTTCAGGATAATCTTTTAATTTATCCCGTATCATTTCCAACGTGGGCACCAAATTTTCTTTATAAAATCCGTATATTATACGACGAATATCTTCCTGAAAACCCACGTCTATTCTTTTTAATCTTTGCCCTATGCGCTTTCTGTGGAAGGAATGGTTGACTACATCTCCCCTTTTTATAACCCGATAAATGGTAGACCGACTGATTTTTGTCAGGATACAAATTCTGTTTAAAATTTGATTTTGCGAGGAATCTGGATTTTCGTTTTTCAGACAATCATACATATTTAGGATTACTCTTTGGGTCTGTTCCTCTAAATCTTTATGAAAGAATTCTGCCTGCACAGGTTCATCAACCATCTCCTCGTGGCTTGGAGCATTTTCCCAAGGTCTCCAAGGAGCCATATTTAGGACACACAAGAACAATCAACACAACAATTAAATCAACAAGTAAACGGAGTATTCAAAAGTCAAAAACACACAAACTAATAAAATCTATGAAAAAACACGGACAGACTAAAGAAAACACGTTTATTCACCGCTACACGGCACTGGCTAAACTGTTTCAATTTTCAGTAGCCACCTGCACTTGTTCAGAGCTCTGAAATACACGCTTTCTCATTGGCTATGTCCACGCATAGGCGTGCTTTACTCCACGTGGACCGGTGAAATTGCCTTTGATCTTATACGGGGGATATTTGCTGCGAAATTTGGCGATTTTTGCAGCAACAGAGCGTGTTAAATATAGATATATAAAACGCACCCGGTATTTCACAGTCTTTCAAGTGACTTCAGATATACCATACACATTTTTTGAGTTTCCGAAATTGAAACGGTCAAACGTTTTTTGACACCAATTAACCCTGTCTGCTTTCTGCTCTTCAGTCAACAGGTGGGGTATCCAACGAGAAACCAATTTTCTTACTCCTAATTCTTCATGTAAAATTTTTTGAGTTGAGGTCTTTGAGATCTTCAAGGACGCCTCAATCTCGCGATATGTCACATGTCTATCTTCAATGATGAGTTTGCGCACAGCATCGACGTTTTCCTGGGTGACTCCCGTTCTTGGTGCACCCACCCTGGGGTCGTCGCTAAGACTCACCTGTCCACGTTTGAATTCTCCATTTCTCCCATTTGTAATAAATTATGGCGCGAAAATGTTCTCTTCTCTTCTAATGACTTGTGAGTTTACTAAAGAGTGAGGTTAAGATTCAGTACTGACGTTCGATCCTACTATGTTTCTATATGCAAAACTTAAAAGACATCCCTCGTAGCACTACAACGGCAGGCGGAAAAGTCCGATGACACTGCTGTGTCAGCCTTTTTTTATGCTGGATAATCCACGAAGCGTGCTGCTTTGTCTTCTAGTTCCTTATCCAACTTATTCTTGAATAGACACACTGTTTCTTCACTAAGAGTATACAACACGATTTGAAATGAAATTTATCCTTATCAGCTTAGATTTGTTTCTATTTTTTTTTTGTATTCCCTCGGAGATGAAAATGAAACTTTTCCCCATATTCCTTGTGTGGTCCAGGGATATGCAATTAAGCGGACTTTTTTTGTACGAAAATTAAACAAGATTCGAAAAAAAAAAATCAAGAGACAATAAAGTTGTATTTCTATTCGCCTAATACACAGAACATAATGAAAATTGCACAAGAGTCAGTGGCGTATATTTTTTTGTCACTAATATTCGCTGGAGATGCCACTGGACTGAATAAATTTCCTCCTTAATGTTATAATGGGTGATTGTTTTGCTAGTATCTTTTTGGCGTCACTGTTTTTGACAGATGACGCGTGAATCGTGTCTTGTGTCATTGTCAAACTTGTTCAGTTTGGTCTATAATTTAACCATGAATCGACTTACGAACAAACAACGCTTGCAAATTATTGAATTTTACTATCAAAATTCATGCTCGGTTAAGAGAGTGCTTCCAATTTATGGGCAATTTGGTCGGCCTACTGAGCGAGCTATTCGGAAGCTTGTGACTAAATTTCGAACCCAGTTTACATTATTGGACATTAAACCACCAACACGCAGACGTAGAGTGAGGACTGAAGAAAATATTGCGGCTGTATCCGCCAGTGTTAGTGAAGACCGTGAAATGTCGATTCGCCACCGTTCGCAGCAATTGGACCTCTACGTGGAAAATTTTGCGACAGGATTTGGGTGCAAAACCTTATAAGATACAGCTGGTGCAAGAATTGAAGCCCCACGACCTCCCACAACGTTTCCAATTTGGTGAATGGGCGCTGAAAAGTTGGAGGAAGATCCACATTTTTATCGAAAAATTGTGTTCAGCGACGAAGCTCATTTCTGGTTGAATGGGTACGTTAACAAGCAAAATTGCCGCATCTGGAGTGAAGACCAGCCAGAAGCATTGCAAGAGATACCAATTCATCCCGAAAAAATCACTGTTTGGTGTGGATTATGGGCCGGTGGCATCATCGGGCCGTACTTCTTCAAAGACGACAATGGCCGGAACGTAACTGTGAACGGCGAGCCCTACCGTGCGATGTTAACAAACTTTTTTTTTGACCAAAATGGAAGAGCTGGACTTGGCTGACATGTGGTTTCAACAAGACGGTGCCACATGCCACACCGCACACGAAACAATGGCCCTATTGAGAGGCGAGTTCGGTGAACAGTTTATCTCACGTTTGGCCGCCTAGATCGTGTGATTTAACGCCGTTGGACTATTTCTTGTGGGGCCATGTTAAGGCTAATGTCTACAGGGATAAACCAGCAACGATTGACGCACTGGAAGCCAATATTGAAGCATTTATTCGCGAGATACCGGCCGATATGTTGGAGAGAGTGTGCCAAAATTGGACCTTGCGCATGGGCCATCTAAAGCGGAGCCGCGGCCAACATTTACATGAAATAATCTTTAAACATTAAATTATATCGACCGTTCTATCGACTCACATAAAAATTTAATCGTTTTTTCAAATTTTTTGTGTTTTTTTTTTTGAAAATCAAATCCTATACCTCTTAAAAAATCACCCGTTAAATACCACCGCCAAATTATCAAGCTTAGGTAAATGATTTTCAAGATATTTACGAAAAAAACTCTTTTTTAACGTCCTAATGCCTTTACATGAATTTTTCGTCTTAACATTACTCAAATTGTATGTTAAATTGATGCCACATAATCAACATCTATGTTTATAAGAGCGTTTTTGTTATTTTAGACCGTACACTAATTCTTATACCGAAAAATGTTTCGTTCGCTTAAAGTGTAGTGGCATTAAAACAAAAGCACCGATCATACTCAACACGCTTAGCAATTTTTTTGCCTCAGACCCTAATTTCAATTTCCTAACAGTCCAGAGACATACATACCCTTCCGAGCTCATTATCTGCTGCCGGTTCGGCGCTCGCCGAGGACGAAGACGAAAACGACGTTGGCGGTGACTGCGCTAGCCTGGGAGCGGCGTTCGAAGAAGACGTCGCGTTCGGCGAGACGACGGTAGCAGGGGCGGCGTCTGCGTCCGCGGCCGCCCCCAATAGGATTCATCTCGCGCGGCTGGTACTGGCGGAGGCGGCGGCCGACAGGCAGACTGGATCGCCGAATAGTATAGGTGAGTTGTTCATATGTTTCCTCGGCTTTCTAAGGCGGAAATGCTTGCCCACATCTTTGCTGCCGACTCCTCCATGGACCAACGCCCAAGTGCGGTCGTTCATTCAACTAAATAATGATAAGTCTAGTTGTAATTTAAAGATGTTTAAAAGAAAATTGAAGGAATATTTCATGGACAGTAAGAATTCTTAGAGATGCAACTTTTTTTCTAAATACAGCAGACGCTCGATAATGTAAACTAATTTAATCCAAGTGTGGTTCACATTATCGAAATGTTTACATTAGCGAACGTGATTTATATAGTATTTGATTTATTAAAAGAAACGTTTAATACATACTATTTATAACAAAATAAACAAATATTCTAACAGCGATAAGTATTTTTTTAATTAGAAAAAAAATGATTAACAATTTTTGTCTGCGTAAATTTGCGCTTAGCATTGTCTTCCAATGTCTGCGCCCATAACTTACGAAGAACTGAAATATCCGTGTATGAAACTTCTTTTCTTTCAGCCAAATTGGTTAAAAACTTGTATAGCTTGCGCGTCAGTCACTACACTTCTGACTTCAATGGGATCGTTCTCATCATCCTCACTGTCCATATCCTCCTCCTTATCAGCATCATTCGTCTGCTTATCTTCGTTCCATAAATTAATATCAGCAGGAGTACAAACAATGCTGGGATTCACTGTTTTCAATAAATCAACAACATCCAATGACACACTAATAACATTATCATTATTGGATCGCAAACGTTCTCTAATTACGCTTAAGGGGACATCGTCTTCTTCATCATCTTCATTATTGGTACAAAAGAGATTGTTCCAACATTTTTGAATAGTTTGCTGGTTAAGTTCATTCCAGGCCATATGTAAATCTAAAACAGCTTCTCGTAATGTTACTTTTTTTAAAGCCTCAGATAAGTTTTCAGGATTCTTTGATAAGACAGACGAAAGTAGAAACTTCCTATAGTATAGTTTGGTGAGTCTTATTATATTCTGGAACATCGGTTGAATTAACGGTGTTACGTTGGGCGGCATGTACATGACGAAAATTGACCCATCCCTGCTCCTTAATTGTTGCTCGGGAGGATGACTTGGTGCATTATCCAATAGTAACAACGCTTTTATTGGAAGCTTCTGTTGTTTTAGGAAACCTTTTACCTACAAATTGAAAACACATCTTCAAATTATGAATAGAGCATTTGTGATAATTGATTGTCATACCTGAGGGACAAAGCACCTGTGGAACCATTTCAGGAATATACTGCTAGTCATCCAAGCGGTTTTTGAACAGTCATAATCAACAGGGATATTAACATTTTTAAATGAGCGCGGATTTTTTGCTTTCCCAATTACCAGTGGCTTTATTTTGTGTGAACCATTAGCATTAGTGCAGGCTAGAAACGTTATTCGTTGTTTCTCCGGCTTTCTTCCCGGGGCAGATTTTTCAAATGATGCAGCATAGGTTTTCTCTGGTAACATTTTCCAATAAAGGCCACTTTCAACTGCGCTGTAAATTTGTTCCATTCTTAAATCTAGCTCGATAATTATTTTCATTAATTTTTCTTTGAATGGTTGCACTAATTGTGGTTGTGCAGATAATTTTTCACCAGATATAGACAGCAGTCGAATTCCATATCTTGTTTTGAATCGTTGTAGCCAGCCATCACTAGCTACGAAATTTTCAGTTTCTTTCAGTTTTTCATTTAACAGTCTCGCTCTCTGTTTAAGTAACTGTGTACTTCGCCACTACCTGGGTCATGATTTTCCCGTTGTTTTAAAAACCGCTTATATAGGGAATTTTCCATTTTAGGTGCCTTCGCATTTTTTAAAGTTTTTCTTTTTCCCGGACCTCCAAATGTATTGCACGTTCTTTGTAAAATTTGAGTTTTCATACGCTTAATTTTACAGATCGTTGGTTTCGATACTCCATATTTTTTTGCTAACTGTGTCACTCCCGCACCTAGTGCAACTTCGTCTATGATTTTCACTTTCTCACTCAACTTTAAACACTTTCTTTTATAGGATGTGGATGCCATAGTCGTAAAATATATTAACGAGTGCAATGTATTCACTTAAGTTCAAAAATGAAATACATACGTACGTATAAACGTATCCTAAACGATCATACGACTGACCGAGTTTGTCGTATTTTATCGCAGAGGTGAATCCCCTACACTCTACATCATAAATCGGGGACTCCCCGACGCCCGACATAAATCATCGCATTTTACCGTCGCCCTGTTTCCGTGCGCCGAGAGTTGTTTACGTTATCGAGCGTACACATTGTTTACGTTATCGCGCGTTCCGTTTGATCCTACAGAACGAAGTTTGTGTTTACATTAGCGCAACTTTTCATTATCCCGTATTTACGTTATCGAGCGTCTGCTGTATCTGTACGTTATGTAATAGTAGTTTTTTAAAAGAATGTAATTGTAGTAATCATGCTAAATAACAACTTTCACAAGCGTTGTTTCCATATTTTTCTTCCAGAACTCGAAGAGAACGCCCAGGAAGTCTGGGAGATCCACGAATCGGCCGGCGACCGCCTAAAACGCAGCGCGACTTGCAAGCTAGGTCTGCTGAAACGGCGCCAAAGCCTCGAGTACGGTTTCGAGGCGGGCATCGAGAACCCCGCGGCGGGAACGGCCGCGACGGCGTGCGAGAGCAGCAGCGAGTTCCGCGTGTGCTCCGGCAACCTGTACCATCACCACAGGGTGCCGCAGCTGGCCGGGGCTGCGGGCACGACGACGGCCGGCGGTTGCGGCGGCGGGGGCAGAGGACGCGGGAGCGGCAGCCAGGAACACCACGCCGCCGGCCTGTGCGATTATTATTTCGCGAAGCAGGTGAGTCACAGTTATTTCCCAACCACGTCCTCGTACATCTATGTTTAATAGATCTTTTACCTATTTTGTCTATCACTTGTACAATCACGTTCCCGAGAACCTTAAGTCTATGTCTGTTTCAGCTTTCAAAAGAAGTTACAGAAAATTTCTTTTAGATGAATAAGTGTAGTTTTTACTTTATCTTGTTCATTTCCTTTTTATATGTATACAGGGTGTCCCAGAAGTCGACGTCAAGCCGAAACCGGGTTATACGCAAAGTCATAACAGCTATCAGAAAAATATTTAAAAAAATTTTATGTATGTGTTTTGAAAATTATAGGTCTTTGAAAAAGATATAGAAATTTCACACCCTACGGCAGTCTGTCAACTCCTGTTACTACAAATATTAACTTATTTTTTATTTTATTTTTACAATGTAATGATGAATAATGTATCTTCAAACTGGTGTCTCAACCTTACTGTCAACTTTTCTCGTTCAGGAAAAATTGCCACTTATTTCCCAACCAAGTATTCCAAAGTAAAACTATGCTCAACTTTAACTGGCTGTACTGGAAAAAAATGTACTACGAGAGTTTGGCAAGTAACCTTAGAAGTTGGCGCATTTCATAACGATTCCAATAATGGTATAACACTTAGAAGATTACTCGTTAACTTATGCACAATTTTTATTTGAAGAAAAACTGATGAAAATTTTTCAAAATTTCCTAATTAAACAGCGATTATGAAAACCTACAAGGACCCTTAAGAATAACTGTTTGCACAACAGTGGGCGTCAAAATGCTGCTGACGATAATTTACCTTTACAGCAAATGCTCAAACTGTTTTCCTTCAGCCGCAATACACGCTCGACATCTTCTTAAAAAGATCGGGTTATTAAACGAGCGAATCCACGGTTATTAACAAACTCAGCTGCTTCCAATAGTCTTTGCCGTAGCTCAGCTACATTTTGAATCGGCTTGAAATACACTTTTTCTTTTACAGTTCCCCAGTAAAAAAATCTACAGCGTGTTCAAGCTCTTCTGCACCGGGATTATGAGCCCCGAGTTGCTTTTTGTCGTACAATGTTAGAAAGACACAGGAAAGATCCACGGTTCTTTGAAAAAATGTTATGGTCGGATGAGACCACATTTAAGAAAGATGGGTACATGAACCTGCATAACTTACACGAGTGGCACGTAGCAAACCCACATTTGATGAGAGAAAATAAATCTCAATATCGCTTCAAGATAAACCATTGGACAGGAATTTTAAATGGTAAAATAATCGGTCCGTTTGAGTTCCCAGAGACTTTGACTGCTGAGGTTTATTTAGGCCATAAAATCATTTCATTTAGAAAATTTATTGTACGACGTGCCACTGAGTATTTACAGGGACATGTGGTTTCAGCATGATGGCTGCCCAGCGCACTATGCACTCTCAGTGAGAGAGTATCTCGATCAAAACTTTCCAGGCAGATGGATAAGGCGGTCTGGTACAATACCGTGGCCAGCCCGGTCACCAGATTTGAATCCGTTAGATTTTTTTTACTGGGAACTGTAAAAGAAAAAGTGTATTTCTAGCCGATTCAAAATGTAGCTGAGCTACGGCAAAGACTATTGGAAGCAGCTGAGTTTGTTAATAACCGTGGATTCGCTCGTTTAATAACCCGATCTTTTTTAAGAAGATGTCGAGCTTGTATTGCGGCTGAATTAAAACAGTTTGAGCATTTGCTGTAAAGGTAAATCATCATCAGCAGCATTTTGACGCCCACTGTTGTGCAAACAGTTATCCTTAAGGGTCCTTGTGCGTTTTCATAATCGCTGTTTAATTAGGAAATTTTGAAAAATTTTCATCAGTTTTTCTTCAAATAAAAATTGTGCATAAGTTAACGAGTAATCTTCTAAGTGTTATACCATTTTGGAATCCTTACTAAATGCGCCATCTTTTAAGGTTACTTGCCAAACTCTCGTAGTACATTTTTCCTGTTCAGCCAGTTAAAGTTGAGCAAAGTTTTACTTTGGAATACTTGGTTGGGAAATAAGTGGCAATTTTTACCTGAACGAGAAAAGTTGGCAGTAAGGTTGAGACACCAGTTTGAAGTTGCATTATTCATCATTACATTGTAAAAATAAAATCCAAAAAAAGTTAATATTTGTAGTAACAGGAGTTGACAGACTGCCGTAGGGTGTGAAATTTCTATATTTTTTTCAAAGACCTATAATTTTCAAAACACATACATAAATTTTTTTTAAATATTTTTCTGATAGCTGTTATGACTTTGCCTATCACCCGGTTTCGGCTTGACGTCGACTTCTGTGACACCCTGTATATATATATATATATATATATGAGCATGTAATTGTATATGTTTTTCTGTTAGCTCTGCCTAAAATTTTCGTTAAATAATATTTGTTATATAGGGTGTTCTCACACTTAGAGGTCTAGCTTCAGATCTCCCTTTTCGGACAGAACCAGTTTTAACAAAACGACGATGAATATTAGAAAATGTTCGAATATCTGGCAAAGCACGATCGGGATATCTCTGGTGATAAATCCGTCTGGCTTGCTCACCATTACTGTCGGCAAGGCCATAAACATAATGCACTTCCGCCATTTCTACATTTGAATAATTCACCATTATTAACAAGATTGTAAAAACTAAATAATGAAAAAGATGTCACAGCGAACAGATTTGAATAACAGAGATTTGTCAGATGTCTAAAGAGAGTGACATATTCCAGAGCAGCTAGATATTTATTGCTAAATTGCATTCTTCAATTATTACATTAATCTTCTCGGACAATAGAACGGTTTTAATTTTTTTACTCAAAAATGGCACATCGAAGGAAAACAATTCAAGACAGATCATTTGTTTTAAATTGAACGAGGAATTCAAAAATAATTTTTATTTGTCAAAAACCAATGGCGTACCATTTTTTTCTTAAAAAATATCGAAGTCAATACCCGTACGCACGCCACTTTGCATTGAAAAATATGCAACTTTATTAACTTTCACTACGTACTAAATATCTGTGAAATATCTGAAGCGGTTCTGAAAATATTAATTTCCATTTTTTTCCTAAAACTTCAACAGCCAGAGTTTTTGTAAAGAAACATTTTTGGACCTTAGTTTATAAAGCAAACTAACATTAATTTTTCATTTAGATTCACACCCTTAAATATTCGCATATCATTAAGGAACACCCTGTGTATATGAGCATGTAATTGTACGAGTATATGTTTTCTGTTAACTCTGCCTAAAATGATTGACTTTTTCTGATGATGTTTCTGTGAAAAAAGTACCTGATATTTAAAGTCGAGGATCAGTTTTTTTTTTGTTAGGTCAGTATAGCGGAATTCACAGAAACATCACTTTTTTAGATTCAAGATTGCAATAACGTCCCCTAGAGACCATGTCATAAACTTGAAAATATTTTCCACAGGTTTTTCTCTTGTTTTGTTTTAGTAAAAACTCTTTATGTCGCAAGCCTCTGCGATGGATAGGTTTCCCAGTTACGGTACCCCGCGTTCTTTGTTGGCCACCCTGTACATTATTTCTCATTGTCTTCATAATTTTTTTCTTTCTCTCAGGAGCGATCGCCACTCTATGGTAGAGGCGGTGGCGGCAAAGGTGAATCGGAAAAAGATGACAGAAGAGCAGGATTTGTTGGAGAAGAGGAATCGTCGTCGATCAAAAACAGTTTCTTGAGCGACTGTTCCGGTATACAGAGACTGAAAAACGATAGTGCCACAGACTGTGACGGTATATTCTCCGTTCACGACCAAAATATCGACGAATTGTACGGATATTATAATTTAGGTAAGGTACAACACAAATTATTATCGGTGAATTGACATCAAAATTGAAGTGTTCCATCATTTCTCCTGTGCCAGTAGTTCAACATTGTGAGTTATATACAAATATGCGGCCGAGATGTCGAGAAGCTGTGGAAAAAACAAATTTTTTACCAAAAATCAAGCTGGATTTAGAAAAAAATATTCTACAGAAACAGAAATCCAAATGGTGATGGAAGAATGGAGAAGAATCATAGATGAGAATGTATTATAACAGAATTTTTAGGTCTCAAAAGGGCATTTGAGACTATAGATAGGAAAAAATTGTTAATGGAATATGGTTTCAAAGGATCAGTATAAAACATTTTACAAGATTATTCAGTATAAAGAAGTAAAAAAACTAAAGTTGCAAATAGTATGTCAGGCATTCAAAATATAGGGCGATTACTATTTAATATTTATATACGAGTAAATTATATCTCTGATATTTTAGAATACTGCAAATATTGGCGGACGCGATACATTGATATGTATATATTTACATATACTAAGTGACATATAAATCCGAACACCCAGTTTAAGTGGATTTATTTTAATAAAAGTTGGTGAATGTATTTATCTTACTGTAAATAACAAGTGAAAAAATTTTCAGCCTTATCAGTTGGACATTCCGGTTTTTATACTGCTTTTTTTTAATTCACTAACGCTCTAAAAATGAATATTTCAGCCGCAGTAAAGAATCAACGTTGGCGGATTTTGGTTCTTGACATCCTTTACGATCGGTTACGATGCCTAGAGTACGGAGACCTGCACAATTTCGTCAACTTAGTGAGTTTGATAGGGGCCGTATAGTTGGACTTCGGGAAGCTGGACTTTCTTTTCGGGCAATTGCAGTTAGATTGCAAAGAAGTGTAGACACTATGGTTAGGTGTTGTCAGGCATGGCTTCGAGAAGGCCGTACGCAAAGAGCAAGGGGCACTGGACGCCGCCGTAGAACAACAAACCGTGAAGATCGCCGCCTAAGATTATTGGCCTTAAGGGACCGTTTCTCCACTACCAGGTCCATTGCAAATGATGGAAGACCTATTGGCATGCGAAGTGTTTACCGACGAATGAGAAGTTTTGGCTTGTTTTCATACCGGCCACACTGGGTCCTCCCTTTAACTCGAGAACACCGACGTAATCGCCTTGAGTGGTGCAGACAACGGTCACTCTGGGATCAGGAATGGAACAGTATTGTCTTTAGTGACGAGCCTCGATTTTGTTTAGGCATGCACGATGGTCGTGCCAGGGTTAGAAGGCGACGTGGTGAAAGGATCAATCCACAGTTTTTTGTTGAAAGACATGTTCATCACACTGTTGGAGTTATGGTTTGGGGTGCTATAGCTTATGGTTCCAGGTCACCTTTAATCTTCAGCAGCGTTATATCCATCTTTTACCCTATCTTGACACCCTGGCAGATCCAACTTTCCAACAAGGTAATGCCCGACCACATGTTGCAAGAGTCACAATAGACTTCTTTCAACATAATGGCCACCAAGATCTCCCGACTTATCCCCAATTGAGCACGTGTGGGATATGATGGGTAGGAGATTGCTCAATTTGCAACGTCCTCCTCAGACTCTAGAAGCACTTCGAGAGGAGTTGGTGGTTGCCTGGAATGAGATACCACAGGAGGACATTGACCACTTGATCAGAAGCTTGCCTAGGCGCGTTGGAGGATGCGTAGCACATCAGGGTGCATCCACACATTATTAAAGGTCAAAGGGCTTTAAAGCAGTGGAATCATTTTGAAATTTTTATCAATTACTTATTATGCTTCATTAAGTACTTATACAAAATTTTATTAAAATAAAACCATTTAAACTGGGTGTTCGGATTTATATGTCACTTAGTATAGTAGCATAATTCCGAATTTAAAAATGTTAACTGTGAAATTAAAAAATCACTTTATCAATACTCAAAATGCGTAATGTGATGAGATTTTAACAAACCTGAATGTAAAATTACAGAAAATTGATTAAAAAAATGTGTAAACCAATAATTATATAAAATTGACATTGCAGCATTAATGAAATAAATCGTCAACAATAAAGAAACGATCGATGCACACATTAAAACAACAGTGGATTATTTTGTTGTATTTTTACATGAATACACTATATTCTTAGATAATCCTAAATTTTCGACTTCCAGGTTGTTCAGCTGACTTGTTAGGCGAACGATTATTAGACACTCCAGTGAAGAGGGAAAAGAAATTAGAAGAACTACCGCCTGTGATAAAGAAGAAAGCTAGGTGTAACGAATGCAATAAGCGACTGAATATAACCAATATATACGATTGTAGGTGCGGGAAAATATTTTGCTCTCAGCACAGGTACTCGGAAGTGCACCGGTGTAGTTACGACTATAAGCTAGAAGGTCGGAAAATACTAGAAAAACAAAATCCGTTGGTGACGGCCGAGAAAATTAGCAGAATATAATAATCCGAGTACCTGTTAGGTGAAGAGGCGACAGCGTGCGTTCACCGTACTTACAAAGTAAAATGAGTAATACGTGTGTGATTTTTTTTCTTTTTTTTAGCGTGAACTGCGATCGTTTTGGTTTTTTGTTGCTTCTTTGCCCGCCACCGCAGACGATATGTGACGACACAGCTACGCCCGCCATTTTGGCCGTGCAGGACAGAGATTTGGTTTTATTTCTCTGCTCTAAAAGAGACCATACAAACGAAACTGGCTGTTTGAAAATGTTAGATCGTTTTTAAATACGAGGGTTGTTTCAACAATAAGGTTCCCACATTTTTTTCAGACGCAAGGAATTTTGTATTAGAAAAAAAGAACTCACCATTGGAAACGTTGATCTTTAAGCTATTTTTTTACATTGTCGCCATTTTTTTCCACGCATTTTTTCAGACGTGAAATCCACTCCCGTAACTTGGTAACTGCTTCTTGCTACTCGTCCTCCGTCTCGCATCGTTGAACGCCTAAGTGCTCCTTCAATTTCGAAAACGAAAAACACCGTTGCCATGATTTTTCCCGCCGACAGCGTCTGCTTAAACTTCATCGGTTTAGGCGAATCAGCGTGTTTCCGTTGGCGACGGTGTTGTTTTGTTCTCGGAGCCACGTAATTGCACCACCACGTTTCCAAGAAGTCTTCGCGCACAGCCTTGTAGCCTCAGTTTCCTTTGCCAATTGAAGCTTCAGAAGCCTCTATAATTTCAACAGCCAGTTCCCGGATCATGATTCGCCGATCTTCGTCACAACTCGGAGATCCACGGCCTCGTGCATTGCGCATGGCTATCGATCCGGTACTGAGGCGTTCGTTGTTGGGATCGGTGGTCGGGAGCCGGCAAACGCGACGGTGTTGCCAGATTTTTAAGACAATCGTCGTACTTGATTCTAACAGGCGGTCATTTTTTGGAGGACATTTTTGATTGCCGCCTTTTTTTAATTTGAATTTTTGAACCGATCGACTTAATTACGGAACTGAGTCTTGCGGCTGAAAGGAATTGAGGTCCGACTGTTTTATTTCGTAATTTGCGATTCTCTATTCGATAAACGATGATCGCGATGATGTGGGATGTTTGACAGCAGCTGCTATGTAATTTGAATAATTTTCACGAAACGTAAACGGCAACTTAGTCTAATCGTATTAGACGAAAATACCCCTGTAAAGTCTGGTTGTATTGCTGCAAGTTATTCGATGGGGTATTCAAAGCATGGACGCATAAAATGGGCACACCAGTTTTTGTGCGAAAACTTTTTATTCGAGAACAAAGAATGAGAAAACGTGGTTTTTTGGGATTCAATCGAAAATGTTGACAGTAACCAAAAAAATTTTCATATAAGATTTTTAGGTATTTATCCGTCGATGGTTTCTCGCAGATATTTGAAATTCCTCAAATTCGCAGGATTCGTACTACTAAATAACCACAACAAAATTGGAGTAGATTGGTCAAGTAGTTGTTGAGAATTCCTAATTGTTTATCCCAAAACACCTTTTTTCCGGCCATCTCTACTAGTTTATTGAGCAATATATAGAGTTAGTTCAAAGGTCATTTTATAGCAAAATACACTAGTTTACCGTGCCAATATGAATCGCAAACCATTCCGAAAGATAAATGTTATTTTTATCCAAAAAAGGATCGGTTACGTTTTTCCTTCTAAACAAATTCAAAAATTTCGTATTTGAAAAGATAATAGACACATCCGCTTTGATTTCGAATATCGTAGCGCATTTGTTCAATTACCCACAAATTCGAAATGTTTGAATTTGTTTAGAAGAAAAAACATACCCTTCGTTTTTCACATAAAAATAACATTTATCTTTCGGAATGGTTTGCGATTCATATCGGCAAGGTAAACACGTGTATTTTGCTATATAACGAACCCTCTATATTGTTCAACAAACTAGTAGTGATGGCCGAAAAACAGGTGTCTTGGGATAGACACTTAGGAATTCTCAAAAAAATACTTGACCAATATACTTCGAATTTGAAGAATCTCAAGTAGTTGCGTGAAATTATCGTCGCATTACCGACATGTGCCAAAACCTGCTTTTGCCTCGTTTTATGGCCATACCCTTTTTGCTATTAGTCGGGTCCTTTTACGTGTGGTCTCATAAATACCTAAAAATATTATTTAAAGAGTTTTTTGGTCCCTGACAACACCCTCGATTGAATCCCAGAAAACACGTTTTTTCAATATTTGTTGTCGAATAAAAAGTTTCCCCGCAAAATTTGGTGTACCCCCTTAAACAACTTGCACCAATAAAACCAGTCTTTACAATTATTTCGGAAATTTGCTAATTTGATTAGACTAACTCTTATTGTAATGCTAATTGTGTACTAAGTGTAGTGAAAAGAACAATTTCTAAAAAACTTCTTTTCGGATGGGGGGGGGGGGGTTTAGAATAAAAGCGTGACAGGCTAACGTTTTTTTGTTTGTTTTAAATTTCGATATATTTTATTTGTATACCATTTAATCATTTTATTCTGTAATTATAGTGATGTTGCTGTCGCCTCTTAGACTATGTCTATCCTGTTTTTACAATAAAAAAAAAATGTATATGCTGTATTGTCGATAAAAATATAATAACTATTTACAATTTGCTGTTGGGTTTTTTGTAATATATTTCCTTAACAGTTGACTATTAAAAATGTATGATTTAATATATGCTAATAAAAGTGATTATTTAATTTAAATTTTATTGTGTAAAATACCGATTCCCGATTCCTGCGAACGAAGCTTAAGAATGATAAAAATACAGGGTGCGGCAGAGAGGACGGACGGTTTTGAAAAAATCATAAAATAATTAATTTTTAGTCGAAAACAAATTTATTGATGGAATCAGGTTCGCAAGGAAATAGCATTTGAGACAGTCGAGTGTGGAAAATCACATCAGGCATGTGGTGGCCGAAATCGTTGATGCAGTGCTGGAGGCGTTCTTGGAAGTTCGCGTAGACTCTCTCCAACATCGCTCTCTCAACTTGGCGACTTCCACGCGAATTTCGCCGTTCAATTCGTCCAGAGTTCGGGGCTTGTTCGCGTATACTCTAGCCTTGAGGTTCTCATTTTGATCGATCATTGCTTCCATCTCACGTGCGAAGTTCATTCGTTGTGCCTAATCTCCGGGCTGTAACTGTTGCACAATGGCCAATTTGTAGGGGTGAAAGCGGAGATCCATAAGCAAAATTCGCTTTACCGAACGTTCACTAAGGCGAAGTGCAGCAGCATGTTTCCGGGCAGATCGAGTCGGACTGCGAAGAAAGACCTGTCGAACGCGTTCAACATTTTCAGGGGTTCGAACTGTTCGCGGCGCTCCTCTTGGTCTTCTGTTGATCAGTTCACCACGCCTGCGAAGTGATTCAACCCAACGAAGGATGGTGTTTCGAGAGGGAACAGCTCTATTCCGATGAATGTTGAAGTGGCGACGAAACTCACGCTGTACGACGATGACTGACTCATTATTTCGAACGAAGCAATCATAGGCGAAAACGCGGTGCTCCAAAAACGTCCGTCCTCTCTGCCGCACCCTGTACAACTAAGGTTTTTGAAGAAAAACTCGGTCATGCGAATGGGTCACCCAACAGCTCCCAAGTCAGATGATAAAAGATCTAATCTGCTCCAAAAAAAAAAATGTCTTCCTGATACCAACAATGACCAACAACGCGATGTTGAACGATGTGTGCATCAGTGATGGGGTAGATGCGGGGGCTTCGGAGCAGATTGAGAAGCTATTAGGTTCGTATTAGTAGTAGTAGATTTATTTAGCACATTTGGCTACATAAACAGAATAATTGTAAACCACTTAGAACTAGTAAATTCAGGCCATATGGTGTATGATGTAAATGCTGGGCAACCTATAATTGTAGATTTAACAAGTGATTTCTCAATTTTACTTTAAATTTCGTCAAAGTTCTCTGGTCTTTTATCTCCGAGTATAATTTATTATATTCAATCAACCCTTGATGGAATACAGATTTGTAGCATATGTTATACTTTTTGGTCATTAAATGGAAGTCATCTTTATTTCTGGTATTATGTAAATGATGGTCGACATTTGATGATGTTAAATCAGTTAGACTTGATGGAAATATTTTTTACTTTATAAATAAATATCATTACAAGATATTTGATAAAATTTTTTACATTGAGCCATTTTAATTTGCTAAGCATTTGCCTAATTGGAGTATATTTATCTTTATTTAGTATTATTCTCATGCACTTATTTTGTAAAATTTGCAGTCTTTCAAAAATGGAATTATTTGCTAAATATAGAATAGTCGAACAGTACAAGAAATTTGGAAGAATGATGGTATTATAGATAATTTTTCTGCTATATGAACTCAGACATCCAGAAACTCTCGATAAATATCCCACTTTACTACTAATCTTATAACTTTTTCATAATGAATATCAAAAATTAATCGAGAGTCAACAAAAACCCCCAGGTATTTAAAATTTTCTACGAATTCAATATCTTCACCATCAATATTCAGTTGAACATTTGTACATTGTTTTTTCCGATTAACAAGGCTTTCGTTTTACTTGCATTTAATTTTAGTCTGTTAGATGCTAACCATTTTGAGACAAGCTTCAAGTCTTCATTTATATCAGAGATACCAGACTGAATATTTTTAGTACTTATATAAATCATAGTGTCATCGGCGAAAATCTGAATTTTGCATTTTTTGACTATGGCAGGTAAATCATTTATGTATAAAATGAAAAGAAGTGGTCGCAGGATACTGCCCTGTGGAACACCCAACGTATTTTCGATTTTTGATGAAATAGTATTATTAACTTTTGTAACTTGCATCCTTTTAGACAAATAATTTCTAAACCAATCTAAAACACTTCCTGTTATACCATATGCCTTCAATTTACCTAACAAAATATCTATATCAATCGCTTCAAATCCAAAAATACTGCTATGACAACTTCTTCTGAGTCTATGGCTCTTCTCCAATTCTCAGTTACCAACTGGAAAGCTGTTTCTGTGGAATATTTTTTCGAAAGCCTGCTTGCGCCTCCACTAAAATTTTGTTTGCTTCTATAAATTGCGTTAATTGGTCATGCACTATGGACTCTAATAATTTTTCAATGCCTGGTAACACATTTACTGGTCTCATATCGCTGCATCTTTTAGGATTTTTGATTTTGGGAACTGGTGTTATTGGCAAAGACTAGAAAATAAGGAGGATATGGGAAACTGGATCCATTTCAATTTTACTTACTATTTTCGCTGTGCATATTGTAGTTAATAAACGTTTTCGAAGGAGCTGTCCTCGATCTGTCAAGCCCCACGAAATTAAATGAAGTGATTATTTTTTATAAAATAAATTTATAACTACGACAAAATTGTTCTTGTACAGGGTTCTCCCCAAGCTGAGCCAATATGTATTACATCAGAAATTACTAGAGTTAATTGAAATTCACGTTAAATT
Source organism: Acanthoscelides obtectus (assembly GCA_963669975.1). Taxonomy (NCBI): domain Eukaryota; kingdom Metazoa; phylum Arthropoda; class Insecta; order Coleoptera; family Chrysomelidae; genus Acanthoscelides; species Acanthoscelides obtectus. The sequence continues at coordinate 121,455,797 of CAVLJG010000003.1, forward strand.
TTAATTCAGCTTTGCTAAAAGAACATTTGAGTCATTTATTTTAACAGCTTGTAGAACTCGCCAAAAGAAGTTGATATACCAAAAATCACATATATAAAAGTTGCTTCATAAGAGAATTAGTTTACATTATTAATCATTAGCAAGCTAAATGGATACCGTTTTTACAAAAACTGTTCAAAATAAATGGCTTAAGTTTGAAAACACCCTGTATATGTTTCAAATTTGGTAAGCAATGCAATACAAAATCTTTCATGAAAGCAAAGTTGCGCATTTGGGTAATTAATAAAATGTTACTTAGATAGTTTTTATTGATAATAATAAATATTTTTCTCTTCATTAAGTTTGTATTTTTTTCTTAAATCAAAAGGTGAACTTTCCCACCGGACACCCTTTACATAATGGCGATTGATAATTTCCATAGTATATGATATGGCACTGGCGCTCCAACGGGGGCGGTAAAGGGGGTAATTAACCCTCCCCCGCCCCTCCGGTCGACTCGAGCAGTCTTTGAAAAAGTGGTATAAAGTAAACGTCCGATAAATAAATCTGTTTCTTTAAGAAAGGATAGCGGCAACACTGCCGCTTTTTCCTGTTGGAACAGGTATAGTCTAGTCTTTTATGATCTAGTCTAGTGTATTAACGCTATTTTCTATGTTCTATTGATTTTTCATTTTCCACGCATAAGCCAGAAAATTAATTTTTGTTTGTTTTTAACTTTTATGCTATAAAAGAATCGTGTCTAAAAAAATGACAGACGGAAAAAATGGAAATTTAATATAATTTCAATTACGAAGTGTTTGGCCCATACTCCAGCTATCACGTTTTTCTCACGATTAAGAATTTTATTTTGATTTACATTCACTTTTATACTTTATAGAAGTCGTAACATATTTGTTATTGTTATTTTTTTTCATGAAGATGTATTTTTTGTTGTTTTGTACATTGTTATGTAGAAAAGTCTGCGATAGATTATATTATTTTGCATTTTTTTTTAATATACGGGGTGTCCCAGAAGTCGACGTCAAGCCGAAACCGGTGATAGGCAAAGTTATAACAGCTATCAAAAAATATTTAAAAAAATTTTATGTATGTGTTTTGAAAATTATAGGTCTTTGAAAAATATATAGAAATTTCACACCCTACGGCAGTCTATCAACTCCTGTTACTACAAATATTAACTTTTTTTGGATTTTATGCATCTTCAAACTGGTGTCTCAACCTTACTGCTAACTTTTCTCGTTCAGGAAAAATTGCCACTTATTTCCCAACCAAGTATTCCAAAGTAAAACTTTGCTCAACTTTAACTGGCTGCACTGGAAAAAAATGTACTACGACAGTTTGGCAAGTAACCTTAAAAGTTGGCGCATTTAATAAGGCTTCCAAAATGGTATAACACTTAGAAGATTACTCGTTAACTTATGCACAATTTTTATTCGAAGAAAAACTGATGAAAATTTTTCAAAATTTCCTAATTAAACACCGATTATGAAAACGCACAAGGACCCTTAAGGATAACTGTTTGCACAACAGTGGGCGTCAAAATGCTGCTGATGATGATTTACCTTTACAGCAAATGCTCAAACTGTTTTCCTTCAGCCGCAATACACGCTCGACATCTTCTTAAAAAAGATCGGGTTATTAAACGAGCGAATCCACGGTTATTAACAAACTCAGCTGCTTCCAATAGTCTTTGCCGTAGCTCAGCTACATTTTGAATCGGCTTGAAATACACTTTTTCTTTTACAGTTCCCCAGTAAAAAAATCTAAAGGATTCAAATCAGGTGATCGGGCTGGCCACGGTATTGTACCAGACCGCCCTATCCATCTGCCTGGAAAGTTTTGATCGAGACACTCTCTCACTGAGAGTGCATAGTGCGCTGGGCAGCCATCATGCTGAAACCACATGTCCCTGTAAATACTCAGTGGCACGTCCTCCAATAAATTTTCTAAATGAAATGATTTTATGGCCTAAATAAACCTCAGCAGTCAAAGTCTCTGGGAACTCAAACGGACCGATTATTTTACCATTTAAAATTCCTGTCCAATGGTTTATCTTGAAGCGATATTGAGATTTATCTTCTCTCATCAAATGTGGGTTTGCTACGTGCCACTCGTGTAAGTTATGCAGGTTCATGTACCCATCTTTCTTAAATGTGGTCTCATCTGACCATAAAATTTTTTCAAAGAACCGTGGATCTTCCCTGTGTCTTTCTAACATTGTGCGACAAAAAGCAGCTCGGGGCTCATAATCCCGGGACAGGAGAGGTTGAACACGCTGTATGTGGTATGGATGAAGCACATCACTTACTTGCTATTGCACACTTTGATACCGATCAGTGCCCAAAAGTACAGCCCATAGAATCTTGCAAAAAACGTGCTCCAGCCATACCACGTACAGCGTGTTCAAGCTCTTCTGCCCCGGGATTATAAGCTCCGAGTTGCTTTTTGTCGCACAATGTTAGAAATACACAGGGAAGATCCACGGTTCTTTGAAAAAATTTTATGGTCAGATGAGACCACATTTAAGAAAGATGGATAGGGCGGTCTGGTACAATACCGTGACCCGGTCACCAGATTTGAATCAGTTAGATTTTATTCCTGGGAACTGTAAGAGAACAAGTGTATTTCAAGCCGATTCAAAATGTAGCTGAGCTACGGCAAAGACTATTGGAAGCAGCTGAGTTTGTTAATAACCGTGGATTCGCTCGTTTAATAACCCGATCTTTTTTAAGATGTCGAGCGTGTATTGCGGCTGAAGGAAAACAGTTTGAGCATTTGCTGTAAAGGTAAATCATCATCAGCAGCATTTTGACGCCCACTGTTGTGCAAACAGTTATCCTTAAGGCTCCTTGTGCGTTTTCATAATCGCTGTTTAATTAGGAAATTTTGAAAAATTTTCATCAGTTTTTCTTCAAATAAAAATTGTGCATAAGTTAACGAGTAATATTCTAAGTGTTATACCATTTTGGAATCCTTATTAAATGCGCCAACTTTTAAGGTTACTTGCCAAACTCTCGTAGTACATTTTTTCCAGTACAGCCAGTTAAAGTTGAGCAAAGTTTTACTTTGGAATACTTGGTTGGGAAATAAGTGGCAATTTTTCCTGAACGAGAAAAGTTGGCAGTAAGGATGAGACACCAGTTTGAAGATGCATTATTCATCAATATATTGTAAAAATAAAATCCAAAAAAAGTTAATATTTGTAGTAACAGGAGTTGACAGACTGCCGTAGGGTGTGAAATTTCTATATTTTTTTTCAAAGACCTATAATTTTCAAAACACACATAAAATTTTTTTAAATATTTTTCTGATAGCTGTTATGACTTTGCCTATCACCCGGTTTCGGCTTGACGTCGACTTCTGGGACACCCTGTATGAAGATTGCTCGAGGTTGGTTTGTTTTATTTACACTTTGATTTCGTATGATTCAAAATTGAAAAAAATTGTATGTACGTTCTACAGAAATTACTATAACAAATTCATCGGTCCATGCTTTTAATGTTAAATCATTATAACACTTCAGTACGTTACAGTGAAAATTTACTTTCAATTTTACCACTCCCAGCCTGAAATCCTGGAAGCGCCACTGTGATATGGGTATTAAACGAAAGAGCTTGATGAGAAGATCGCAACAAGCAAACTGCCATCGTACAGAGGCCGCAATTTGGCGATTTACTTTTCCATAGTCATCCCTATAATATGGGCATCAGATGAAAGGGCTTGAGAGAAACACAATAAGCAAAATGTAATTTCAAATCAAATTTGTCGCTGCAAGATGCGTTTATAATTTCTATAGTTACCTCTATGATATGGTTATCGGAGTTCTTGTCGAGAGAGATACTGGGTTTCGAAGAAATACGCAAAGGAGAAACTGGAAGTAGATATTTATTCATCATTACAAAGCTCAAAGCAAACGATACATAATACAAAGTAAAAATATACAAAATGCTTACCGTCAAATCTTTACATTCATATATCACAATTCATACAGATAAAATATACAAAGCAGGTCAAAAAAAAGGAATAGTATTTGAATAGTTTACACTTATCCAGAACAGTACTACTTTGAATTATAATTATTCAACGAATGACAGCGAGATAAAAATGTTGATATTTGTATAATTCTGTAAATAAAAAACAACAGTGAACATCTAAATTATCATGTTTGCTAGATATTATTTTTATCACTTTATTTGTAATATGACTAACGAAAGATCCATACTTTCACTAGATATACAGAGTTTCGGTTTTTCAATCGCAGGATAACTAATAACTGGAAATCAAAGCATTTCTCAAGGTCAGGTCTATCCTCAAACGGTAGTTAATTTATAGTAGCGGACAAAAGTTCGGAAGCAAATACTAACATTATTATGAACTATTTCATATACCTAAATTAAAATTGTAAAGGAACAGATAATATCAATATTAAAGTCTACCTTTGGCTCCTGAACGAATACAAGGTTTATCTTATCAATATTCAAATTCTTCTGAAAATAAAAACACGCATTTTTTAAATACCACAGTTTTTGTGACGACAAGTATGGAAACATTTCAATTTTGCCGTATGAATGACAAAAGTAATAGAATTTTCAAAAGATTTCAGAGAAAACGTAATTGAATTATTTAGTCTGAAGTGTTGACATTTCTCGAAGATTAAAAATGAACTAATGGACGATTTCGAAAATTACACTGATCAACAGCCAAAAAATATCCTGAATAAAATCAACAAAATATTACTATTTTTAATGTGCTAAAACCGGAATGAAACTTGTTTTTTCAATATTAGTCCAAGTTTTAGAGATACGGTAATTATATGTGTCCCTGCTGTGACAGTGTTAATATACTGTAATTCACAAGAATGCACGTGCTACATTTTTATATTCGGCAAGGAAAGATGATGTAATCGGCATGATTGTGTTACGTTATACATACGTGTACATTATATTGTTTTCTATTAGCCATTTTTTCCTCAGTTGGCTGACAGCGTTCATGCAAGATGTCTCGAAAGTGTGTAAACAATCCAGATCAGTTTTGTTACGTGTGTGGTGATGTGACTTTTGCGTCTCAGAGACGGTCTATTACTCCACTAATAACAAATGCATATCAGCTTTATTTCGGTTGTAAACTAGGTGATCAAGACAAACAGTGGGCACCCCACATCTGCTGTAATACATGTGCTTCAAGTCTGAGGAGCTGGTTAAATGGCAAAAAACGGTCTATGCGCTTTGCTGTCCCAATGGTTTGGAGAGAGCCTACAAATCATATTAATGATTGTTACTTTTGCATGGTACCTTGTGTTGGACAAGCCACAGGTATGTCCAAGAAAAAAAAATCGGTTATTAACTACCCAAACATACCATCTGCGATGAGACCTGTGCCTCACAGTGACGAAAATCCTATTCCAAAACCCCCAGAATCCTACACTTGCGAATCAGATCATGGCGATCGAGTGATTCGTCAGGAAGAAGATATGCCATCAACGTCAAGAGATCCTGATTTTATACCGAGCACGTCATGCCACCAACCGCACAAAATAACACACAGTCAGAATTAAATGATCTTGTAAGAGATTTAGAACTTCCAAAATGTAAGGCAGAGTTACTTGGATCAAGACTGCAGCAGTGGAACTTGTTAGAAGACGATGTTTCGGTATGTGTTTTTCGTAAACGCCACAAAGACTTAGAACCATTTTTCAATATGGAGAATAACTTGGTTTTCTGCAGTAACATTAACGGCTTACTGGCGGCTTTAAATATAAACTATATCCCAGAAGAATGGAGATTGTTTATAGACAGTTCAACATGAGTTTAAAGGCAGTGTTATTGCATATTGGAAATATTTTACCATCTCTTCCTGTAGGGTATGCAGTTCACATGAAAGAATCATATGAAAATATGAAGTACCTATTGACATGCATAAAATACGATGAGCACCAATGGCATATTTGTGGCGATTTGAAAGTTGTTGCACTTTTACTTGGGCTGCAGCTAAGCTACACAAAGTTTCGTTGTTTTTTGTGTGAATGAGACAGTCGGGCAAAGGCAGTTCATTACACCAGACAAAACTGGACTGTTCGTCAATTCCTAGAGCCAGGTCAGCATATGCCATTAGTAGATTCGAAAAAAAATTTATTACCACCACTGCATATCAAGTTGGGCCTAATGAAAAACTTTGTCAAGGCATTAGATAGAGATGGGTCAGCTTTTCAATACCTGCGTCAGAAATTTCCAAGACTAAGTGAGGCAAAGGTTAAAGAAGGAATTTTTGTTGGGCCACAGATTCGAAATATTTTGAAAGATACACAGTTTGAAAACACTTTAACAGGTATTGAAAAAACTGCTTGGAATGATTTCCGTCTGGTGGTCACTAATTTCTTGGGAAATAGAAAAGCTGACAACTGTAAAACCCTTGTCAAAAATATGCTGTCATCGTATCAAAAGATGGGCTGTGATATGTCTCTTAAGATACATTTCCTACACTCACACCTGGACTTTTTTCCTGACAATTGCGGAGCCGTAAGTGATGAGCACGGCGAACGTTTTCATCAGGATATTTCAACAATGGAAAAAAGGTACCAGGGAAAGTGGAATCCTTCCATGCTTGCAGACTACTGTTGGACTCTTGGTAAAGATGCTCCAGAAACGATCCATAAAAGAACAGCAAAAAGACAGCGCATATAGTGATTCTTATAAGTATATGAATCTTGTTACTTTTTTAATATATCCTTAAAAATAAAAAGTTTTTTTCTAAACCGCAATTAAGTTTTTTATTTCATTGTCATTTTTGGATTCAGCGCCCCAAAATTAACAAAGAAGTGCACTTTTTCCACAAGATATAATTAAAAAACTAAAATTTGTTGTCCAGTGTTATTCGTAAATATCAAGAATACGGATCTGCAGCAACGCGCCCCAGGTGCGAAGGACCGAAAAAAAAGATTATGTTTTGGATCGCTACATTAAACGTTTGTCCAATACGACAAAGATTCGAAAGAAGTCAAGCATGGTGAAGGCAACATCATGGTTGTTTTTCTAGTTCTGCAACGGGTCCAATTGTTAAAATTGTTGGGAAAATGGATTAAAAACTTTACAAAAATATTCATAGTGATCACATGCTCCCTTTTGCTGAAGAGAAAATGCCTTTAGGATGGACATTTCGGCAAGATAATGACGCCAAGCATACCTCAAAATTCGTTAATGTTCTTACATGGCCTCCGCAATCCCCGGACCTAAACCCTATAGAATGTATCTGGAAGCATGTTAAAAGACAACTGACAAGAAAAACTTTTAAAGATGGGAACGATTTATTTGATTATGTAAAAAATATTAGGCAAAATATCTCAACAGACGTCTGTAAAAAATTGGTGTCTTCTATAAGCAACAGTCAGGCAGTGTTGAATGCTAAAATCAATGCTACCAAATATTAGCTTGACAGTATTTTTTAAATCCTTATGTAGAGTTATTGTATTTAATTTTGTAATAAAAAATATGTTTCCATACTTTTGCCGTCTCATTTTTGGTCTTAACATGAAGGTGTTTTGATGCTAGTCTGTAGTACCACAGCCAACACAAATTGTCATTTGTATCCTCAAGACTGTAAGCAAGCTATATGAGAAAAAAAATAGTCCTTTATAATAAAGAATAAAAAATTAGCGCACTTTTAAAAATTACGAAGAATGTTTCCAAACTTTTGACCGCTACTGTATGTATTAACTACTCTTATCTTCACCTTAAAAACGGTGTCGCCAACAACAAGGTTCGTCGTCAAAAAAAAAAACAAATGTGTGTGTGTAATAAATGTTAATCTTCACATAAACTGTTTTCGTTACTGAAAATAAGAATAAAATTTATTTCCTAGTTTATTTCTTACTGATATGCTATGATGAAACTGCAAATGATGAATCAATACTATTTTGCCTATAATTTTTGGTACATCTTCTACTATGGGCAGCAATATAAATAATCGACTAAAAATAAATGCGTGTCCGATCTGGGTTTCAAACTGATGACTAGTTTAAATCTGCATTAAGGATAACTAACAAAAAATAGTCAAAGGCGATATTTTACGAAACTGTGTTTTTACCATAATTATGTTGTGTATAAAATTAAATCAATGTTTTGCAATAAACAGTAAAAAAAATCAACTTATTTTTAATCGAATAGCAAAAAGAACAACTCATATGTGTATAACTTGACCAAGCGCCATTCGGTAAATTTTCATTCATCTTATATGCAATTTACCTATAAAACATGCACGCAACACCGGAATCCAGTATTCAAGTCAAAACATATTTCAAGCTAAATGCCATACATGAATTTAACAGACGATTCTTTGAGAAATTTTAAGTCAAAAAGTTCATATAAACAAAGGTCCGAAAATTCTTCATTCTCAAGATACAGGGTGTTAAAATTTAAAAAAAAGATGGTTTCTCGTAAATGTCTTATTTTGTTTTCATTGATTAACTTTATTAAGTCCAGTGGCGTCTCGGGCGGGATCTGAACGAATATTTGCGACAAAAAAAAGTACGCCACCGACTTTGTGCGATTTTTATTATGTTCCTTGGATTAAGCAAATAGAAATACAACTTTTTGGTCTCTTGATTTTTTTTCGTATCGTGTAGTTTTCTAGAAAAAAGTCCGCTTAATTGGATTTCCCCGGACCACACAAGGAATATGGGAAAACATTTCTTTTGGAAATTATTTTTTAATATTTTATTTCTAATTATGTTGTTACATATACAACAAATACTAAATAACATTAACAGAAAATTATCAAAAAATAATTTCCAAAAGAAACTTTCCCCCATATTCCTTGTGTGGTCTAGGGATATACAATTAAGTGGACTTTTTTTTTCTCGAAAACTAAGCAAGATACGAAAAAAATTCAAGAGACAAAAAAGTTGTATTTCTATTTGCTTAATCCATGGCAGGGGAAAAAAATTAAAACCGCCGTATTGATTTTTAATTAATTGTCAAAGTTTTATCACACTTCTGAAAAAAGACTTTTTGGACCATGGTCAAGTTATGCGGTCATTTGTAAAATTTGTAAACAAAAACTCCGATAATTTGGGTTAAATATGATTTTGATTCCATGCACGAAAACTATTCAATCAGCTAACTACTTGCGAAGTTCAGAAAAATGAACTCAATTGTCTATGTTGTTTTACTTGTATTACCAAATGCATGTAGCAATATAATGTATATTAGATATAAGGTTTCTTTTCAACGAACCAGTTAAAATTTGTAGCTGCTTATGTCTTATCTTCACAAAAGGACAATATGAGCTAACGCCAATGTTTAGAGGCCGTTTAAAAATATTCTTCTCAATCTGGCAACACCGTCGAGTTTGTCGCCTTCCCCACCACCGATCCCAACAAGAAGCGCCGATGGTGAATCCGTTGTTTCAAATAAAATATTCTTTGTGCCTGAAAAAAATGTGGGAACCCTATTTTTGAAACAACCCTCGTACAACAGGGGGCAATGAGAACACGCGATCCTATTCTATCAATGTGGTATGTTTTCTTCAAAGACCGCACAATCATCCTTAGTGTGCAAATATGGATTCTTCAAATATTAATAACCGTTTTGGTCAATATTTCTGAAATTTGCTGATTCAATTTTTGTTTTTCGAAGGGAATTATTGGGCCGATTCGACGCCGAATTGCAGGAAAAACCGCCCTATTTGGCGAAGAAAAACCATGACCATAGTCTCCAGATTTGGCCCCGTGCGACTTCTTTTCGTTTCCAAACCTGAAAAAGTAACTCGCAGGACAAAAATTTGAGTCGAATGTCGCCTACTTTGCACACCTCCAGAAAACGAGCTAAAAGAAAACTATGTTGAGAAATGAATCGCCACTTTTCCAAAATTTTCGTTTTTCTTTTGTAGGCTAAGGAATTATCTCACCGCCGTTGTTGAACCAGTACATCAAAATACGGACTCAACACCCTCTTAATGCGATCTGTCTACAACATATCCGTCATAGTTCTGTGTTAGAAAAACCGCGTACTCTGGAATGCCAGGTTACCGTTTCCAGCTTCTGCACATTCGCGTTGGCGCACACTGACCCACTGTAAAAAGAAACCAGCTTCAAATATACGTACCGCACCTTTCAGACGTCAAACATACACAACAATAAATACCATTATGCTAAAACAAACGAACCTCGAATTAGACTAACTATCCGTTGTGAGGTTTGTACTGAGGTTGGACGAGGAGGCGGACTGGACATTCGTATAGAGCGGTGTTTGAACGAACGTGCACGACACCGGCACCGGGGACATCGACGGCATATCGTCCGTTTCTTCTTCGGTGATTTCGTTCGCATGTTGGTGTTCCGTGCTCTTCGGAGCATCGTGCTTCTCCATGGAAGACTCCAGGTTCTGGTCGGATTCGGGAAGCGAATCGTTCGACTTGAATAGTTGCTTGTTGATTTGGGGGTGTCGAATGCGGATCGTGTCCACCACGTCCAGAAGGTTTTTGGAGTCCATCGCGAGGACGTGCGCTGCGCTCAGCATTCCCCTGCAAAGACGAGAATCATTAATTTATTATCAGATTTGAAATTAAATGGCACCAGCATTTTCACGTGATGGTTCGAAAAATCGATAAATCATAATTATCCCTAATCAGTTTAATTTTCCATTCAGTCTGGTTGCAGGATTGAATGACAGTAATGAATGTCCATGTAAAGGCTGAAAAAGAAACCAATTATTCTCCAAGTGTAGATACAATTCCCGTAAAACTGAATGCCTTATTTGTTTGTTTGTGGAAGATTTATTTAGCTATAGTACTACAATGTCAATTTTGTTCAATTATTCGTTTACACATTTTTTTGGAATCCATTTTCTGTAATTTTACATTCCTGTCTATTAAAATTACATCACTGCATTTTGAGTATTCATAATGTGATTTTTTAATTTCACCTTGAACATTTTTAAATTCGAACACTGTTTAATATCATTATTTAATTTATTAAATTCGAAAATTCCTTTTTCAATTACAGATTTGCTATTATTACAATTTTGCAGATGAAAATCTATACTGCGTCTACTTTCGTAGTTATGATAATGACTATACTAAGTGACATATAAATCCGAACACCCAGTTTAAATGGTTTTATTTTAATAAAAGTTGGTGAATGTATTTATCTTACTGTAAATAACAAGTGAAAAAATTTTCAGCCTTATCAGTTGGACATTCCGGTTTTTATACTGCTTTTTTTTTAATTCGCTAACGCTCTAAAAATGAATATTTCAGCCGCAGTAAAGAATCAACGTTGGCGGATTTTGGTTCTTGACATCCTTTACGATCGGTTACGATGCCTAGAGTACGGAGACCTGTACGATTTCGTCAACTTAGTGAGTTTGATAGGGGCCGTATAGTGGGACTTCGGGAAGCTGGACTTTCTTTTCGGGCAATTGCAGTTAGAGTGCAAAGATGTGCAGACACTGTGATTAGGTGTTGTCAGGCATGGCTTCGAGAAGGCCGTACGCAAAGAGCAAGGGGCACTGGACGCCGCCGTAGAACAACAGACCGTGAAGATCGCCGCCTAAGATTATTGGCCTTAAGGGGCCGTTTCTCCACTACCAGGTCCATTGCAAATGAATGGTTTGCAGAACACATGCGAAGTGTTTACCGACGAATGAGAAGTTTTGGCTTGTTTTCATACCGGCCACACTGGGTCCTCCCTTTAACTCGAGAACACCGACGTAATCGCCTTGAGTGGTGCAAACAACGGTCACTCTGGGATCAGGAATGGAACAGTATTGTCTTTAGTGACGAGTCTCGATTTTGTTTAGGCATGCACGATGGTCGTGCCAGGGTTAGAAGGCGACGTGGTGAAAGGAGGAATCCACAGTTTTTTGTTGAAAGACATGTTCATCACACTGTTGGAGTTATGGTTTGGGGTGCTATAGCTTATGGTTCCAGGTCACCTTCAATCTTCATCAGAGGTAACATGAACGCGCAGCGTTATATCCACGAAGTTCTAGAACCCTATCTTTTACCCTATCTTGACACCCTGGCTAATGCAACTTTCCAACAAGATAATGCCCGACCACATGTTGCAAGAGTCACAATAGACTTCTTTCAACATAATGATGTCACATTGTTACCATGGCCACCAAGATCTCCCGACTTATCCCCAATTGAGCACGTGTGGGATATGATGGGTAGGAGATTGCTCAATTTGCAACGTCCTCCTCAGACTCTAGAAGCACTTCGAGAGGAGTTGGTGGTTGCCTGGAATGAGATACCACAGGAGGACATTGACCACCTGATCAGAAGCATGCCTAGGCGCGTTGGAGAATGCGTAGCACATCAGGGTGCATCCACACATTATTAAAGGTCAAAGGGCTTTAAAGCAGTGCAATCATTTTGAAATTTTTATCATTTACTTATTATGCTTCATTAAGTACTTATACAAAATTTTATTAAAATAAAACCATTTGAACTGGGTGTTCGGATTTATATGTCACTTAGTATATATTCATAACTATGAAACTAGAGGCAGTATAGATTTTCATCTGCAAAATTGTAATAGTATCATAACTAGTAAACCTATATTTCAAAAGGGAGTATTTGAATATACAGAGTTCGAATTTAAAAATGTTTAAGGTGAAATTAAAAAATCACTTTATGAATAATCAAAATACATAGTGTAGTAATTTTGATTTTAATAGACAAGAATGTAAAATTACAGAAAATGGATTGAAGAAAGGTGTGTAACCGAATCATTATACAAAATTAACATTGTAGCATTTATGCTAAATAAATCTTCAGCAACAAAAAAACATACTAATTTTTGAAATAATGTATGCATAATGCTCGTGAAACAGTAGTTTATTATCCACATATATACCCATATATTTGAATGAGTCGACTACTTCAATTTTTGCTTTTGAACATTACTGCTATAATATTTTATTATCGACTATTTCAGAAATTTCCTCATAAAACATCAGTGGTCTCTCGTAGACCCCTTTACTCGAAACACTACTTTGGAAAATAATACGGTCCCGAGGTCTACCCATAGGCAACCAGTGATGTTCTTTGTATAGGTTCGGAACTTTTCTTGAAATTCATGTGGATGATCATTTCTGGTTGAAGCGTCGGATGGGAAGGTGCATTGTCGGCCATTCAATTGATTTTCAGATTTTGGGATATTTAGCCCCAATCACCAGTTTATGGAGTAGCACCCTTTCTTGTACCTACCTTACGTTTAGTTGTTTTGGTTTGGGTGCTACTCCCTCCATTTTTTTTGTTCAATATCTGCTTCCTTTTAATGGGAAGGCACCACCATTTGCGCTCCCCCAGCTCTGTAACTGTCTTGTACCTGTTTTGAAGCCGATTTTACTGGAAGCCACCCCATTCCCATGAGATAAAGAATGATGTGGAAAAATCAGCAGAAAAATTAAAAGTGTTGTATCTTACTTCCTATACTCCGCGTCCAACGTGGTGCAATTATACTGCTGCGCCAACTTCATGGCGTTCACCAGCTCCGCCATGTCCTTGCTGAGCACCTGATGCGCCATCTCGACCTGCCTGCGCGCAGTCGCCGGGAACGCCGTAACTATCGCATCGACGCTCGCCAGCAGATGGCGCAGTTCGACGCCGACACCTCGCACCAGGTCCAAATACCGGGTCGCTTCTGCTCGTTGGACTCCCTGGCTCAAGGCCATCACGGCGCGCACCACTTCCGTCGTCGATTCGTAAACGCAGTCGTGGGAGCGGTCCAGGTTGGCGGTCGGGTTCGGAGACGTTTCCTGCAGGAAAAATACACTATTCAAAATCTAAATTTTGTGCGGACTGCATTAACGCCGCGTGAAAAGAAAGATGGCAGCTCAATCGCTAGTGGTCCAGTCATACAACAAAAGTTAGTTCTTAATTTAGAAGGTACAGTGTATTATTATATAGTAGTAGTAGAAAGATTTATTTAGCACATTTGGCTACATAAACAGAATAATTGTAAACAACTTAGAATTAGTAAACTCAAGCCATATGATGTATGATGTAAATGCTGGGCAAGCTATAATTGTAGATTTAACAAGTGATTCCTCAATTTTGCGTTAGGAATTCCATATCGAAACCATATCACTCCTTATCTGAATAACTACAACATATTAAACATGACGAATCGCAGAAAATATCACATGTATTCTTTTATCTATAGGGTTATAAAAACAGGTCAACCGCCCTATTTAAGAGAAAGATTTGTGCCTTTGCCTCGTGCCCAGAGGAGCAGAAATAATCTCAATTTTATCGTACCTAGGCCTAGAACGCGTTCCTTCCGACGATCGTTTGCCTATGTGGCGGTTCACTTATGGAATAATTAACGAACTTCAGTTAAAAGCTCATCGTCAAAAACATTCTCAAAACTGACAAAAACGTTGTTACAGAATCACCAGCTATTTAGCAGCGTATGTGCGAACAAAAATATCGTATTTACATTCCTACTCGCTGATAAGTATAGATTTGTTCTTCGCGTCCGTTGCCAGCTCCCGGGGGTTCTTTCTTCATTTTTGCGTTTTTTATGGTTCATTTGCCTCTTTATTGTGTTTTTTTTATTTTGTTTAAGGATTTATAGGGTGTTCAGGGCTTCCTCGCATGGACTCTTTGTATTAAAGGGTCCAATGTATCGGTTTTATAATCGAGATACTGCCATTTTTCGTCATTGCTCTACATTGTAGAATTTCCTTTGATTATGATGTTTATTCATGACGAAATAAATATTTTGAATTGAATTGAAGTATCATGTGACAACAATAAAGCCTCCACCAGATTTGGCTTCGATTGCAACGTATTACCTTTCGTTCGCTGCTATCCGTATCAATCGATCCGCTCCTCGGTAGGCTGTTCTCATCGCTCTTTACGGAATTTCGCATCGTTCCGGCAGGGGAATGGCTGCTGCTACTGCTCGCAGAACCGCCTTTCGGTTGAGAGGCCGCCACCACCAAACTGGGACTTGCCATCGGTTCGGAAAGCGAGTCCGGTTGATGATGACTTTCTGACGATCGGCTGATGCTCAGTTGTTTCTGTCGAGAGATAACAGTGTGAAGTCTCTTCTAAGTATGAGACTGGAGGGTAGTTTGTTTGTTTAAGATTTATTTAGCATATCATACCTATATTTAGAAAAAAAACAAAATTTGCATCTAAGAATTTTCACTGTCCATGAAATATTCCTTTAATTTTCTTTTAAATATCTTTAAATTACAAGTAGTTAGATAAAGTATACTTTATATCATTATTTAGTTTATAAAATTTGCTAGTTAAATTACTATTACAATTTTGTAAATGAAAATCTATATTTCCTCTTGTATAATAATTGTGGTAATGATTCTTCAATTCTATGTAGTGTTCTAAATGTTCTTCCAAAAGATGATTTTTTATTTTAAATATTTTTGTTTATATTTTCCTTTTTTTTTGGTTAATACTCATGTTTCTCTTTCTGATTTTTTTTTTTGAAAACTGTTTGGAAATAAAGGCATTTATTATTATTATTATTATTATATAAAAATAAGAACCAAATATGATATGAAATTTTTTATATTCAACCACTGCAATTCTTGTAACAGATTTTATTTTGGGGTACTTATTTTTATCTCATAGCTTTATTTTGCAAGACTTGTAATTTTGAGAATACAGCTTCATTGGCAGTGAACAAGGTAGTTGAACAATATAGTAAATGCGGTAGAATAATTGTATTATAAACTATTTTCTTGGAATAGGTACGAAGACTATGAGAATCCCTATAAAAGTAATTCGTTTTTTTTGGCAATTTTTGAAATAATGTATTCGTAGTGATCTTCAAACTTTAGTTTCCTATCAATATACATATACCTAAATATTTAATAGATTCAACATTTTCGATTATTTCTCCATTTATTCTAACTGTGATAGTATTTTCATTTAGGCATTTCCTTATTAGCATACAATTTGTTTTAGAAGTATTCAATTTTAGTTTTTTAAAATTAAACAATTTATGATTTTTGCCAAGTTAGAATTTAGCATTTTTAAGGCAGTTTCTGATATTTTCATCTGATTTTTTTTTTTTTTTTATATCGAAACAGCCGCGCAGGCAGAAGCCTAAATGCCGGAACACCGCGGCTGCTATGATGATCCCAAAGAAATTTTGTTAATACGATTTTTGAACTGCCTAAGGTTAGTAGAACTGGGAAAAACTTCCTCCCGTAGATTGTTCCACAATCTAGACACCCTCGGGACAAAGGAGCGGTCGTATCGGCCAGTTCTGGATGTACGAAGTTTGACACGGTTAGGATGGGACGCCGAAGTCAGGCGGGTCTGTCTGGCAGGCACATCGCGCGGCGGCATCATGGAAGAGAGCTCTGAGGAGCAAAGTCCGTTGGTGTAGCGATAGAAAAGAGCTAGATCGCCGACGGCCCGCCGGTGCGAAAGAGTCCCGAGACTGTCTGTTAGAGAAGAGTCATCGATCAGTCGGACCGCCCTCCTCTGGACAGCATCGAGCATGGACAATGTAGTCGGGGCGGCAGCACCCCAAATGTGTGAGCCATACTCGAGGCTAGGCCTTATCTGGGCCTTGTATAGAGTGAGAAGGTCATGCGGAGAAAAGTACTTCTTAGCCCTAAACAAATAGCCTAGCTTTTTCCCAGCAGCTGCAGCTATTGAAGAGATGTGATCGTGCCAGATCAGGTCCTCGGTGATCTGGACTCCGACCAGCCGAAATGAATGGCTCTTTGGTAGAACTCGACCGTCCATCGAAACTGTATGAGCGCTAGGACGCTTTTTGTTCGTCAAAGTACAGTACTGTGTTTTGGAAGCATTGAACTGTACAAGATTGTTGCGTCCCCAAGCAGTGATAGCCTCCAGGTCTCTTGTCAGAGAAGAAGTCGTCGCTAGTCTTCTTTTTTCCAGCTCAGCGGCAGAGATCGGCTTGTCACTCTGAATTCCTGCATGTAGAGTGCTGTCATCAGCGAAGCTGTGGATTGAGTTGATCGTGCAGGAAAGGAGGTCGTTGATATGTAAGATATTTATATTAATGTATCATCTGCAAATATTTAAGGTTTACAGTAATCTAAAATATTACAAATGTCATTAATGTATAAAATAAATAGTAGTGGACCTAGTTTACTACCTTGTGGTATACCAACAGAAATTTTTTTGTGATCTTGATAGTGTAGATCGAATTTTGGTTTTTTGACTTCTGTCAATTAAATAGTTTCGTAGAATTTTAAATACAGATCCTTTAAATCCGTAGTGATGCAATTTTGTAAGTAATTAATCCCTGTCAGTTGAGTGTTTCTTCCTGAATCCAGCTTGAAATTTGTTTAACATGTTATTTCCCTCAATAGATTCGATGATCTGTTCGTAAATAAATTCTTCAAAAACTTTTTCAACATCTGGCAGAACATTTATTGGCCGCATATTGGAGTACAACTCAGAATTCTTAACTTTAGAAACAGGAGTTATGGTAGAACACATCAGTTTTGTTGGAAATTCGCCATATTTTAAACAGTAATTTATCAGGATTAATATTGTTGCTCCAATAATATCAAAGACGCAATCTCACTCTTATTTTGATTTGATTTAATCTTTGGTATAATCTTCTTGAGACGATTAATGTTTATTGTTTTAAACTCACTGAATGATGCATTATAATCTGAAATAATGGGACATTGGTTGGGATCCCAGTCAATAATTGATTTTACAATGTCGTTGAAAATAGATATTCATTCGATCTGCTATTATTTCTTCATTTGTTATTACCCCATCGTCGAATTTCATTTTAGATAATGTACTTTCTCTAATAGAAGAAACAATGTTTTTCAACGTTTTCCACATATGTTTGCTATTATTTTTACTCTGATCAATTTTGGTGTTGTAATATTTTTTCTTTTCATTTGAATCATATAAGTGTGAAGTTTCTTCTACAATAAGTCAAGTTGTGAATTCTGAAGGCATTTCAACATTCGAGGATATGCCTATCTCAAATAGAACAAAAATTTGTTAGGCCTCATAGGCTGCGACACCCTAGTGGACTGTATCAAAAAATCCCTGCCAAATTTCAAATTACGCGCTCAAGATATGCCTAAGAAGTTGACGACGTGTCGTGTTTTGTAAGGAACGAGAATACAGCATTTTCTTATGGAGCAAACAAATTTGTTCTTCAATCTTAAAAAATGGATGCAAATAATAAACATTGGCTTTAGCAAGTACAATTTTTTCAAAGTAGAAAGTACCTCTAGACGATTTTTTTTTTAAAACTGTCCCTTCAATATCGTGTCAAAACAAAACTGAAAATACTATCTGAGTACAGAAGAAGTGGTTATATACTAAGTGACATATAAATCCGAACACCCAGTTTAAATGGTTTTATTTTAATAAAATTTAACTTAATGAAGCATAATAAGTAAATGATAAAAATTTCAAAATGATTGCACTGCTTTAAAGCCCTTTGACCTTTAATAATGTGTGGATGCACCCTGATGTGCTACGCATTCTCCAACGCGCCTAGGCATGCTTCTGATCAGGTGGTCAATGTCCTCCTGTGGTATCTCATTCCAGGCAACCACCAACTCCTCTCGAAGTGCTTCTAGAGTCTGAGGAGGACGTTGCAAATTGAGCAATCTCCTACCCATCATATCCCACACGTGCTCAATTGGGGATAAGTCGCGAGATCTTGGTGGCCATGGTAACAATGTGACATCAATATGTTGAAAGAAGTCTATTGTGACTCTTGCAACATCTGGTCGGGCATTATCTTGTTGGAAAGTTGGATCTGCCAGGGTGTCAAGATAGGGTAAAAGATGGGGTTCTAGAACTTCGTGGATATAACGCTGCGCGTTCATGTTACCTCTGATGAAGATTAAAGGTGACCTGGAACCATAAGCTATAGCACCCCAAACCATAACTCCAACAGTGTGATGAACATGTCTTTCAACAAAAAACTGTGGATTCCTCCTTTCACCACGTCGCCTTCTAACCCTGGCACGACCACCGTACATGCCTAAACAAAATCGAGACTCGTCACTAAAGACAATACTGTTCCATTCCTGATCCCAGAGTGACCGTTGTCTGCACCACTCAAGGCGATTACGTCGGTGTTCTCGAGTTAAAGGGAGGACCCAGTGTGGCCGGTATGAAAACAAGCCAAAACTTCTCATTCGTCGCATGCCAATAGGTCTTCCGAGTTCTGCAAACCATTCATTTGCAATGGACCTGGTAGTGGAGAAACGGTCCCTTAAGGCCAATAATCTTAGGCGGCGATCTTCACGGTCTGTTGTTCTACGGCGGCGTCCAGTGCCCCTTGCTCTTTGCGTACGGCCTTCTCGAAGCCATGCCTGACAACACCTAACCACAGTGTCTACACTTCTTTGCACTCTAACTGCAATTGCCCGAAAAGAAAGTCCAGCTTCCCGAAGTCCCACTACACGGCCCCTATCAAACTCACTAAGTTGACGAAATCGTACAGGTCCCGTACTCTAGGGATCGTAACCGATCGTAAAGGATGTCAAGAACCAAAATCCGACAACGTTGATTCTTTACTGCGGCTGAAATATTCATTTTTAGAGCGTTAGTGAATAAAAAAAGCAGTATAAAAACCGGATTGTTCAACTGATAAGGCTGAAAATTTTTTCACTTGTTATTTACAGTAAGATAAATACATTCATCAACTTTTATTAAAATAAAACCATTTAAACTGGGTGATCGGATTTATATGTCACTTAGTATACAAATCATCTTTTACACGCATGTTACACAGTCGACCTTGTATCTATATTGTCCAATTTTTAACTTGTGTATCTGTTAACTGTGACTGTATCTGATTGATAACACAACTTATTCTCAATCTCAACATGTAAATTTTAGCACCTTGGTATTACGAGTAGTTGTTAGTTATTCTTATTAGGTTTATATTCGCATTGTTTATATTTCTCCAAACTTTGTATTGTAATTTTGTTTGGCTCTGGTTAGTATGAAAAGCAGTGTATAGCTGTCACTCGCCAGGTTAAATAAAGACTATTATAATTATTTGACATAATCTCTGTACTTACCAACTGCGTTTCAGACTCCGTCAGCCACTTCGAATCTTCTTCCGATTCGACCTGCTGCTGTCTCAATTTCTGCCTCAGCATATTATTGAAGTTCGAGGCTTGCTGTTCGTACATCTGATTCTCGAACAATAATTGATCTCCGTATATAGGTTGTTGCGATACCATTGGCTAGAATGTGTTTCATCAGGTCAATGAAGGAAACGTTTTAAGAAATCCTTCATCATGAATCAAAGTCCGTATAGCCGCTAATTCTCGGTTAACTCGGAATGCGAGAGGTTGCCCAAAATAGGAAGAATTCATTGCTGATTTCAAATCGATACTACAGGGTCGCCGATATGTAACAGACTGGTTTGTATCTTGAATACTTGTGAAATGAAATAAAATGCGACCATTTTTTTCATCTTAATATACTAAGTGACATCCTTTTCGGTTACGATGCCTAGAGTACGGAGACCTGTACGATTTCGTCAACTTAGCGAGTTTGATAGGGGCCGTATAGTGGGACTTCGGGAAGCTGGACTTTCTTTTCGGGCAATTGCAGTTATAGTGCAAAGAAGTGTAGACACTGTGGTTAGGTGTTGTCAGGCAAGGCCGTACGCAAAGAGCCAGGGGCACTGGACGCCGCCGTAGAACAACAGACCGTGAAGATCGCCGCCTAAGATTATTGGCCTTAAGGGACCGTTTCTCCACTACCAGATCCATTGCAAATGAATGATTTGCAGAACACGGAAGACCTATTGGCATGCGAAGTGTTTACCGACGAATGAGAAGTTTTGGTTTGTTTTCATACCGGCCACACTGGGTCCTCCCTTTAACTCGAGAACACCGACGTAATCGCCTTGAGTGGTGCAGACAACGGTCACTCTGGGATCAGGAATGGAACCACATACAGCGTGTTCAACCTTTCCTGCCCCGGGATTATAAGCCCCGAGTTGCTTTTTGTCGCACAATGTTAGAAAGACACAGGAAAGATCCACAGTTCTTTGAAAAAAATTTATGGTCGGATGAGACCACATTTAAGAACGATGGGTACATGAACCTGCGTAACTTACACGAGTGGCACGTAGCAAACCCACATTTGATGAGAGAAGATAAATCTCAATATCGCTTCAAGATAAACCATTGGACAGGAATTTTAAATGGTAAAATAATCGGTCCGTTTGAGTTCCCAGAGACTTTGACTGCTGAAGTTTATTTGGATTTTTTGAAAAATCATGTACAAAATTTATTGATGGACGTGCCACTGAGTATTTACAGGGACATGTGGTTTCAGCATGATGGCTGCCCAGCGTACTATGCACTCTCAGTGAGAAAGTATCTCGATCAAAACTTTCCAAGCAGATGGATAGGGCGGTCTGGTACAATACCGTGGCCAGCCCGGTCACCAGATTTGAATCCGTTAGATTTTTTTACTGGGGAACTGTAAAAGAACAAGTGTATTTCAAGCCGATTCAAAATGTAGCTGAGCTACGGCAAAGACTATTGGAAGCAGCTGAGTTTGTTAATAACCGTGGATTCGCTCGTTTAATAACCCGATCTTTTTTAAGAAGATGTCGAGCGTGTATTGCGGCTGAAGGAAAACAGTCTGAGCATTTGCTGTAAAGGTAAATCATCATCAGCAGCATTTTGACGCCCACTGTTGTGCAAACAGTTATCCTTAAGGGTCCTTGTGCGTTTTCATAATCGCTGTTTAATTAGGAAATTTTGAAAAATGTTCATCAGTTTTTTTTCAAATAAAAATTGTGCATAAGATAACGAGTAATCTTTTAAGTGTTATACCATTTTGGAAACGTAATTATATGCGCCAAATTTTAAGGTTACTTGCCAAACTCTCGTAGTACATTTTTTCCAGTACAGTCAGTTAAAGTTGAGCAAAGTTTTACTTTGGAATACTTGGTTGGGAAATAAGTGGCAATTTTTCCTGAACGAGAAAAGTTGGCAGTAAGGTTGAGACACCAGTTTGAAGATGCATTATTCATCATTACATTGTAAAAATAAAATCCAAAAAAAGTTAATATTTGTAGTAACAGGAGTTGACAGATTGACGTAGGGTATGAAATTTCTATATCTTTTTCAAAGACCTATAATTTTCAAAACACATACATAAAATTTTTTTAAATATTTTTCTGATAGCTGTTATGACTTTGCCTATCACCCGGTTTCGGCTTGACGTCGACTTCTGGGACACCCTGTATATTGGCTACCCTGTATAAGTGTTTTTTCACACCAAAGCAGCCGAGTGGGCAGAAGCCTAAATGCCACGACACGGCGGCTGCCTTTTGCAATATGAATAACGCATTTTATAATTAACCGAGAATTTTACGTGCGTTTGGTTCTAAATCATTCAAAAACTATTTTTTGTCAAACGTAGCGTATCGGTTCATATGAAACTGGGTTGTGAACCATAAAATAATAAAAACATAACGTATGTCCTAAAAGTTTTGGCACAAAATTCATTGGCTTTAACAAACATACAATAATATCAAAAGTTTGTTTACTTAATTTACTGTCGGATGACATTTATTTATTTTGAAGTTTTTGCTTTAAGATGTCGTATAAATTAGAAATATCTACTAGTTGGTTGGGCGGGTACCCAAAGATGAAATCTGTCGAATAATCCAGAAAGAAAACATTTCACGTAGAACCATTTTTCGAACAATAGCGGAGTGCGAGCAGGGAAAATACCATGTCTGAATCTCCCAAAAAGTGGAATACCACGTGCCTTTACTGCACAGGGGTCAAAGAGATGGGTAAGAAGAGCAAAAAGTCAGGCTGGAATGTCAATAAGGAGACTGGCTCGTCAATATAGATCGTCTAAGAGTACGATATGAAACTTGCCGCAGGCTCGCCAAATAGAGGATTTTTAGGCTTTACTGTTGGGAAGCCCAAGATGAAGAACAATTAAGACTGCGAATTCGCGAAAAACTGAGAGAAATTGATCTGAATTCCGTCCAGGACCTTTGAAGAAAGTTGCGTCTGGTTGAGCAGAATGAGCCACCCCACATAATTCGATAGTATAGTTTAGTTAAGTATTGAGTTGTAATTTATAACTAGTTAGTGACTAGATAAATTTCTTCATTAAAAAACAAATCCGATAAATATTTTCTGCCAAAGCTTTTAGGACATACGTTACAACGAATTAATTATACGATATAGTTCAGAAATTGGAGAACGCTACGTTCGAATCTCAACTATAGCAACTTTTACACAGACAAAAAAAAAATCAACACACAAATGCAGATCCAAAAAAGTGCAACATGCTGGTTGCATAATTGAAAACAATCATGCAAAGTGATAGAGGTAAAAATAAAGCATGTTATAAAACAAACTGATAAAATAATCGATACATGCCTCATGCTCTTCTTATTGAATGCTGAGTATACATTTTAGCGGACACGCGTTATAACGATTCAGTAGAGAAGCCCTATAAAACTGATTTATAAATAAAAAAATAAGTATTAGTTTATTATCAATATATATATATAGGTGAAAAATTAAAGCTTACGCCTTTTGTTGGGTACTTCGACAAAATTTAAGCAAAGAGGACTCTTTATACTTTTTTAATTCTCTCTAGCTTTCAATGGACTTTGCCATCATCATCAGGAGCTGCAATTACAATGATAACAGTAGCAACAAAAGTGTAAAATGAATTTAAATTGACTCAACTTACAGTAGTATGTGAGGATGTTGCTAATTGTTGTTTACGTATAGGATGAGGGAAACGTCCAGTAACATGGTGAGAGCTGGATACATGGTACAATGGTTAAACTTATATAAAATATGACAAGACAAGTTAAAGACAGATTAAAAATTATTTAGAAAACACTAGAGCATTACGTCGTGAAGCCACTTGATGATTGCACAAAATGGTGGTCATGGAATAATGTCAAAGGTTCATCTCACTCATTATTCCATGACCACCATTTTGTGCAATCATCAAGTGGCTTCACGACGTAATGCTCTAATGTTTTTTAAATAATTTTTAATCTGTCTTTAACTTGTCTTGTCATATTTTATATAATTTTAACCATTGTACCATGTATCCAGCTGCTTGTTACTGGACTTTTCCCTCATCCTATACGAAAACAACAATTAGCAACATCCTCACATACTACTGTAAGTTGATTCAATTTAAATTCATTTTACACTTTTGTTGCTACTGTTATCATTGTAATTGCCGCTCCTGATGATGATGGCAAAGTCCATTGAAAGCTAGAGAGAATTAAAAAAAGTATAAAGAGTCCTCTTTGCTTAAATTTTGTCGAAGTACCCAACAAAAGGCGGAAGCTTTAATTTTTCACCTATATATATTTGTATATATCCTTTAATTTCTTTGGGTAGAAGCCAAAGTATTGCAAAAGTACACTCTTATAACTTAAACTCGTAAGCTTTCGAAGATCTATGTCTTCATCGTCTGGAGCTGGAAACAATTATTGGCAATAGCAACAAATAACAATTAGGACGACATAACGGGTGACCTTCCAATAATTTTCAATGTCACACTTCATGCGTCGCTGTAGAATATCAGTCGGCCGGCACGTTTTGGATAATGTGGAGGTTATCAGCGGAAAAAAAGATGAAATCTTGAAGGAATTTTCAATAGTTGATAGTTTTAAAATCTCCAAATTTCTTCCAAAATCAATTAACGTATAATTTAAAAAAAACCTTTCAAAATGATTTGCCATTTAATAATGAAATAATTCCGTCCTAATCAAACCTCATCAGTCCAGTTCTTTATTCGTCGACTATGTGTTTCCTTCACTGTTGTTTAAAACCGATTTCAGCAACAATCTCGCCGACTTAGCAAGTAAATATTTTTCTTCTAATTGCTATTTGTTGCTATTGTCAATAATTGTTTCCAGCTCCAGACGATGAAGACGTAGATCTTCGAAAGCTTGAGAGTTTAAGGTATAAGAGTGTGTGCATACTACCCTCTACCCAAATAAATTAAAGGATATCTCCTCCCAACAGTTAAGGCAATTAACTATGAATACTATATATATATATATATACCTAAACGTTTTCAATCATTTCACCATTTATCCCAACTGTGATAGTATTTTCATTTAGGTATATCTCTATTAGCATACATTTTGTTTTAGAAGCATTCAATTTTAGTTTATTCACATTTAACCAATTTACGATTTTTGTCAGAATTTAGCATTTTTAAAGCAATGTCTATATTTTGATCTGATATGTATATTAATATATCATCTGCAAATATCTTAATTTTACAATAAAGTAAAATATCAAATATCATTGACGTTTAAAATAAATAGTAGTGGACCTAGTTTACTACCTTGTGGTACATCAACAGAAATATTTTCTGAGCTTGTTAACGTAGATCCAATTTTGGTTTTTTGACTTCTGCCAGTTCAGTAATTTTGTAGAATTTTGAATACAGATCCTATGAATCCATATACAATTTTTAAAAAAATTTATCCCTGTCAATAGTTTCAAATGCCCTTTCGAAGTCCAAAAACACTGTCACTGTATGTTTCCTACTGTCCATACATCTCCCCCAGTCCTCTAAAACCATTTGTATTGTTTCCTCCTGAATCTAGCTTGAAATTGAGTTATGTTAAAACACCTCAGTTGTGTTGGAAATTCGAAATATTTTCGAAGAGGTAAATAAATAAATCTCCCTCCTTAATCGACATCAATATCCTCACGTTGCTATTTGTTTTCTTTCCACCCCTACTAAAGTAATGGAATCCCGATAAATTTCAAAATTGAGATATTACTTAACATCTTAAATTTATCCTGTGGTTTTTATGCCGATAACACCACATTTTTGACTGGCCAATGGAACGAAATGTATTTAAATTTTTTCTTTAATGTGTACGTGTCACATATTTTTGGATGTTACGAGGGTTGTATCAAATATTTCTTCAAATATATCTCTATAAAAATGCGTAGAAAAAAATGGTGACTATGTAAAAAACAGCTCAAAGATCGACGTTTCAAATGGTGAATAAAATGAAAAATTCTTCGTGTCGTGGGAACAATATTTTTGAAACAACCCTCGTAGATGAATAAAGAAAAACACTAGCTTGGCATACGGTAAGTACGAGTATAAATCATGAAAGCAAAATCGAAACAAAACGGAAATCAAGCTTCGAAAAACACAAACAACTCCGTTCCATGCGTTGCATTGCGAACCTGGGCGTTTTGTACGAAAAACTGCTGTTTGTGCGCGCAACTCTTAACGTCCGCTCCGCCGAAATCGTAAATACTCTCCTGGTACTGTTGCGCCTCTTTTGGATCGCTGAATTGATACATAACTGGATGGGGATGGAAATTCGGGATCTGGTCGATATCATAGAAGACAGCTTGGGAAGGAACGTGCGCGTTGCGGTCTAGCGAGCCCATTTTAGGAGAAAATCCCGAAGCGGTGGCGCGTCCTCTTTCCAACGAACCCATTTTGGGAGAGGTATTCCGCGACTTGCGTTCTAGCGACCCCAGTTTCGGACTGAACACGCCCGATTTCTCTAGGCTCGAGTGCGAACCGGCAACGCTTCGCTCTAGCGAATTCATCTTAGGCGAACTAGAATTATCGATCGATCTGTTCCGCTCCAAGGACTGCATCCTGGGAGTACCGCTTCCGGTGCTCGACCTCGAAGCGGACCTCTCCAACGTCGCGACCTTTTTGTCAAGCGCCACTTCCGGATCGAGTTTTTGCAAGCTCTGCACGGGGATGGGTTCGGTGATGAGGACGGGATCGGGGACGTTTTCTTTTTTCTGAAAATTAACAGCTACCGTATTGAATACCGATGCGGGAGCGTTGTACGCGGCAGCGTTGAAGCCTCTGCTCTCGTTCTCCTTCATCAGGTGGGCGAGGACTTCCGGGTTTTGGGCGATGATGTACGTCTGGGAGACGGGGCTTTCTTCGACGTACGACGAGCTGTACGAGTCCGGATCCACGGCTGGAATTAAAACGTTTATATATTTTTTATACAGGGTGTTCGAAAAATAGACGGAGATATTTTAGAGGGTGATTCCTTGTTAAGAAATATACTAAGTGACATATAAATCCGAACACCCAGTTTAAATGGTTTTATTTAAATAAAAGTTGGTGAATGTATTTATCTTACTGGAAATAACAAGTGAACAAATTTTCAGCCTTATCAGTTGGACATTCCGGTTTTTATACTGCTTTTTTTTAATTCACTAACGCTCTAAAAATGAATATTTCAGCCGCAGTAAAGAATCAACGTTGGCGGATTTTGGTTCTTGACATCCTTTACGATCGGTTACGATGCCTAGAGTACGGAGACCTGTACGATTTCGTCAACTTAGTGAGTTTGATAGGGGCCGTATAGTGGGACTTCGGGAAGCTGGACTTTCTTTTCGGGCAATTGCAGTTAGAGTGCAAAGAAGTGTAGACACTGTGGTTAGGTGTCGTCAGGCATGGCTTCGAGAAGGCCGTACGCAAAGAGCAAGGGGCACTGGACGCCGCCGTACAACAACAGACTGTGAAGATCGCCGCCTAAGATTATTGGCCTTAAGGGACCGTTTCTCCACTACCAGGTCCATTGCAAATGAATGGTTTGCAGAACACGGAAGACCTATTGGCATGTGAAGTGTTTACCGACGAATGAGAAGTTTTGGCTTGTTTTCAGACCGGCCACACTGGGTCCTCCCTTTACCTCGAGAACACCGACGTACTCGCCTTGAGTGGTGCAGACAACGGTCACTCTGCGATCAGGAATGGAACAGTATTGTCTTTAGTGACGAGTCTCTATTTTGTTTAGGCATGCACGATGGTCGTGCCAGGGTTACAAGGCGACGTGGTGAAAGGAGGAATGCACAGTTTTTTGTTGAAAGACATGTTCATCACACTGTTCGAGTTATGGTTTGGGGTGCTATAGCTTATGGTTCCAGGTCACCTTTAATCTTCATCAGAGGTAACATGAACGCGCAGCGTTATATCCACGAAATTCTAGAACCCCATCTTTTACCCTATCTTGACACCCTGGCAGATCCAACTATCCAACAAAATAATGCCCGATCACATGTTGCAAGAGTCACAATAGACTTCTTTCAACATAATGATGTCACATTGTTACCATGGCCACCAATATCTCCCGACTTATCCCCAATTGAGCACGTGTGGGATATGATGGGTAGGAGATTGCTCAATTTGCAACGTCCTCCTCAGACTCTAGAAGCACTTCGAGAGGAGTTGGTGGTTGCCTGGAGTGAGATACCACAGGAGGACATTGACCACCTGATCAGAAGCATGCCTAGGCGCGTTGGAGAATGCGTAGCACATCAGGGTGCATCCACATATTATTAAAGGTCAAAGGGCTTTAAAGCAGTGCAATCATTTTGAAATTTTTATCATTTACTTATTATGCTTCATTAGTACTTATACAAAATTTTATTAAAATAAAACCATTTAAACTGGGTGTTTGGATTTATATGTCACTTAGTATATTTTTTATACAGTGTTCGAAAAATAGATGGAGATATTTTAGAGGAAGATTCCTTCTTGAAGAATATTAAAAAAAGTTTCTATAAACATGGGTCCGGGAATGCAGAGTTCTCAAGATAGGGGGTATTTTTGTTTTTTTATTAATATCTAAAAAAATATTTACTCGACTCCGTTGAAATTTGGCAATATTATTTGTTGTTATCAAGAGGCTAATTTAGCCCTAAATAGAATGAAATTATTAGGCCCAGTGGCGTCGCAGGGGGCATCTTAGCGAATATTATTGGCAAAAAATGTACACCACTGCCTTTTTTGTAACTTCAATATTTGTTGTTTGATTAAGCATCTAAAAATACAACTTCTGTGCCTCCTGAATTTTTTTCGTATATTACTTCGTTTTAGAGAAAAAACATATAAACCGTTTTATTGCATGTCACTGGTCAAAATTGGTTTATTAATTTTTTGTTTAAGATTTATTTATCAAGATTGCTACAATGACATTCTTCTAAAAAACTAAACAATTACATAACATACGGACATTCAGAAAAAAAAACAAAATTTGCATGTCTAAGAATTTTCATTGTCCATGAAATATTCCCTTAGTTTTCTTTTAAATATCTTTAAATTACAAGTAGACTTTATATCATTATTTAGTTTATTAAATTCAAGTAATCCTTTCTGAAATATTGATTTGCTAGTTATATTACTATTGCAATTTTGTACATGAAAATCTATATCTCCTCTTGTATAATAATTGTGGTAATGATTCTTCAATTCTATGTAGTGTTCTAAATGTTCTGGCAAAAGATGATTTTTTATTTTAAATATAAAAATAAGAACCAAATATGATATGAAATTTTTTATATTCAACTTCTGCAATTCTTGTAACATAGATTTTAATTTGGTGTACTTATTTTTATCCAATATTATTCTCATTGCTTTATTTTGCAAGACTTGTAATTTTGAGAATACAGCTTCATTGGCAGTGAACAACTTAGTTGAACAATATAGTAGAATAATTGTATTATAAACTATTTTCTTGGAATAGGTATCAAGACTATGAGAAGCCCTATAAAAGTAATTTGTTTTTTTTGGCAATTTTTGAAATAATGTATTCATAGTGATCCCCAAACATTAGTTTACCATCAATATATATATATATATATATATATATATATATACTCAACATTTTCAATTATTTCTCCATTTATCCTAACTGTGATAGTATTTTCATTTAGGTATTTCCCTCTCAGCATACATTTTGTTTTAGAAGTATTCAATTTTAGTTTATTCACATTTAACCAATTTACGATTTTTGCTGAGTCAGAATTTAGCATTTTTAAAGCAGTGTCTATATTTTCATCTGATATGTATATTAATGTATCATCTTCAAATATCTGAGGTTTACAATAATCTAAAATATTACAAATGTCATTAATGTATAATATAAACAGAAGTGGACCTAGTTAACTACCTTGTGGTATACCAACAGAAATATTTTTTAATCTTGATAATGTAGATCCAATTTTGGTTTTTTGACTTCTGTCAATTAAATAGTTTTGTACAATTTTGAATACAGATCCTTTAAATCCGTAGTGATGCAATTTTGTAAGTAATTTATCCCTGTCAATAGTCTCAAACGCCCTTTTGAAGTCCACAAACAGTGTTACTGTATGTTTCCGATTGACCATACATCTCCTCCATTCCTCTAAAACCGTTTGTGTTGTCGTTTCAGTTGAGAGTTTCTTCCTGAATCCAGCATAAAATTCGTAAATAATATCTTCAAAAACTTGTTCAACATCTGGCAGAACATTTATTGGCCGCATATTGGTGTACAACTCAGAATTCTTAACTTTCGAAACAGGAGTTATGGTAGAACACTTCAGTTTTGTTGGAAAATCGCCATATTTTATCAGTAATTTATCAGGATTAATATTCTTGCCCCAATAATATCAAACCATTCATTAAGCACACTTTTAGACAAAATCTCACTCTTATTTTGATTTGATTTAATTTTTGATATATTCTTCTTAAGACGATTAATGTTTATTGTTCTAAACTCACTGAATGATGCATTATAATCTGAGCTAATGGGACATTGGTCAATAATTGATTTTACAATGTCCTTGACATCTTCTAGGAAATAAGTATTCTTTCGATCTGCTAGCAGTTTCACATAAGCGCGTCCGTTCTTCCAGAAAAGAATTATTACGTGAGTTTTTTTTGCGAAATTTCTCTAAAAAGTTTTGGTCTCTGTTTCTGTGATGGAAAATTATACTTTTGAGGAAATAGCAGACATAAGACTTTTCTACTATTTTATCTGTTAAAGAAATTTGAAAAGCCGTTCTTTCAGGGATAAAAAAGAGGAGTAAAGTAGACTAACTTTCTACACATTGGTATACATTCATTCAGCATTATAGCGTCACGCACAGTCTAAACGCTGAAGTATGAACCTCCCCAAAAAAATGTAGCCTCCAAACACTGGTTTTAAAAATGCCAAAAAATGATCAGAAGCTAAATAAACCTCAAGATGTTGGTTTGACGAATCGGATAACCGCTGGATAAAAAGACATCTCTGTATTTTTAGCATAGAAAAATAAAATCGATAAATATTGTCATTTAGAGAGAATAATCATCATTATAATGTATACCTTGCATCGGGTGTCGACTCGGTTTCGTCGGAGGAATGAAATCATCGTTTGGACCCCAAGACATCGCCGCTATTTTCCTACTTTCCCTACGTAACGTTTCTTGTTGAGCACTCCTTTCTTCTAAGAGAATTTCCTGAAAATTCATAACTATTTTATAACATGTATGGGCTGTGTTTGAATATTTCGAAAACACAATGAAAATATACACGAACAATGCTAAATGACATGTAAACCATCTACTGAAATTGCAATAATCGTCCAAGCGAGATGATATCACAAGGAAAGTCACTCTTCCAATTCGTTCCGATTCAGTTAAGCTATCTAATACTTGACATGATGTGATTTCAAAATAAGAAACATGATCTTAGCTGTTACCTGGAGTATTTCTTTGATATCCTTAAAACTAGGCCTTTTGCTTGGTTCGTATGACCAACACTGAGACATCAACGAGTACAGCCTTGGAGGACAGTTAGGCGGCAATGCCAGTCTTTCGCCATTCTCAATTTTACCGATGACGTCGTTATTTTTTACACCTTGGAAAGGTTTCACACCATACATCAATATCTCCCAAATGCAAACACCTACAATATAATTTTTAATTCAGAAAAATGTTTAGTATTTGTGCATGAGAAATGAATGTAATATGGGTGGTGCTAGTAGGGGAGCCCAGGAGGGTAAATGGTGAGTTACTGGAGCGCTATTGGATTTTGAACGTTATTCCGTGTATCATCTGGCAGAACTCGAACATCTATCGATACCGGACGCCTTTCGTTCGTCAAGGTATAGTGCTATGTTTTGGAAGCATTAAACTGTACAAGATTATTGCGTCCCCAAGCAGTTATAACCTCCAAGTCTCTCGTTATAGTAGTAGAACGATTTATTTAGCACATTTGGCTACATAAATAGAACAATTGTAAACAACTTAGAACTAGTAAATTCAAGCCATATGGTGTATGATGTAAATGCTGGGCAACCTATAATTGTAGATTTAACAAGTGATTTCTCAATTTTACTTTAAATTTTGTCAAAGTTCTCTGGCCTTTTATCTCGGAGTATTATTTATTATATTCAATCAACCCTTGATGGAATACAGATTTGTAGCATATGTTATACTTTTTGGTCATTAAATGGAAGTCATCTTTATTTCTGGTATTATGTAAATGATGGTCGACATTTGATGATGTTAAATTAGTTAGGCTTGATGGAAATATATTATTTTTTACTTTATAAATAAATATCATTACAAGATATTTGATACATTTTTTTACATTGAGCCATTTTAATTTGCTAAGCATTTGCCTAATTCGAGTACATTTATCTTTATTTAGTATTATTCTCATGCACTTATTTTGTAAAATTTGCAGTCTTTCAAAAATGGAATTATTTGCTAAATATAGAATAGTCGAACAGTACAAGAAATTTGGAAGAATGATGGTATTATAGATAATTTTTCTGCTATATGAACTCAGACATCCAGAAACTCTCGATAAATATCCCACTTTACTACTAATCTTATTTATAACTTTTTCATAATGAATATCAAAAATTAATCGAGAGTCAACAAAAACCCCCAGGTATTTAAAATTTTCTACGAATTCAATATCTTCACCATCAATATTCAGTTGAACATTTGTACATTGTTTTTTTTCCGATTAACAAGGCTTACGTTTTACTTGCATTTAGTTAGATGCTAACCATTTTGAGACAAGCTTCAAGTCTTCATTTATATAAGAGATACCAGACTGAATATTTTTAGTACTTATATAAATCATAGTGTCATCGGCGAAAATCTGAATTTTGCATTTTTTGACTACGGCAGGTAAATCATTTATGTATAAAATAAAAAGAAGTGGTCCCAGGATACTGCCCTGTGGAACACCCAACGTATTTTCAATTTTTGATGAAATAGTGTCAAATAATTTCTAAACCAATCTAAAACACTTCCTGTTATACCATATGCCTTCAATTTACCTAACAAAATATCTCTATCAATCGTTTCAAATGCCCTCTTCAAATCGAAAAATACTGCTATGACAACTTCTTCTGAGTCTATGGCTCTTCTCCAATTCTCAGTTACCAACTGGAAAGCTGTTTCTGTGGAATATCTTTTTCGAAAGCCTGCTTGCGCCTCCACTAAAATTTTGTTTTCTTCTATAAACTGCATTAATTGGTCATGCACTATGGACTCTAATAATTTTTCAATGTCTGGTAACACATTTACTGGTCTCATATCGCTGCATCTTTTAGATTTTTTTATTTTGGGAACTGGTGTTATTGTAGAGCATTTCAAACTTTCAGGGAAAGAACTGCTTCTCAGTGAACAATTGATCCAATTTAATACAGGATATCCCAAAATTTCGAAACAGTTTTTCAGCACGTTTTTAGTAGTCATTTCGGCATAGTTGTTATTTGATTTTAAACTGTTTACTTTTTTTCTTAGATAATTCAATGATACGCTGTGAAATTTTGAAAGCGTATGCAACATTTCCCCCTGGAAACTGATTTTCATATAGTCAGGTGCAGCATTGGCAGTACCCACAATATCAACAATACTTTTCACAAAATATTCATTTAGTTTGTTTGCAATCACCAAAGAATTTGTTTTGGTACCGTTTTCGAATTGAACTTAATTTACACAATCATGCGGCTTCGAATTGATCAGTCTTTTTAAAGTCTTCGACATCTTTACACTGTAGCACTTGTTATTAACGATTTGTTCATCGTAGAATTTTCTTTTTTCTTCTCTAATTACATATACACATTTATTCCTAAGAGTTTTATATACCTCCCAATCATCATTTGATTTTGTGAATATACATTTATTGTATTGTTTGTCTCTCAAATTTTGAGCTGCCTTAATATTAATAGAGGAAGTCGCTGATAATCCTTTTTCTAGCAAGTCCGGACCAGAAGCTTTGTCGATGTAGAGTGACAAGAGCACCCGTCCCGTATAGTGTAGGGAACCTTTGAATCGATAGCACTTGGGCGTTGGGGGGAGGGAACGTCCACGGTGGAATTAGCAGCAAGGATCTTGACAAGCACTTCCGCCTTAGCCTTTGAGTCGGTCACGTTCCATCCTGACACGTAAGTTGTGGATGGCTGCTCTATGAGAAGTTCCTTTCAATCCGATTTAGGAACTGTCACTGTATTCCTCCATCCCAACGTGGTTACAGTTGAACAGACAGCCGACGCATCCGCGTCAGTGAATCGAACATCTCTCCAAGGCAAGGTGGAGAAGAAGTCACTCCCAGTCATGTCCGTAATGCGAGTTTCTACTGCTGACTGAAACCTAACCTCCACATCACCGTGGTCTAAGTTACCCAGGGGAGATAGGACAGCAGTGCTAACAGTGCTACAACAGGATGCAAGGTATCCTTTCTGTCGCGCCTTTGTAGCTCCACTACTGGGAAGTAGAAATACGAGGGATGTCTTTTAAGTTTTGCATATAGAAACATAGTAGGCCGCGAGGATCGAACGTCAGTACTGAATCTTAACATCACTCTTTACTAAACCTAAATTCAAAGTTTCACAATAATACGTGCAGTGTTCTCACTACAGTGTCACCAAGTCATTAGAAAAATGGAACTCAACCGAGAACATTTTCGCGCCATAATTTATTACAATTTTCAGAGACAATTATCGCCGCAAGAATGCCTTGCTGAGTTACTGTCTGTTTTCGGCAACGAAGCGCCACATCAGTCGACAATTTCCCGTTGTTATGGAGAATTCAAACGTGGACGGGTGAGTCTTAGCGACGATCCCAGGGTGGATGCACCAAAAACGGCAGTCACACAGGACAACATCGATGCTGTGCGCAAACTCATCATTGAAGATAGACATTATTATTATTATTATTATTATGATAATTGAGATGAGCAGAGTACACAGTACTATAAGCTCATGCAGTGAATATAGTGTACGGACACGTAACACAAATACATTAAATAGAACAAAATAAAAAAAAGACAGTTCATAGCTATAAAGTTTGTACACTCCTCCAGCTATCATACTGCACTTTGAAGCTATTAACTGAAGTAGCACCAACCACACTTTCAGGTAAACTATTCCAGGTGTTGAATATGCGGTTGGGAAGAAACCACTGTCGGACTGTTGTTTTAAATGGCTCCTTATGCAGTTTGAAGCTGTGTCCGCGTAGATTGCTGCGCGACAGACGGTATAGATGCATGAGGTTGGTGCCCATCAAACCATGAAGTATCATGAACGTAAGTATAAGATCGCCACGAAGTCTTCGCTCAGAGAATGAGGTCAGGTTGAATAATTCAAGGCGATCTTCATAGCTTGGCCTTCGTGCTCCAAAAGGGATACGAGTAGCCCGACGCTGTACTGATTCGACGAGATTTCTATCGCGCAGAAGCACAGTGTCCCATACCGGGCCAGCGAATTCAAGAATTGGCCTCACGAATGCCTTGTAAATGTAGGCGCAAGTGTTGACATCGGATCCTTTGAAAGACCTCTCCAGCATGTATAGAAGTTTCTTGGCTTTTCATGTAACGTGGTGAATATGCTCTGACCAGGAAAGACGATCGTTGACTACAACGCCCAGATCAGTGTGGCTGGAAACTGCTTCGATGTTGTAGTCAGAGATCTTGTATGTAAATCGCGGATTTGTCTTCCCGAGGTGAAGGACACAACACTTAGTTAGATTTAAGGGTAAAAGCCAACTGACTGACCATTGACAAACAATATCAAGATCTCGTTGAAGCATAGCAGAATTTGGGACAGTATTGTAAATCTTGGTGTCGTCGGCATAAGCCGAACATGTGGAGGAAATCAATGCGGGCAGGTCACTTGGATACAGAAGGAACAGCACTGGCCCCAAGACAGAGCCTTGAGGAACTCCACTTGCTACATGATGAAGGTGAGACTGGCTATCACTGACGCGCACAGAGAAGGTCCTCCCGGTGAGAAAAGCCTTAATCCACAGTAACAACTCGCCTCTTATTCCCATACATTCCAATTTGAACAGAAGCCTTCTATGTGGTACGCGATCGAAAGCCCTAGAAAAATCTAAGTAGATTATATCAACAGGAGTCTTTGTGTCCAGATACTGAGTCCAATCGTTGAGAGAGTGTAGAAGGTTGGTCATTATTGATCGACCAGGGAGAAATCCATGCTGATTCTTAGGGATAAGGTCATTTTCGAAAGCAAATGACAGGAGCTTATCTAATATGATTCTTTCAGCTATTTTGGCGGCGATAGGAACGAGACTTATTGGTCGATAATTTTTAGCGGAGGATTTGTCGCCCTTTTTGAATACAGGGGTAACAGAAGCACTAAGCCAGCATGAGGGTAGGGTACGAGATCTAAAAGACGATGTGAATATCAAGCTTAATGGTCGGGCCAGTGCTGAAGCGCAGTTTTTAAGTACAGCAGCCGTAATCCCATCTTTACCAGGGGAGGAAGAGGTCTTCAGATTTCGCAGGTGCATTAATACATCTTCAGGCAGGAACTCAACTTCACAAAGGCTGTTGGGACACCTATGGCAGATAGTGGTCGGTAGAAGGTCTCCATTAGGCTAATCGACGAAGTCATCACTAAAGGACTCTGCCAGTAAGTTGGCAGATTCGGTGGCATCCATGTGGAGATGACCATCAGCGTCGCGGATCTGAGGTGATGAAACTTTGGAATTCAGGTTTGTTCTTAGATACCGAAATAGCTTCTTCTTCTTTTTGGAGGTAACGAGTTTTCGTTCATAAGCATGTTTGGCATTATGTAACGTTCTAGATAGGAGGTTAGAAAAGGATCGATGAGACGTAATCTTGTGAATGGCCACTCCTCCTAAACCGTTGCCACAAAGATCTCTTGTGACGAAGCATCCTCGATATGTTAGAGTTGATCCAGGGCTTTGAGGGGTCACAGTATACCTTCTTTTCAACAGTATTGTCAGCCGTTTCGCTTAGGACTCGCTGAGCGAAAGTGTCCCACATATGTGTCCCACATATCTTGGGTGCTACGGTTGTTAAGCAAAGCAGGCCAGTTGACTTCAGACAGGGCTTGGTTAAGAGCATCGTGGTTTACAATTTTGATGGTTTTAAACTTATCGGTTGTAGAACGACTATTTATATTGAACTGGAGAGAAGATAAAAGTGAACAGTGGTCAGACTTGCCAAAAGGTGGCAAATAATCTAAATTAGAAACAAAGTCGGCGTCGTTAACGAATATCAAATCCAGAGCCCTAGGCGTCTGTCCTTCCCTGAATCTCGTTGGACGATCAACAAGTTGAGATATGCTAGAGTTGCGTAGCAAGTCGATGTAAGCAGCAGAAGAAGAATTGCATTCAGGAATGGTTGACATAGGCCAGCTAATGTCACGTAGATTCAAGTCACCAGCTATGAAAAGGTTGGTGTTTTTATTTAAGAGATCTGAAATGAGACTGCACAGGTGTGTGTCTCCCAAACAGGGCCGTGTTGTTGGTGATGAATTGTGGATTTACTGTTATGAACCAGAAAATAAACGACAGTCGGCTGTTTGGCTGTTCCAAGGTGAAGAAAAGCCAACAAAGATCATCCGTTCTCGAAGTGTTTCGAAAAAGATGGTCGCGACATTTGTGTCACAAGCGGGTCATATTGCAACAATTCCTCTTGATGAGCAAAGAACTGTTACTGCGGATTGGTATACCACCATTTTTTTGCCAAAAGTCATCACCGAGCTTCGAAAAATCGACCCCGAAAGAAGAATCATCCTCCACCAAGACAATGCAAGCTCGCACACAGCTCAAAAAACAAGGCAGTATTTAACGGAATTATTGGACCATCCTCCATATAGTCCCGATCTAAGTCCTAAAGATTTCTTTACTTTCCCGAAAATTAAAAACAGACTGCGTGATCAAAGGTTCCAGTCACCAGAAGAAGCAGTTGACGCATTCAAAAATGCCGTTTTGGATCTGCTAGCAAACGAGTGGGATAAGTGCTTCGAAAATTGGTTCGAGCGCATGCAGATGTGTATTAATCTTCGTGGAGAATACTTCGAAAAACAATAAAGTCATTTAAAACTGCCTACCGTGTTGTTTTATTTCCACATGCAAAACTTAAAAGACATCCCTCGTATATAGAAAACTTACCGAACATCCATACATCGCTAGCAGTCGTAAATCTCCTAAAATTAATACTTTCCGGACTCATCCATTTTACAGGTAGTTTCCCCTTTGAGGCTTTATAGTAACTTTGGTCATCTCCCATCCACCTACACAAAAACAAGCTACCATGAACTTCAACTATATTTTTTCAATTTGTCTTATTGTCAAAAAGTAAAACTTGTATGACCAATCAATTCAACATCTTGTTATTTTCGTATGAATGCCAATGTATTTTGTTTCATTGTTTATTTACGATTCTTTTACAAAATATAACAGTTACATAACATACAGATATTTAGAAAAACAGAATTTGCATCTCTAAGGATTTTCACTGTGTATGAAAGTTTCCTTTAATTTTCTTTTAAACATCTTTAATTTACACTTAGACTTTATATCATTACAGCAGACGCTCGATAATGTAAACTGATTTAATCCAAATGTGGTTCACATTAGCGAAACGTGATTTATATAATATTTGATTTATTAAAAGAAACGTTTAATACATACTATTTATAACAAAATAAACAAATATAACAGCGATAAGTATTTTTTTAATTAGAAGAAAAATAATTAACAATTTTTGTCTGCGTAAATTTGCGCTTAGCATTGTCTTCCAATGCCTGCCGCCCGTAATTTACGAAGAACTAAAATATCCGTGTATGAAACTTCTTTTCTTTCAGCCCAATCTAAAGCTTGGTTAAAAACTTGTATAGCTTGCGCGTCAGTCACTACACTTGTGACTTCAACGGGATCGTTCTCATCATCCTCACTGTCCATATCCTCCTCCCTATCAGCATCATTCGTCTGCTTATCTTCGTTCCATAAATTAATATCAGCAGGAGTACAAACAATGTTGGGATTCACTGTTTTCAATAAATCAACAACATCCAATGACACACTAATAACATTATCATTATCGGATCGCAAACGTTCTCTAATTACGCTTAAGGGGACATCGTCTTCTTCATCATCTTCATTATTGGTACAAAAGAGATTCTTCCAACATTTTTGAATAGTTTGCTGGTTAAGTTCATTCCAGGCCATATGTAAATCTAAAACAGCTTCTCGTAATGTTACTTTGTTTAAAGCCTCAGATGAGTTTTCAGGATTCTTTGATAAGACAGACGAAAGTAGAAACTTCCTATAGTATAGTTTGGTGAGTGTTATTATATTCTGGTCCAACGGTTGAATTAACGGTGTTACGTTGGGCGGCATGTACATGACGAAAATTGACCCATCCCTGCTCCTCAGTTGTTGCTCGGGAGGATGACTTGGTGCATTATCCAATAGTAACAACGCTTTTATTGGAAGCTTCTGTTGTTTTAGGAAACCTTTTACCTACAAATTGAAAACACATCTTCAAATTATGAATAGAGCATTTGTGATAATTGATTGTCATACCTGAGGGACAAAGCACCTGTGGAACCATTTCAGGAATATACTGCTAGTCATCCAAGCGGTTTTTGAACAGTCATAATCAACAGGGATATTCACATTTTTAAATGAGCGCGGATTTTTCGCTCTCCCAATTACCAGTGGCTTTATTTTGTGTGAACCATTAGCATTAGTGCAGGCTAGAAACGTTATTCGTTGTTTCTCCGGCTTTCTTCCCGGGGCAGATTTTTCAAATGATGCAGCATAGATTTTCTCTGGTAACATTTTCCAATAAAGGACACTTTCATCTGCATTGTAAATTTGTTCCATTCTTAAATCTAGCTCGGTAATTGTTTTCATCAATTTTTCTTTGAATGGTTGCACTAATTGTGGTTGTGCTGATAATTTTTCACCAGATATAGACAGCAGTCGAATTCCATATCTTGTTTTGAATCGTTGTAGCCAGCCATCACTAGCTACGAAATTTTCAGTTTCTTTCAGTTTTTCATTTAACAGTCTCGCTCTCTGTTTAAGTACTTCGCCACTAACTGGGACATGATTTTCCCGTTGTTTTAAAAACCACTTATACAGGGAATTTTCCATTTTAGGTGCCTTCGCATTTTTTAAAGTTTTTCTTTTTCCCGGACCTCCAAATGTATTGCACGTTCTTTGTAAAATTTGAGTTTTCATACGCTTGATTTTACAGATTGTTGCTTTCGATACTCCATATTTTTTTGCTAACTGTGTCACTCCCGCACCTAGTGCAACTTCGTCTATGATTTTCACTTTCTCACTCAACTTTAAACACTTTCTTTTATAGGACGTGGATGCCATAGTCGTAAAATATATTAACGCGTGCAATGTATTCACTTAAGTTCAAAATGAAATACATACGTACGTATAAACGTATCCTAAACGATCATACGACTGACCGAGTTTGTCGTATTTTATCGCAGAGGTGAATCCCCTACATTCTACATCATAAATCGGGGACTCCCCGATGCCCGACATAAATCATCGCATTTTACCGTCGCGCTGTTTCCGTGCGCCGAGAGTTGTTTACGTTATCGAGCGTAAACATTGTTTACGTTATCGCGCGTTCCGTTTGATCCTATAGAACGAAGTTTGTGTTTACATTAGCGCAACTTTTCATTATCCCGTGTTTACGTTATCGAGCGTCTGCTGTATTTAGTTTATCAAATTCAAGTAATCCTTTCTGAAATATTGATTTGCCAGTTCTATTACTATTGCAATTTTATAAATGAAAATCTATATTTCCTCTTGTATAATAATTGTGAAATGATTATTCAATTCTATGTAAATGTTGTTGTGTTGCCGCTCCGTAAATCCAACTTGAAATTTGGTTAACATTCTATTTCCCTCCATAAATTCGACGAATCTGTTCGTAAACAATTTCTTCAAAAACTTTTTCAACATCTGGCAGAACATTTATCGGCCGCATATTGGTGTACAACTCGGGACTCTTAACTTTCGAAACAGGAGTTATGGTAGAACACTTCAGTTTTATTGTAAGTTCAACATATTTTAAACTGTAATTTATCAGCCAGCACGTTGCTGCCGCGAAGCAGCGCCAGTAGCATCGATATAACCACAACAAAGGATAAATAAGCGTTTTTTCTATTCGCCTATGTAGCCTTACCTTGACAATCCAAAATCGGCCAGCTTCACGCACTTATCCGTGCTGACAAGTACGTTCCTCGCTGCGATGTCTCTATGCACGTACTTCTTCGATTCCAGATAGCTAAGAGCCGTTGACAGCTGGTAAGCGTACAGCAGTAAATTTGCTAGGTCAAGTCGACTTTTGTGTGTCTGGAGATACGCCCGGAGCTCTCCAAGTTTAGCCAGTTCCATTACGATCCAAACCGGAGACTCTGAACAAACGCCGATCAGTTTGATTATGTGCGGGTGATCAAATTTCTGCATTATATCTGAAAAAAATACGATCCGTTATCACAAAATCACTCCTTCTGTGAAAGGCATCTATTACTTTTTTTTCTATTTGAAAAATCAACAGGCTTTTTACGAGGTGAAATCGAATTTTATTACTGATAAATGAAGGTTGGTTTATGCCATTTATGTATGAAAAATAACATCAGTCATGTGACCACCGCGGCTTCGTTTACAGGCCAACATCCGAACATCAAAATTTTCAATAACTTTTCCCAAAAGAATCGGATCTATGGCCGCAATTTCAGTCCGAATATTGCACTTTAGGTCTTGAATTGTCCGGGGACCATTCGCATACACTTTTCCTTTCAAAAATCCCCAAAGAAAATAGTCAAGAGGTGTTAAATCGCACGATCTCGGGGGCCAACTGACATCTGAATTTCGTGAAATTATGCGGTCTTGAAATATCGTGTGCAATAAGGCGATTGTTTGGCGAGATGTGTGAGCCGTTGCTCCGTCTTGATGAAACCAAAGATCGTCGGCACCAAAAAGTCACAATTCTGGTCACAAAAAGTCTGTTAACATGCCGCGATAACGTTCCCCGTTGACGGTAATGGCCTTTTCTTCGGCATCTTCAAAGAAGAATGGTCCCACGATGCCACCAGCCCGTAATCCGCACCAAACAGTCACTTTTTCAGGATGGAGAGGTTGTTCATGATATTGGTGTGGATTTTCAGCCCCCCAGAATCTGCAATTTTGCTTATTTACGTACCCATTGAGGTGAAAATGAGCCTCATCAGAAAAGAGCACTTTGGCCGAAAATCGGTCTCCTCTTTCCAGCATCCAACTAACAAAAACACGCCGCTGTTGATGGTCTACCGGCTTCAATTCTTGTGTTAGTTGGATTTTGTATGGATGGAGGTGTAAAATCCGGCGTAAAGTGGTCTCACTAATTCCCAATTGTTGCGAACGGTGCATAGTCGAGGTGGTTGGATCTTCTCGAACACTTTCACTCACTGCGGCTGTGTTTTCACGAGTGCGAGTTGGACGAGCATGTTGGTATGGTTTACGACCTTCAGCTGAACCAGTTTCCTCAAAACGATTAACAGTCCAACGAATTCCAGGCTCTGTAGGGCGTCCGTGTCGGCGAAAACTAGTGCGAAGTTTGCGAAAAGTATTTTTTATATTTCGACCGTTTTCGTAGTAAGTTTGGACAACCAAAATGCGTTGTTGTGTTGTAACCGAATCCATGACTATAAATGGCATACCTTTGACAGTTCATGTATGCATACCACATGACTTTTGACTCACATGGTAACACATAAACTTATAGGTAAAAAAATGGCGCACCCAGTGGTTGCAAAAACTACCTTTTGCAACTAAAATATCTCTTGAAGTTGAAAGTGGGGGAAATTACTAATATTAACTATGTGAAATTACGAGAAGCTCTTTTACTGCAAGATATGACTGAAATGTTTATTGATAGCTACTATGGATAATGTTGAAGTTTGCATGAAAGAAGCGACAGTCAAGACAACAATTTATAAAAAAAAAATCCAACACCATCGTTCTCACAGACGTTCAAGGATTCTAAATTAAAAAGAGACTGCAATTATAAAAAAAAATATGATTGCTGGGAGTGAAAATGACTGGCTAGAATACACAAGACCAAAAAACGAATCTTCAGCAGTTATACGAGATAAAAAGACAAAATATTACAATACCAATATTGATAACAGAAAAAC
Source organism: Acanthoscelides obtectus (assembly GCA_963669975.1). Classification (NCBI taxonomy): domain Eukaryota; kingdom Metazoa; phylum Arthropoda; class Insecta; order Coleoptera; family Chrysomelidae; genus Acanthoscelides; species Acanthoscelides obtectus. Next base: position 121,499,029 of record CAVLJG010000003.1, read on the forward strand.
TAATAAGTCCAGAGGGGAAGATCACTTTTTGATTTAAGAAAAAAAAATACAAACTTAATGAAAAGAAAATATTTTTTTTTTTTATATCGAAACAGCCGCGCAGGCAGAGCCTAAATGCCGAAACACCGCGGCTGCTATGATGATCCCAAAGAAATTTTGTTAATACGATTTTTGAACTGCCTAAGGTTAGTAGAACTGGGAAAAGCTTCCTCCCGTAGATTGTTCCACAATCTAGACACCCTCGGGACAAAGGAGCGGTCGTATCAACCAGTTCTGGATGTACGAAGTTTGACACGGTTAGGATGGGACGCCGAAGTCAGGCGGGTCTGTCTGGCAGGCACATCGCGCGGCGGCATCATAGAAGAGAGCTCTGAGGAGCAAAGCCCGTTGGTGTAGCGATAGAAAAGAGCTAGATCGCCGACGGCCCGCCGGTGCGAAAGAGTCCCGAGACTGTCTGTTAGAGAAGAGTCATCGATCAGTCGGACCGCCCTCCTCTGGACAGCATCGAGCATGGACAATGTAGTCGGGGCGGCAGCACCCCAAATGTGTGAGAAATACTCGAGGCTGGGCCTTATCTGGGCCTTGTATAGAGTGAGAAGGTCATGTGGAGAAAAGTACTTCTTAGCCCTAAACAAATAGCCTAGCTTTTTCCCAGCAGCTGCAGCTATTGAAGAGATGTGTTCGTGCCAGATCAGGTCCTCGGTGATCTGGACTCCGACCAGCCGAAATGAATGGCTCTTTGGTAGAACTCGACCGTCCATCGAAACTGTATGAGCGCTAGGACGCTTTTTGTTCGTCAAAGTACAGTACTGTGTTTTGGAAGCATTGAACTCTACAAGATTGTTGCGTCCCCAAGCAGTGATAGCCTCCAGGTCTCTTGTCAGAGAAGAAGTCGTCGCTAGTCTTCTTTTTTCCAGCTCAGCGGCAGAGATCGGCTTGTCACTCTGAATTCCTGCATGTAGAGTGCTGTCATCAGCGAAGCTGTGGATTGGGTTGATCGTGCAGGAAAGGAGGTCGTTGATATGTAAGAGAAACAGTGTTGGAGCCAAGACCGTTCCCTGGGGAACACCCGCGTTGACGTTGTGTGATGAAGAGGAGAATCCGTCAATTACGACGGATATCTTGCGGCCAGAGATAAAGTCAGCCACCCATCTGCAAAGCTTTTCTGGGAGGCCGTAGGATGGAAGTTTGCTTAAGAGGGCAGCGTGCCACAGCTGATCGAACGCTTTCGTGATGTCAAGAGCAACGACATGAGCCTCACCATGAGACTGGATGAGTTTACTCCACAGTTGCGTGACGTAAGCTAGGAGGTCCCCTGTGGATCGTTGGTGCCGGAAACCGTACTGCCTGTCGCTAATCAAGCTGTGACGTTCGAGGTAGTCCAGAAGCTCGCGATTTATGCACCTCTCCATCACTTTACTTATAACAGAAAGCAGAGCTATAGGCCTGTAGTTGTGAGGGTCGGTTTTAGATCTTTTTTTTGGGATGGGCTGTACATGAGCAAATTTCCAGTTTTCTGGGAAGGTGCCGGATTCATAAGATATCTGGAAGAGACGCGAAAGAACTGGAGCAAGCTCCGCTGCACATCTCTTCAGTACAATGGCAGGAATCAAGTCCGGACCAGAAGCTTTGTTGATGTCGAGCGACAAGAGCACTCGTCTTACGGTCTTATGCCTGAATGTTACCTCCCACATAGTGTGGGGAACCCTTTGAAAATATGTATTAGTATCAACATATTCGTAAATTCGGCGGGTTTTATTTTTTCAATATCATTCGCAAATTTTGAAACACTCTCTTGCGGAGTGACGTTGTTTATTTCTCGTCGAATGAAAGACAAAACAATAGCAGATCGAATCAGCATTGTTCACGCGTAGTGTCTCGTACTGGGCACCCAAACTGTATAAGTGCTTGTCAAGTGTCAATATAGCCTAAGCAACTTTAAAAAAAGATTAACGATGACCTTAAAGCAACAGGATGGCTAGAATTTAACTTTTCGCGTATCCACAGGTAATTGATTGTTTCCTTTTTCTGAGCAGTGTAATACTTTTGGCTTTTTTTGTGGTCAATGTTGTGAACTGTGCCTTTTAAACGTAGGTACTTTTCTTTAGAGCTTAGAATTTAGAGTTATTAGAAATATTTTGAACAATTGAAGAAAATAAAATAATGACAAAATTTGAAGCAGGATTCAGAAAAAAGTATTCTTCTGAAACAGCAATTCAAATGGTAGTAGAAATATGGATGAAAAAAAGTTCACAGTAACATTGTTCTTAGATTTCAAGAGGAGCATTTGAGACTATTGACAGGGACTCAACTTATTACAAAATTATTTAATCAATAGAAGTCAAAGAACTAAAATTGGCATACATTATCAAACATTAAAAACATTTCGGTAGGTGTGCCACAGGGTAGCAAATTAGGTCCATTACTATTTATTTTATATATTAATGATATTCCTGATGTTTTACAATACAATTCAACTATTTGCTGATGATACATTAATATATATATACAGGGTGACTTTGAAGTTGAGTCATTAATTTTCAGATAATGATTGTAGAAGGAAGATAAACCAAAATATGTGTGTAAAAATAAAAAAAAAATTGTTTACCTTGTTTTATAAAGTATCCTCCCGACAAGTATTTCAGTGCGGACCTGTATTTGATCGTGAGGTCTTGGAGCACCGGCATGCAGTCCCCTGTGGTCTTAAGTCACCTGATTCACGAGCCCGTTGTACTACATTAACAAAGGCACGAGGGGTTGGTTGCACTCGATTGGGAAACCGATCCGCATAAACATGTGCCATTTTTTATTTCGTTTGAGCCACGCAACAGACACCACTATTCAAACGCGTTACCGACTGACACTGACTGTATACAACTGACTAAAATAATTGTAAAAACATCGTTCCAAATTCTTTCGCTTTTTTGTTTCCGATGCGATGAACCAAACACGAGCACATAATATTATTATTGAGACAGGGCGGTACTCAAACTTCCAAAGGGCTATAACTTTGTTACTTTAATTTTACCAGAAAAATGGTAAAGGAAAATAACATTTCTTTTGATCAGATCTACTCACTGTTAAAATAAATGACTCAACTTCGAAGTCACCCTGTATACATATATATATATATATATCAAATAAAGACATTGAAACTGTAATAGAGCTGTTGAATATGATATGAAAAACGTAATAAATTGGTGAAATGTAAATAAACTTAAACTAAACACAAACAAAACAAAATATATGCTAATAGGAAAATCTTTAGATCAAAATACGATAAATCTTACAATTAATCATGAAAAAATTGTGTCAATCGAATCATTTAAATATTTGGGCATATACGTAGACAGTAAATTAAAATTTGAAGGTCACTATGAATATATTATTTCAAAAAAATCCACGAAAATAAATTGTGTACAACACTATCATTCTTCCTCATTTGTTATATTGTTCGCATATTTTGATCATTGCAAATAAAACTGTACTTTCAAAATTACAAATATTACAAAATAAAGCTATGAGAATCATCTTAAATAAAAATAAATATACTAGAATAAATTTTATGCTGAAAGACCTACAATGGTTAAATATCAAAAATTTCATAGCCTATTTGGTTTTCATTTTCATATTCAAGTTAAAAAATCATCTTCTGTCAAATCACTTAGAAAATTTTATTGTATTGAACAATGAGTGCCACAATTATTCTACTAGAGGAAGTATAGACTTTCATTTACAAAAATGCAGTAGCAATATAACAAGCAAGTCAGTATTTCAAAAGGGATTGTTTGAATTTAATAAATTAATTAATGATATCAAGATGTCTTTCAGTTTGAAAATAATCAAAGGGAAATTGAAAAAATATCTCTTGGAAAACCAGAATTCATAGTAATGATATTTTGTATAAAAATATGTAGTCTTGAAGACATAATATATTCTGTGATATACTGTGTAATATGGATATTATGGATAGTGTAGCATTAATGCTAAATAAATCTGAAACAAACAAACAATTTTTTTTATAGTCTGTATTCAAAGCTATACTTACATGCTTCTTCCAAAAATTTCTCAGTAGTAGCAAGATCGGCGTCTCCCTTACAAGTCTTCACAGCCACTGGGATCAGCACGTTATCTTTCGTTCTGACTGTACCTTTGTGAACGTCGCCGAACTGACCTTCTCCTAGGATCTCGCCTAGTTCTATTTGGGTCCTAACTAATTCATAATTTTTCACTGTAACAGAAAGTGAAACAAACTTGTCACCCACGATCTTTTCTCATACATCACGATATAATTACCTACGTTATTTTATAGATTAAATTAGATGACTCTAGATTTATGAGAATGTATAAGCTACCTGCGGGTACCGAATAATCTCCTTCCTCAACTATTTCCGCATAGTCTTCCGAAAGCATTGTTCCTGTAGGGTTCACGTGGTTATCTTTTTCTTTGGTGGTTTTTTGTTTGGTAGGATTCGCATCTGCAAGGATGATGATGAATTAGCATTTCAGAAAACAACGTTATATTGCAAAACAGGACCAGAATGAAGTGTGACAGTGGGTTCTTAAAAGTTATGACATTCTTGTAAAACACGTGATATCTGAATAAGTTACATACAAAAATGTAGGAAATAGTATGTTTCTAATTTGGAATATACAGGGTTGTCCAATAGGGACGCAGGAAAGTAAACGTCAATTTGACATAGACGCCATCTTTGTTTTCTGTCATCGACATGTCATTTTGTTAGTTGAATGTTTACCATTGATCGCTATGGAGTCGTATTCGATTGAAGACCGCATTAAAGTTATTCAAGAGCACTACAAAAATGGTGCAAAAATAAAAAACACGTTTCGCGCGCTTCGTGAACATTTCGGTCGCAACAACCGCCTAAACGAAACAACCGTCGGTCGTCTGGTGCGTAAATTCGAGGCAACAGGTTCTGTGGCAAATCTGCCAGGCTCTGGCCGGCCAAGGAGCGTTCGCACACCGGAAAATATTGCTGTTGTGAAGGAGAGTGTGAGAGACGATCCGAAACAATCAACAACGCGTCGATCCCAAGAATTGGGCATTTCGAGAACCAGTTTGCTCCGCATTCTCCACAAGGATTTGAATGTACACGCCTACAAGATCCAACTGACGCAAGAGCTGCGTCGGACCGACCATTTTTCGCGCCGAACGTTCTCAGATTGGCTCCTTGAACACCGCCAAATTGATGCCAATTTTTCATCAAAAATCATGTTCAGCGACGAAGCGCATTTCACTTTGAATGGGACGGTAAACAAGCAAAACTGCCGCATCTGGGCGAACGAAAATCCCCGTGAGTATCAAGAGCAGCCGATGCATCCTCAAAAAGTGACTGTGTGGTGTGCATTGTGGTCAAAAGGCATCATCGGACCTTACATTTTAGAAAATGCGGCCGGGGACGCCGTTACCGTCAATTCTGAGCGATATCACGATGATGATAGAGGACTATTTTTTGCCGCAACTTGAAGGAATGGATATGGACGATGTTTATTTCCAACAAGACGGTGCAACATGCCACACAACCAACGTCAATATCCCTCGATCGCAGTCCTTATTCGGTGATCGCGTGATTTTGCGCAGAGGAAATGTGCCATGGCCACCAAGATCGTGCGATTTGACTCCCTTGGACTTCTTTTTATGGGGATATTTGAAAAGCAAAGTCTACGTCAACAAACCAGCCACCCTCCAAGAACTCAAAAACAACATCATTGCCGAGATAAATGCCATAGAACCGACCATGTTGCAAAATGTCATTGAACATTTCGACCATCGCGTGGACGTCTGTAAATCCAGTCGTGGTGAACATTTGAGCGATATTATTTTTCATACATAAATGAACCTTCAAAATAAAGTACCCAACTTGATTTGAATATCAATCTTTTTTGTTTTAATATGCGTTTACTTTCCTGCGTCCATTTTGGACAACCCCATATATTTTTATCACCGCAGAGTGATTTATAACTACGTGAAGACCCAAACGTACTTTTTTTAAACGGGAAACCCTACATTTTATTTTGGAGAGGCCCTTTTAAGCGAAGCATTTTGATATATGTGGCGTCCCACAGGGTTCTGTGCGGGGTCCACTTTTATTGTCTTTTAAGTTTTGCATATAGAAGCATAGTGGGCCGCGCGGATCGAACGTCAGTACTGAATCTTAACCTCACTCTTCAGTAAACAGTAAACAAGTCATTAGAAAAATGGAACGCAGCCGAGAACATTTTCGCGCGATAATTTATTACAACTTTCAGAGACAATTATCGCAACAAGAATGTCTCGCTGAGTTACTGTCTGTTTTCAGCAACTTTGAATTTAAGTTTACTAAAGAGTGAGGTTAAGATTCAGTACTGTCGTTCGATTCGCGCGGCCTACTATGCTTATATATGCAAAACTTAAAAGACATCCCTCGTATATAGCTCAGAATGTTTGGCACAGGAGTAATGGTGGAATACTTTAATTTTGATGGGAATTTACCAACAACGATTCACCAATAATAGTAATTTATCTCCAATTATATTGAAACAATCATTAAATAGTGAGAATCTCTCAAAAAAGATATTAATCTCTCATGATCCCCAACTGCAGAGGTAAACGTTCTTACTCAAAATTAAAACGTGTTAAAAATGAGTTCGGCGAGCTAAGGACGTCTTAGAATTGCCTGACCTTGATGAACATTGAATATGATACGTTCAGATTATTCCTAAATTTGCTCACATTAAATCCAGAAAAGTTTGTAAGAGTTTTGTTGTACTTGATAACATAAATTTGATAAACTAAAGTAAACCAAGTGCCCCTTGATACAGATCTCGCGCTGGCTCAATCAGACAATGTTTTTTATAAGTAATGAATTTAGTATACGAGATGTATCAATTCTGATTCTCACCACTGGGAGTCCAGAAACGGAGTTACAAGGTCGGTTAAATTAGGGCAAAGTTGAGACTTTTTATAACTAAAGAAGTGACACTTGTAAAAGACAACAATTTGCAGTGTTAATGTACAATAAAACACAAAAAAGCAAAAAACGTTATCATCGACCACTCAAATCTTACCGTTCCTGAAATCTCAATGGTACAGGGTGCGGCAGAGAGGACGGACGTTTTTGGGATGGGTAGTACTCTCCGCCTCCATCTACGAGAGAGGTGGGGAGGGTGCCGTTTGACTCGTGAGATCCTAGCATTATTTTACCAGTTGTCGTTATGGAGCCTTGGACGGTGGGGGACCGCGTTTTCGACTATGATTGTTACGTCCGAAATAATGAGTTAGTCATCGTCGTACAGCGTGAGTTTCGTCGCCACTTCAACATTCATCGGAATAGAGTTGTTCCCTCTCGAAACTCCATCCTTCGTTGGGTTGAATCACTTCGCAGGCGTGGTGAACTGATCAACAGAAGAGCGCCGCGAACAGTTCGAACTCCTGAAAATGTTGGACGCGTTCGACAGGTCTTTCTTCGCAGTCCGACTCGATCTGCCCGGCGACGTGTTCCAATCCGACGTGTGTGGTTCCAGCAGGATGAGGCGACCGCCCACACAGCCCGAGCATCCACGGACGTTATTTGCCCTCTCTTCCCTGGTCGCCTTATTTCCAGGTTTGGCGATGTTTATTGGCCTCCTCGGTCCCCAGATTTATCCGTATGTGATTTTTTCTTATGGGGACACCTCAAGGCTAGAGTATACGCAAACAAGCCCCGAACTTTGGACGAATTGAAGGGCAAAATTCGCGTGGAAGTCGCCCAAGTTGAGAAAGCGATGTTGGAGAGAGTCTCCGCGCCTCCAGCACTGCATCAACGATTTCGGCCACCACATGCCTGATGTGATTTTCCACAATTGACTGTCTCAAATGCTATTTTCTTGTGAACCTGATTCCATCAATAAATTTGTTTTCGAGTTAACTATTTAACTATTTTATGATTTTTTTAAAACCGTCCATCCTCTCTGCCGCACCCTGTATAATTCAAAGTGATGGACAACGACTACTAACCTTTACAAGGACAAGGGAACTGTTTCCATACGGTAGCTTGCAAAAAACGAACCATATAGTAATAATTAATCAATTATTTAATTTAACATATAGTTACGGATTATTACCCTACAATAAACGCTAATCTTACGAGGGTTGTTTCAAAAATATGGTTCCCACATTTTCACCAGGCACAAGGAATTTTTTATTTGAAAAAACGAATCCATCATTGACGTTGATTTTTAAACTATTTTTCACCATAGTCGCCTTTTTTTTAGACGTGAAAACCACTTTTGCACTCCCGCTTCAAAGAAGTCTGCCACCGGCCCGTTTAGAAACTTGGTAACTGCAGTTATGCTCGATTAACACGCACCTTACCTAACCCCAAGCACCACAATTTTTTCAGGCAATGATTAGGAACCCTTGAAACGTCATAAAGGGAGTTTCAGCGATTGTTATTTTTTTTTTTCATTTTTTCCCTCTAGCGTCGCCTCCAATAGACTGAAACTACAAAGCTTGGGCATAGTAGTAACCTTGTCGAAATGTCATAAAATGCGGAACAAAGATTGAACCCCAAGTACACTTTGCCCACTGTCAAACATGGAGGCGGGTCTGTTATGGTTTGGGGGTGCTTTTCGGGGTTTGGAATGGGACCTTTACATAGAATAGATGGCATTATGGATAAGTTTGTATACACAGACATACTAAAGCATGTCATGTTACCCTATATGGAAGACAATATGCCTTTAAGATCAATCTTCCAGCAAGATAATGACCCGAAGCACACAAATTCTTTCTGGATGAAAAAATACCAGTTCTCAAATGGCCTTCACAGTCTCCCGATATAAACCCCATTGAAAATCTATGGGAATACTTAGATAAGCAAATACGAGATAAAAATTATTCAAACTAGGATGAACTTTTTGCCGCTTTAGAGCAAAAGTGGAGACAGATTGATGAATCTTATATCAAGAAACTTGTACAATCTATGTCAAGACGATGCCAGGCGGTGATTGATAATAATAGTTATGCTACAAAATATTAACACAAACATGGTAGGTTTTCTATAATTCAATGAAATTTGCTTCTTTTTTCTATAATTGTTTTGCTTTGTCTATATATATTATTGTCCTTCATAGCTCCAGTTTTTATCAATTAATTTTTTATTGAATGGAGTCTAATGAATTTATTTATGTATAAGTGAGTATTATGCTATTACGAATTATGTATACAGGTTGGTGTATTAATAAAACAAGTTAAAAAAGAAATACAGCACAATATTAATTTGCCTATATCCTTTTGTCCATTACTGTATATTTTGAGACAACCCTCGTATTAAACAATAAAGTCGATGTGCGAGTCTTAAGAAAGCACAAAGCGAATTCCCCTAAAACCGGTTTAGACACACACAAAGACTTGATTTCAACGTATGTCGTAAAGTGATATTCCACTAACAAAGACAAAGATACCAATAAAATTGACTTGTACCTTTTCCGTTCCATATGGACGTTTGCGATCCTGAGTGAAGCCTACAGTATCCATCGATCAGATCAGCGAGGCTTTCGGCTTCATCTAAGCTGCTGCATGTGAAAAACAGCACTTCTTGCGTTCCAGCAACTTTCAGTTGCAGTGTCGCTTTCGTGTGTTCTTCGCAATCGCTTACCAAGGTCTGGATCGCTTGAATTTGATCGAAATCGGCGATTTTTTTGGTCGTGGAGGCTTGGACGTTGGTGTGGGAAATACCTTCAACATAAAAAGATATCAAGAGGCTCATTTAAAAGCAAGATTCTCAAGTCTTCTCAGAAAGAGTCGGAATACAAATTTTTGCACAGAAATATGTTGGTTTGATACCTGACGAAAACGTATTTACGTTGCGTGATAAATATGATTTGGATATTATTCCAGCCAAAATTTTAATACAAAAAATTCACAATACTATGTATACAAGGTCAATAAGTACAGTTAGTAAAATTCATTAGTTTAGATATTAAAGTTATTAAAAAAATATTAGTTGTTAACGAAATTGCATTACTATGGATTTCAAGGTTCTGTATTCATCTTATTACAAAATTATTTAATCAATAGAAGTCAAAGAACTAACATTGGTAATAAATTATCAAGCATTAAAATCATTTCGGTAGGTGTGCCACAGGGTAGCAAATTAGGTCCATTACTATTTATTTTATATATTAATGATATTCCTGACGTTTTACACCATTGAAAAATTCAACTATTTGCTGATGATAAATTTATATAGCAAATAAAGACATTGAAACTGCAATAGAGCTGTTAAATAATGATATGAAAATCGTAATAAATTGGTTAAATGTGAATAAACTTAAACTAAACACAAACAAAACAAAATATGTGCTTATAGGAAAATCTTTAGATCAAAATACGATAAATCTTACAATTAATGTGTTGAAAACATTGTGTCAATCGATTCATTTAAATATTTGGACATATACGTAGACAGTAAATTAAAATTTGAAGGGCACTATGAATATATTATTTCAAAAATATCCAATAAAATAAATTACTTTTATAGAATTTCGCATAGCTTAAGCGTTTATTCTAAAAAAATTGTGTACAACACTATCATTCTTCCTCATTTGTTATATTGTTCGACAAATGAAACTGTATTTTCAAAATTACAAATATTACAAAATAAAGCTATGAGAATCATCTTAAATAAAAATAAATATACTAGAATAAATTTTATGCTGAAAGAACTGCAATGGTTAAATATCAAAAATTTCATAACCTACTTGGTTTTCATTTTCATATTCAAGTTAAAAAATCATCTACCAAATCACTTAGAAAATTTTATTGAACAATGAGTGCCACAATTATTCTACTAGAAGAAGTATAGACTTTCATTTACAAAACTGCAGTAGCAAGTCAGTATTTCAAAAGAGATTGTACGAATTTAATAAATTAAGTAACGATATCAAGATGTGTGTCAGTTTGAAAATGTTCAAAGGAAAATTGAAAAAATATCTTATGGAAAACCAGAACTCACAGTAGTGAAATTTTGTATAAAAATATGTAGTATTGAAGACATAATATATTTTGTGATATAGTGTGTAATATGGATATTATGGACATTGTAGCATTAATGCTAAATAAATCTAAAATAAAAACAAAAGAAAATTTTCCCCATATTCCCTGTGTGGTCCAGGGATATGCAATTAAGTGGACTTTTTCTCGAAAAGATGCGAAAAAAATTCAAGAGACACAAAAGTATTTCTGTTTGCTTAATCCAAAGGACAATAAATATTGGACAACACTCAGTGGCGTACATTTTTTTGTCACAAATAGTATTCGTTCAGATCCCGCTCGACACGTTACTGGATTTGATAAATTTAACCAAGTTATGGCTAAATTCGCTCCTTAAGTTATAAATCCACCGCCAAATTACAACAAAACTAGGTAAAAAATATTTAAAAACGTACGAAAAACATTTTTTTTTACTTTAACACCCTGTATCTTGAGAACCAAGAATTTGTAGACCATGTTTTTACGAATTATTCATCTTACAATCACCCAAAGAATCGCCTGTTAAATTTATGGTACATACTTAATTAACACCCTCTATAGCATTCTATGATAAAGGTGTCCAGTGGGAACGTGGGTATACGCGAGGAAGCGGGGAGAGGTCTTGATGACGCGTTCGGCGTGCGGGTTAAATAGTCACCATGGAACGTTGGACCGGAGCGCAACGTGCTTTTGCTATCGAGGCTTGCTTAAGAGTGGTGATACGTACGCTGCTGCCCTTCGGAAATTTTGTACACGATGCAACATTCGACGACCAAGTAAGAACCCATTGAAAAAGTGGATCAAGTCAACCCATTCCTGGCCCCACACCTACTGTATCAACCGAAGAAAATGTGCGTCGAGCGAGTGATTCGGTCATTGCAAATCCCGTTCTGTAATGAAGCAGTCCGCTGCTTTGTGAATCCCTAGGCCAACACTGCATGGCATAATGAAGAAAAAAATTGGTTTTCATCCTTATAAAATCCAATCAGTCCATGCTTTAAAGGAAAGTGATTACGTATTACGGAAATCTTGTGCTGAACGGATGTTGAATCTTTTTCCTACGCAGCCCAGACTCAAGAACGTTGTTTTCAGTGACGATGCCAATTTTCACTTAGACGGTTATGTGATCGGAAAATTGCCGATCTTGGGCACCAACGAACCCAAAAGAGAAACATCAACAGCTACATAATCCAAAGGTGACTGTTTGGTGCGCCATATCCTCTAGCGGTATTATTGGGTCGGATTTCTTTGAAGATGAAAACGATAATGCATTGACAGTCAATTCCGAGCGATACAAGGTCATGATTGACATTTGGCCACTACCCATACTTCCAGAGATGGACACGGTGGAAGCACTTTTTCCTGATAAGGTTATATCGAAGTTTGGAGACATTATCTGGCCTCCTAGGTTACCCGACCTCACGCCATGCGTTCTTTTTTTGTGGGGTTATCTACAGTCAAAAGTGTATTCCAATAATCCACGTACACTGGAAGGGCTTAAAGACAAAATTAATAACAATAGTAATAAATATTTTCTGTTAATTAAGTTTCTATTTTTTTCTTAAATCAAAAAGTGAACTTTCAAACTGGACACCCTGTACTAGCATATCACAGTAAATACTAATTTTCACTAACTGTCTTTTGAGATGGATGTTGAAACACTATGAAAGTCAACAAAAGAAACCCTTCAAGTAATACGGTTGATAGGTATTATATTACTAATGGGTGATCTTTTTGCTAGTATCTTTTTGGCAACACTGTTTTTGACAGATGACGCGTGAATCGTGTCTTGTGTCATTGTCAAACTTGTTCAGTTTGGTCTATAATTTAACCATGAATCGACTTACGAACGAACAACGCTTGCAAATTATTGAATTTTACTATCAAAATTCATGCTCGGTTAAAAGAGTGCATCGAACACTGCTTCCAATTTATGGGCAATTTGGTCGGCCTACTGAGGGAGCTATTCGGAAGCTTGTGACTAAATTTCGAACCCAGTTTACATTATTGGACATTAAACCACCAACACGCAGACGTAGAGTGAGGACTGAAGAAAATATTGCGGCTGTATCCGCCAGTGTTAGTGATGACCGTGAAATGTCGATTCGCCGCCGTTCGCAGCAATTGGGCCTCTACGTGGAAAATTTTGCGACAGGATTTGGGTGTAAAACCTTATAAGATACAGCTGGTGCAAGAATTGAAGCCACAACGTTTCCCATTTGGTGAATGGGCGCTGGCAAACTTGGAGGAAGATCCACATTTTTATCGAAAAATTGTGTTCAGCGACGAAGCTCATTTCTGGTTGAATGGGTACGTTAACAAGCAAAATTGCCGCATCTGGAGTGCAGACCAGCCAGAAGCATTGCAAGAGCTACCAATGCATCTCGAAAAAATCACTGTTTGGTGAGGATTATGGGCCGGTGGCATCATCGGGCCGTACTTCTTCAAAGACGACAATGGCCGGAACGTAACTATGAATGGCGAGCGCTACCGTGCGATGTTAACAAACTTTTTTTGCCCAAAATGGAAGAGCTGGACTTGGCTGACATGTGGTTTAAACAAGACGGTGCCACATGCCACACCGCACACGAAACAATGGCCCTATTGAGAGGCGAGTTCGGTGAACAGTTTATCTCACGTTTGGGGCCCGTCAATTGGCCGCCTAGATCGTGTGATTTAACGCCGTTGGACTATTTATTGTGGGACCATGTTAAGGCTAATGTCTACAGGGATAAACCAGCAACGATTGACGCACTGGAAGCCAATATTGAAGCATTTATTCGTGAGATACCGGCCGATACGTTGGAGAGAGTGTGCCAAAATTGGACCTTGCGCATGGGCCATCTAAAGCGGAGCCGCGGCCAACATTTACATGAAATAATCTTTAAACATTAAATTATATCGACCGTTCTATCGACTCAAATAAAGATTTAAACGTTTTTTCAAATTTTTTGTGTTTTTTTTTTGAAAATCAAATCCTATACCTCTTAAAAAATCACCCGTTATAAGCAACACCTCTGAATCTGCAATCGATATTTTTACTAGTGGAAATAAAATATAGTGACATTAAATAGTATGTCTTCGTCAGATTTCTAACCGACTCTTTATATTCACGTCTTTACAATCTGTAATTTTTGAGACTCACCTATATCAGGACCTATGACTAGTTCTACTGGCACGGTAAAGCTGCTTCCGAAATCCACCCTGAACCTTTCCTGATCGTGGTTCGTGTGGATTTTCAGGATTTCTAAAAACTTAAACATACTATCTACATCCGACATATGAGCAAACTTCTTGAACTGCGTCTGAATACTTTTCCGTAACGATTTACTTTTCATCTTCTCTAAAATGTTACTGGGTACGAATTTCTGCATGCCGATTTCCCTTTCCAGGTACTCGATGTTCGATTTCTTCTCGAGCACGTTCTGCGGCATGTTTTTGAAATATTTCCGTATTTCCAGACAGCACAGTTGAACCGCGATGTCTTGGTCGACTTTCTTGTACAGTTCAGCGTGATAATCGCTTCTGACCTGAAAAAAATTGTTCGAATTTTTATCGGTCGTCCTTTCACCAAGTAAACCAAGAAACTGCATACGTACAAGGTCTGTCGCAAAGTACACAGAACAAAGGAAAAATGAACAAATAATTTCGGAAAATCGAATTTATTTTATTCAAAATAGTTAACACAGCGATTTGCTCGGGCAAAAAGATTTTCGGATGATGATTTTAGCTCATTGACTGGGATGTCCTTCAAAATGGTCGTCGACGCCTTATGCCAATGTCGAACAGAAAATAGTCCACTAGTGGCATATCGAAATAGCTGAAATGGTTGCACCAAATAAATTTACAAAGAATTAACTTTTGCCTGTGAACGAACTTCTTTTGACTTTTCATTCTACCCCTCATCAAAACCGCTCCTACTTTTGATTACAAATAATGCGCTCTTTTACTGATATCTTTCTATTTTGCACGCACGTGTTATTCCTTTTTAATTTACATATAAACTTACAAAATTCTAATGGATACATGGTAAACGTTAGGTAGCATTACTGAAATGGGTAATAGGGGGGGGGGTCAAAGCAAGTCAAAAAGTTCATATGACCCTTGGTCCAAAAGTCAATAGACTTTTGTCTAAATAGCTTTATAGTTTACAACTTTAAGTGCTTTATATACCTGATATTGATTTCCTGTAAATTTCTAACTGTAGTGAAGTTTAGTGTTAAAAACTTAAAGTAAAAACACATGTTAATTTATACATTTGTTAATCGAATTTAAATTAAAACTACTCAAATAAAATTTTGTATCTGTTATGTAAATATACGTAACATTAAATAAACAGGTGTCTGACCAATAAGTGCCCGCATTGAAAAAAAAATAAGAGGGATAAAATAAAAAAAAGTGAAAAATAATAAAAAAAAGTTTTTTACTTAAAATAGTACAATAAGCGAGTTCGTTTATTAATTATAACATAAACGTATGTTCTACAATAATTTCACTGTTAGTTTGATTAAATTCCGCTTCTTATACGTTTAAGTTATCTAAAAATAGGCAAAAAAATAACGAATTTTAGTGTGTACCTATCCTTGAATTTTCAGAATAATTTAAAAAAATATATATGTATTTTCTATAAAGGGGGGTTCTTTAAAAAAATCAATGCGGGCACTTATTGATATCCGTTTTTAAACTGAACCTTAAGTTCTTCGTTTGTACTTAGTTCAGTCAGTTCCTCTTGTATTATGACATTCGTTTCTTCTATGTCACCATATGGATTAATTATCCACGGTGGTATTACCATAGTCAAAATATCTTCAAACCTAGATTCAAAATCTGAATAGAGGGAATTTAAATGTTGAACGTAAGTTGAAACGTCGTCCTCCTGGCAGCTTGTCTGAGACAAATTGGGGAACTGAGAAAATTCGCCCCGATCAATATTTTGCTTCATTAGTTCAACTCTAGCAAGAAACGCTGATAAGATGGACTTTGTTTTAATCAAATTTAAACTGTCGCCTTGTAATTGCAAATTAACCATATTAAATTTTGCAAACAAATCTGTTAAATAGGCGATGTCTGTTTTCCTCTTCATTTAATTTTCTTTTCAAATTTTATCTTTAGTATTCAGAAATTCTAAAATAGTCCTCAAAAAGTGCAAAAATCTTGTCAAACATAAGCCTTTCGACAGCCAGCGTACTTCAGTGTGAAGGAGTAATTGATGAAAGTGTTCGTCATTTTCTTCACACAACTGCGCAAATAACCGCATATTCAACGCGTTGCTTCGGATTCGGTTTACTGCATCAATGACTAAATGAAGTGATTCATGCAATCTAACACTCAAATTTTTAGCAACTAAATGTTGTCGATGGATGACGCAATGTATTGCTAACACCCCTGACACATTTTGTTTTAAATAGCTTATAAATCCACGATAACGTCCAACCATGGCAGGTGCTCCATCTGTAGCTACTGATATTATATTTGATAAAGGAATTGCTTTTTCAATGAAGTAATCCTTCAAACATGAAATATTGATTCACCTTTAGTGTCGGTTATCAAAGTTCTTGCGAAGAGCAGTTCTTCGTAGATTTCTTGATTAATAATAAAACGAACATATGCCAATAATAATGCTGCATTATCAGGTAAAGTGACTCGTCCAGTTGTATAGAGAAATCGTTTGAAAATAATTACATAAGAAGCTTTCAATATCAGAACTCATTTCATCAATACGTCTTTCAACAGTATTGTTGCTTAAGGGAATTCTTTTAATGATATCAGATGCAGGTTTGTGTAAAACAGTTTTTAAAACCTCTTCAACGCTGGCAAAATTAACTTCTCTCCGATAGTATGCGGTTTTCCGATTTTGTTATAAGTAACGAGTTATTGTAAGATGCCCGCAAACCATTATCATTTCTTTGTGACGTCGAAGCGAACATTGTCCAGTGTAGGTCTCTTCTGAAATTTATCTTTGAGTGTTGAAAGTATTTCAAATCTTTCTCTGTTTTATCAGGGTGGCATCTTCTCAGATGATCTTGCAGTTTAGATGGTTTCATAGCGTCATTGCCCAAAGCTTTGTTGCATAAAAGGCACATAGGCGATTGTTTGTCCGGCAATGATGGAATGAAGCCAAATTTCAAATAATCAACACTTCTTGCAACAATTAGCTCGAATTACGGAGATTGCACTGTAATTATATTACCGATTGCTAAAACTTTCAAAAAGAAACTATTGAGGAGTACTCGTGAAAGTTTGCATGATTGAATATTTAACTACTAATAACTAAAGTCATGATTGGCGTAATTTATCTATCTTTGCTAACTACGAGTACAAAACTAAAATTTAATAAACAATAATGTACTTACTTTTTTCCAGCACTCTCAAACAAAATAACACTGACTCACTATAATTTGTGTGATATACTATCTGTTTATATTTTTTAAAATATTTTCTTAGCACTTTCCTTTTCAAGATTCAGGAAACGAATAAACGTATTTGTCCCACATTCGTATTTATAGAGTGACGAATTGAACAAGTCAGTACAAGGTAGCGAAGCTCTGAAACTGCGACTCTCAGGTTTTTACAAGTTCAAAATGTATTGCGACCACAAAGCGAATACCAACATCCTACAACTTACACAATTTTATAAACATATATAATAAAATTTTTTACTTCATAGGTACTTTTATAAATAATATATATGTTTTGATATTATAAGATAGTATGATGTAAGTAAATAGGTACTATCACTTTATGTGTTGAGATCCACTATCGTGGACCCCCATATTCATTTCATGGACCCCCAAATTTTTCTTCGCTGACGTAGACCCCTTGCAGGTTGTCATAGACCCCTAGGGGTCGATATAGACCACTTTGGGAATCAATGATCTAATCTAAAACGTTTTTAAATTGGGTAATTAACAAATAAATGGCATTAAGTTTTTCTAAGTTAAGCCAGTAAGTAAGTTTCATTAAATTAAAACACACATGACAACAGCGCGTCGTCATCACTCTTATCGAACCGGCAATCGATCGCAAACGGTAACAGTGGTTAGTTATCGGGCATCGGGCGTGTTTTGTTTTTGTTCGCGTACGTCGTCGTGTTTGTTTGCAATGTTCTCGAATCAAGAGTTCGCCGACATATTGTTAGTTTACGGTAAAGCTCGTCAGAATTCAAATCTTGCAGCGTCAGACAGAAGGACATTTGTGCAAGTGTACCAAAGACTTCGAGATACAAGAAGTGTTCAGCCCACTAATATTCGCACTCGTGAAAGACATTAAATTTCAATAAAACCCACACGTGGGCCGAAGAAAATCCTCATACCCTTCGTGAAGGTCATTTCCAACAAAGTTTTAAAATAAATATTTGGGCGGGTATTCTTGACGTTCAGGTAATTGGCCCTTTCGAGTTACCCCCAAAGTGGACCAGACCTTAGACAACATGCCATTACAACGGAGACAGAATTTGTGGTTTCTTCATGACGGGGCACCACGACACATTTTAGAGGCGTCATTCAGTATTTGAATGAACATTATCCAAATCGCTTGATCGGTCGAAATGCTTCTGATCCTCGAAAATGGCCAGCAAGATCTCCTGACCTCAATCCGATGGATTTCTGGTATTGGGAAGAACTTAAAGGGATGATTTATGGGGCTGGTCCAATCACCCATTTAAATAATGACTATTATAACGTTTACACCCTGTATTAAAGACATCCACAAATATCATTTTATACACCGTTATTGAAATATTGTTACTCACCTGATCATAGTAATAATGAAAAGTGACTTTGTCCTTATCGTAGAGCTCTTTCAGACTAGTAGGTAGGTATCTTATCCTAAGATCGTACCGCCATTCGGAATTTGGGTGCTTCTTAAGGTACTTTTCATGCACTTGCTGCATGGTCAGGTCTTGATGCAGCCAGTGAGCCTAAAACGTACCAAACATGGTTAACTCAGGATATTGATTTTTAACTTATAAAACGTAAATTTGGTGCAACATCAAAATAATTCAAATTCAGTAACTGTAAAAACGTGACTTTTTACATTGCTCGGTTTGTACAGTATATTCAGATAAGAGATAGACCGGACATAAACAAGACCACGTGATCATCGAACGCTGTAACATTCGGCAGGGACGTATTAAGAGTCACGCAGTACATA
This sequence comes from Acanthoscelides obtectus, assembly GCA_963669975.1. Taxonomy (NCBI): domain Eukaryota; kingdom Metazoa; phylum Arthropoda; class Insecta; order Coleoptera; family Chrysomelidae; genus Acanthoscelides; species Acanthoscelides obtectus. Next base: position 121,518,194 of record CAVLJG010000003.1, read on the forward strand.
TTTTAGATAGTAGATGCTGCTTTGCGTAACTTTGTAGTAAATTAGCACAATTCGATGTGTATACGATTGGTGATGGATATAGGATCATGTGGGGGTGGGGTAAGAAATATATAATGATGTAAATATACATAAGGGTTTCAAAATGTTCGCTTCGATTTCCAGCTTCGGATGCCGCCTGATGTTTGGTGAAATACAGTCGAATATAATCTCAAAATGGCGTTTAAATTAGCCTTAAAAATAATCGTATATCTCTTAAAATTGCTTTTAGAATATTGATTAGTATATTTTTTGATTTCTAGGTAAATATGTAAACAAATTAAAACGTTCAAAACGTAAAAAAATGTGCATGGTTGAACATTGTCAGAAAGTAGATTCTTGAATAGGTTTTGCCAAAATGGGTTCAAAAATGTCAATAATTAATTAAAAAATACAGTAGCTTTATAATTACTTATAACTTACCGAATTTGATGAACGACATCTTTTATTGGAAAGATGAGCTTGATGAGCTTTCATCATCGCTACTGCCTGAAGCACCAACGTCAATAATGAATGGCTCGACTTGTTCCTCTAAAATATTGTCCAGTTCCCACATTCTCTTTTCAACTTTGTCTTCCACGTGCTTAATACAGTTTTCCCATTTTTGCGCTGTTATTAATTCTAGTGCTTTTTTGAAAAGTCCTTTGAGGTCACAAAATTTAAAAGTTGTATTGTGCTTAGCTATATAATTTTTAACCTCTGCCCATATGAGCTCAATGGGATTGAGCTCGCAATGGTATGGAGGTAAACGGAGCACAGTTTTATTTTGACTTGCTGCCATTTCGTCAATGGCGTATTTTTGATATTCCGCCTTGTGATCCTTGACAATTCTTAATAATTGTACTTTCAGCATTGCTTCTTCAAAGTGGATATTTTTCGAGCGGAGCCAATTTTGAACATCAACTTTCCTTGAAGCCGTTGTTGGGACCTTCTCCATTCTTCGAGAATGATAAAGTGCATTATCCAACACAATTACTGCGTTTTCCTCTAAGTTCGGTAAAATTTTTGAAAACCACTGTTCAAACGATTCGCCATTCATTTCCTCGTGGTAATCTCCAGTTTTCTTAGACTCAAAGCACCACAGACCGTCAACAACAAATCCATCCTCACTGCCAATATGGCAGATAATGAGCCTTTTCCCTTTACCTGGAAATCGAAGTACTAACTGGTGTAGATTTATTTCAATAAGCGAACCTTTTTCAAATGTTTTCATCACATTCAGCGAAAAAACATTGAGACATGAGTATCAGATTGCTATAATTCTGATTATTTAGTCATATTGAAAGAAAGAATATTGAACGTCGTATGATTACTCAGCGCTTCACAATTTAATTTAAAGTTATAAACCTTTAAAAAATGAATGATCAGGAACCTGAAATACGCGCAAATATTAATATTAACAAATTATAACTTTATAAAGCTTAAAGTATGAATTAAAATGATTAGAAATATTAGGAACGGTACACAATATAAAACTTAGTAACTTTTTTTAAGTTTATATGTAATATTCGACATATTTTAAGATTATATTAAAAAATTATTGAAATATCGAAAACACATAAAAACATGGCTTAAAAAAGTTCTAACAAATGAAAACGACAATAAAACATCCAGGCATTTTATCGAAAGTTATAAAAGTGTTGTTGCTTGTCATATGTTTTATCTGCCCCCTGGAATTAATGTTTAGAACCTTGTTCCCAAGGTTTGAAAAACATCCGATTGTTGTGTATTACTCGTATTTACCTGCTGGATTTTTTAATCCGGTGGACAGTCCATCTAGAAAGGCCCTCCTGGATGAAGTTACAGAATCATCAACCCATACTTTACTTGTAGTGTGTCCTGCGTTTACCCACGTTTCATCAAGGTAATAAATCTTCCTGTTTTGATTTCTATATTTCCCAATTTTTGTTAAATAATCCCTCCTCCATAGCACAATTTCTTCTCTATCCAGTAGTAAACTATTACGACCCCGTTTTTTCCATTTGAAATTTTAAATGCTTCAGTAACGCATGGAAAGTTGATCGTTTGAAATTTGGCAACGTTGTATCTCCATTTACCTCCTGCAGTACTTTATCTATAGTAGGTATTGCATTCCTAAAGAAGAATTCGTGCACTTTCCTCCTAATCGCATGCTTATCAGCTTCATCCAATGATTTAACAATACTTTTGCGATGTTTACTGGTCATTGGCTCAGAAAAGGTGTGATTTTTTTTGTATTGTCTTAACACATTAAACACTGATGCGCGACACACCCCAACTTTGTGAGAAACCTTCACAACAATTTCTTTGATGGTTGATGCCTCGTTCTCCTTGCGCTCGATCTTATATATATTCAAAATGACCTCTTTCATTTCTGCACTCAGGTGTCTTTTTTTAGAGCGTTTCCTAGATGGACTACAGGAGTTTACAACTTCATCGGCAGTATCTGTACTACTGGGCATTTTGCGCAAGCAGTTGATAACAAAAACAATCAATAACAAGGTATAACAATAACAACGACAAACTCAACAACTTAATAAGATAACAAACGAAAACGTCCAAAGAAATATCAAATTGCAATGATGCACACGACATACGTAACACGTCTGAACCTGAATGTGACTCTGCCTTGATACGACTGCTCTGCCGCTCGGCATAGGCATTTAATTGCGAATTGACCAGTGAGGGCTCCTGTTTTACGTCGAGACGGCGGCGTTAGCGTGAAATCACCCGAACCTTTTGTTTACATCCGGTCTATCTCTTATCTGAATATACTGTAGTTTGATTGCAATATAACATGGGTAAAAAAATACTCACTTCTGTTGACGGTGGCCTCGACAATCGCATAGAATACAGTCCATTGTAATATCTCCCTCCTGTTGATAGTCTTTCTGTGACTGTCAAAATAATACCCTTGATTTCAACATTGTCTCCGTATCTAACTACGTTGAAGCCGCCATTTGGCAAGTGAACCTGTAACAAGGAATGAAATCTCATAGAAATGATTATACGATCTAGAACGTCCGAATATTAAGATCAGTAACGTGTTGGCCTAGCGCAGTGGTCGCCAACCTTTTCAGTGTTGATACTTTGATAATTTTGTAATGAACAGTGAGCTACCCGGTTGTACGAAATGTAAGCCAACTTAAATGAAATTATACACAGTTTTATGCGACATATACGTATTTATTTTACATACTAATAAACTTAAATAAACTAATAACTAACTATATACTACATAACTACATCCACTCCTACCAATCGTAGGTTTGAAAAATAAACAATATATTTTTGTCAGTTACAATGTCATGTCACATACATACGATTTAATAAAGGTAACTAAAAATAAAAAAGCAACGCACTATTTTAAATAAAATTATGTTCAGATAAAAAATGTGTGTTCAATGAGAAGCCTGACACTCAGACTCACTGACAATTTTTTTAATGTTTGTAATATAATTTGATACCGCCATTCCAAATGTTCATCTCTAAGTCGATTACGGTATTTGTTTTTAATAAACTTCATATTTGAAGAAGAAGATTCGCACAAATAGGTTAAACTAAATAACGCAATAAGGCAACACAACATAAAACTGAATATTTATCTTTAATTACTGAAGGCCACAGATACATTTTGTATTTGAGACCAGTATTTTTAAAGCTAAATCATTTTGAACAACCAATCACTTCCATTTCTGTCGCAGCGCTGTCTTCGCTAAAATTCTGAGTAACAGAATTTGTAAAAAAAGTGAACAGTTTAAAATCGAATAACAACTGTGCCGAAATCACTACTCAAAACGTGCTGAAAAACTGTTTCGAAATTTTGGGATATCCTGTATTAAAATGGATCAATTGTTCACTTAGAAGCAGTTCTTTTACGTAAAAAGATATAAATAAGATTAGTAGTAAAGTGGGATATTTATCGAGAGTTTCTGGATGTCTAAGTTCATATAGCAGAAAAATTATCTATAATACCATGATTCTTCCAAATTTCTTGTACTGTTCGACTATTCTATATTTAGCAAATAATTCCATTTTTGAAAGACTGCAAATTTTACAAAATAAGTGCATGACTTAAATTTAATGACCAAAAAGTATAACATATGCTGCAAATTTGTATTCCATCAAGGGTTGATTGAAAATAATAAATTATAGACCAGAAAACTTTGACAAAATTTAAAGTAAAATTGAGAAATCACTTGTTAAATCTACAATTATAGGTTGCCCAGCATTTACATCATACACCATATGGCTTGAATTTACTAGTTCTAAGTTGTTTACAATTATTCTGTTTATGTAGCCAAATGTGCTAAATAAATCTTTCTACTACTTGTACTACTACTACTAGAAGTTGGAAACTATTGGATATCAATTTCCATGAAGGGTGAAACAACAAATTGCGTCACTATAACAATTTCGTTGGAATTACTGAAACGATTTTTGAAGTTATCCTTCAAGTTAGAGACTATTTCTGCATGATATTTACTGTCATATCGTTCTAATGGACTTTGAGATATCTTTTCTGGAGCGCCATCGGTTGGCAAGCCTACCAGTTTCGTTACTTGGAATTTTCTCAGAAGACATAATATTTTAAAAGAAAAAAACAAGTCCTGCCCAGTAGTCTGTCCTCTTAGTGGAATAAACTACAAAATATCTTTAATCGTATATACAGGGTGTCCGCAAAGTTGGGGTTTTCCTTTCCAGCACAACCACGCTTGATATAACAAAGCTAATTAATATGTGGTGAAACGTGACCGAACAAGAAAAAAAATAAATGAAAAAGTATTCACTGTTCAGTTGAATTGAAATTCCAAGTGCGGCTCTGTCGTAAAATCCGTACATTCATCGTAGTTTCCACGTCGCGTCGTGAAACTGTACGCTGGCGCTGTGGACTTGATCGAGGGATAGGACAGGACCGGCTTCGGTTTGGTTCAGGTTTGATTCAGTTTGCGGAACCCAATATCTCGGTTCCCTTAAGACATTGGTGTATATGCTACTAAGAAAATCCGCTTATTTTCTCAAGATCTACCCGTCGTTGGGGTTTTTATTTACACGACGGGTAGATCTTGAAAACATAAGCAATTTTTCTTAGTGCCATATACACCAATGTCTTAAGGGAACCGAGATAAAGGGCTCTGCAACATCAAAAATATCTAAATACCGTCCTGTAGCCGCGACTCGCGATATCCCCGAGTGGTACTAGGACACTAGCTCAACCCGACGACACAACTGGGTCGGGGTCAGTGTGTCAGGTCAGTATGCAACCTTCAACCGACAGTTACGGTCACGCGTGTAGAGGTAATCGCGTAGACGAGAATCCCTCAACAAGCACTAGAGACGTGGCTAGAGAAGTGCAAGTATCAAAAACTAAAGTGTGACAAACGCTGCGTGAAGAGGGGCTGTATCCGTTTCACGTCCAACGTGTACAACGCCTTCAACCTGACGATTTTCGAGCAAGAGTGCGGTTTTTTGAGTGGTTGTCGCATCAACATGACAATAATCCGCACTTTTTGAAGTGCATATTGGTGACAGACGAATCTACGTTCACGCGTAATGGGGTGAATAACTTTCGCAACACTCATGTTTGGTCAGTAGAAAATCCGCACGCTGTCCGTCGGGCACATTTTCAACAAACATTTTCGGTGAATGTTTGGGCTGGCATGGTGAACGGTATGCTCATTGGACCATTTATTCTCCCAAATCGATTGGACGGGATGCAATACCTAGACTTTTTACGCAACATTTTGCCTTCCTTGTTTGCCTGCGTCTGCTCGGTAGCGCATCAGCTGATTTCATTTTCTGTTGGAGCGGTATGATTTCGGGCAGAGACGTACTTAGCCCTTCTCGTCAACTGGAGAGTGAGTACTTTCCTTTATTTTTTGTTTACTTGGTCGCCCTCGTTTCACTACACATTACCTTTGTTATTTCAAGGGTAGTTGTTTCTGAAAAGGAAAACCCCAACTTTGCGGACACCCTGATGTATTACATAACAAACATACATGTTTACCTTTAACTTCTGTGAAGAAATATTGTTCTTCCCATTCCGAATAGAAATGGTAAGTCTTCGTCATCTTACTGCTGCTCATAATGTTTTTAATTGCAGGCCAACTCTAACCCAACCGCTGCACTTTGTGCCGTTTAGTCACTGAGCGCACCGTCGCCGCGCCTTGCGTATTTATTCCGGTCAAAGTAATCGAGATCGTTCTCGAACAGATCGCTCACCGCAGTGTTGCCGCTGCTTATTTTTATTATGAGAATTTATAAAATTTACGCATGCTTCTATGATTTTTACCAGAATTGCCTTTGCGATCGACGTGTTGGCGACCACTCGCCTAGTGGGATAAGAACTTTTGTTGGGTCACTAGATAATCGGCAGCTATTTGTTTTGACGTGAGGAATTATCGTGAAAAATTGAATCGTTACCTTGACCGTGGACTTGTTGTCGGCAGTGGCGGCGATTGCGGGCGGGGGCCGGTTTTGCGGCGACTTCTTCGGACTGTCCATGTTGGCCTCCGAAGACGAGCACCGCACCGGTGATCCCTGATGGCTCACGGTGGATGCGCCGCCCACAGTAACATCACTGTAACAATTTTAAAACGTTATACAACTTTATTTATTTATTTATTTACACCACCAACAATCAACCAATTATTGGTGGAAGAACTTCTGTTCTGTAGTAGTAGTAGTAGTACAACTCTGTCTGTACAAAAATCTAATATAACGTGTATAAGGACAAATAAGGGGGACAAGAGACGAAACGTCATATTGAAATTCTAATTATGCCATCTTGTAGAGAAATTAATGTACAATTTATTTTGAAATCCCACTACAGTATATTCAGATAAGAGATAGACCGGATGTAAACAAAAGGTTCGGGTGATTTTCACGCTAACGCCGCCGTCTCGACGTAAAACAGGAGCCCTCATTGGTCAATTCGCAATTAAATGCCTATGCCGAGCGGCAGAGCAGTCGTATCAAGGCAGAGTCACATTCAGGTTCAGACGTGTTACGTATGTCGTGTGCATCATTGCAATTTGATATTTCTTTGGACGTTTTCGTTTGTTATCTTATTAAGTTGTTGAGTTTGTCGTTGTTATTGTTATACCTTGTTATTGATTGTTATTGTTATCAACTGCTTGCGCAAAATGCCCAGTAGTACAGATACTGCTGATGAAGTTGTAAACTCCTGTAGTCCACCTAGGAAACGCTCTAAAAAAAGACACCTGAGTGCAGAAATGAAAGAGGTCATTTTGAATATATATAAGATCGAGCGCGAGGAGCACGAGGCATCAACCATCAAAGAAATTGTCGTGAAGGTTTCTCACAAAGTTGGAGTGTGTCGCGCATCAGTGTTTAATGTGTTAAGACAATACAAAAAAAATCACACCTTTTCTGAGCCAATGACCAGTAAACATCGCAAAAGTATTGTTAAATCATTGGATGAAGCTGATAAGCATGCGATTAGGAGGAAAGTGCATGAATTCTTCTTTAGGAATGAAATACCTAGTATAGATAAAGTACTGCAGGAGGTAAATGGAGATACAACGTTGCCAAATTTCAAACGATCAACTTTCCATGCGTTACTGAAGCATTTAAATTTCAAATGGAAAAAACGGGGTCGTAATAGTTTACTACTGGATAGAGAAGAAATTGTGCTATGGAGGAGGGATTATTTAACAAAAATTGGGAAATATAGAAATCAAAACAGGAAGATTTATTACCTTGATGAAACGAGGGTAAACGCAGGACACACTACAAGTAAAGTATGGGTTGATGATTCTGTAACTTCATCCAGGAGGGGCTTTCTAGATGGACTGTCCACCGGATTAAAAAATCCAGCAGGTAAATACGAGTAATAGACAACAATCGGATGTTTTTCAAACCTTGGGAACAAGGTTCTAAACATTAATTCCAGGGGGCAGATAAAACATATTACAAGTAACAAAACTTTTATAACTTTCGATAAAATGCGTGGATGTTTTATTGTCATTTTCATTTGTTAGAACTTTTTTAAGCCATGTTTTTATGTGTTTTCGATATTTCAATAATTTTTTTATATAATCTTAAAATATGTCGAATATTATAAACTTAAAAAAAGTGACTAAGTTTTATATTGTGTACCGTTCCTAATATTTCTAATCATTTTAATTCATACTTTAAGCTTTATAAAGTTATAATTTGTTAATATTAATATTTGCGCGTATTTCAGGTTCCTGATCATTCATTTTTTAAAGGTAACTTTAAATTAAATTGTGAAGCGCTGAGTAATCATACGACGTTCAATATTCTTTCTTTCAATATGACTAAATAATCTCAATTATAGCAATCTGATACTCATGTCTCAATGTTTTTTCGCTGAATGTGATGAAAACATTTGAAAAAGGTTCGCTTATTGAAATAAATCTACATCAGTTAGTACTTCGATTTCCAGGTAAAGGGAAAAGGCTCATTATCTGCCATATTGGCAGTGGATTTGTTGTTGACGGTCTGTGGTGCTTTGAGTCTAAGAAAACTGGAGATTACCACGAGGAAATGAATGGCGAATCGTTTGAACAGTGGTTTTCAAAAATTTTACCGAACTTAGAGGAAAACGCAGTAATTGTGTTGGATAATGCGCCTTATCATTCTCGAAGAATGGAGAAGGTCCCAACAACGGCTTCAAGGAAAGTTGATGTTCAAAATTGGCTCCGCTCGAAAAATATCAACTTTGAAGAAGCAATGCTGAAAGTACAATTATTATGAATTGTCAAGGATCACAAGGCGGAATATCAAAAATACGCCATTGATGAAATGGCAGCAAGTCAAAATAAAACTGTGCTCCGTTTACCTCCATACCATTGCGAGCTCAATCCCATTGAGCTCATATGGGCAGAGGTTAAAAATTATATAGCTAAGCACAATACAACTTTTAAATTTTGTGACCTCAAAGGACTTTTCAAAGAAGCACTAGAATTAATAACAGCGCAAAAATGGGAAAACTGTATTAAGCACGTGAAAGACAAAGTTGAAAAGAGAATGTGGGAACTGGACAATATTTTAGAGGAACAAGTCGAGCCATTCATTATTGACATTGGTGCTTCAGGCAGTAGCGATGATGAAAGCTCATCAAGCTCAACTTTCCAATAAAAGATGTGGTTCATCAAATTCGGTAAGTTATAAGTAATTATAAAGCTACTGTATTTTTTAATTAATTATTGACATTTTTGAACCCATTTTGGCAAAACCTATTCAAGAATCTACTTTCTGACAATGTTCAACCATGCACATTTTTTTACGTTTTGAACGTTTTAATTTGGTTACATATTTACCTAGAAATCAAAAAATATACTAATCAATATTCTAAAAGCAATTTTAAGAGATATACGATTATTTTTAATTTAGGCTAATTTAAACGCCATTTTGAGATTATATTCGACTGTATTTCACCAAACATCAGGCGGCATCCGAAGCTGGAAATCGAAGGGAAAATTTTGAAACCCTTATGTATATTTACATCATTATATATTTCTTAGCCCACCCCCACATGATCCTATATCCATCACCAATCGTATACACATCGAATTGTGCTAATTTACTACAAAGTTACGCAAAGCAGCATCTACTATCTAAAATATGTACTGCGTGACTCTTAATACGTCCCTGCCGAATGTTACAGCGTTCGATGATCTTGTTTATGTCCGGTCTATCTCTTATCTGAATATACTGTACAAATAAAGTAAGGAAAACTTTTAAACTATTTTGAAAAAATTCTGATTTTTCTGTCTCTCTTCGTATCTCCGAGATCCCAATCAATGCTGAGGGTTGAATTGAAACACCTTGTATATAATAAATAGCTAAACAGCTGTGACAAATTCTCACAGAAGACGCTATGGGATACCTTAGATACACTTTATCTCGAATAATTTTTTGAACTCGGGAATATAGCATTAGGTTGGATATATTGTTAATCGATTCCACAAAATATCAACTTCCTTTTCGCTCCCGGAAACCAGGCAGAAAGATTTTATGAGAATACTCACACAATCTTGTATCTTATTTACATTTTTTTTTATTGCCTATGGTCACAACACTGATTCTGCATGTAGGCCTATGAGATTCTCCGTTTTATATTGGCGTCCACTCAACAAGTAGTTCAATGACTTGTTGAATGGGTAATGTTTACTAAAGTCTTATATGCATAAATATACCAGGATCATTGCCTACATAAAAAGTATGCTTCATTGGATTCACCTTGTTGCTGCTTAACACGCGGAGACTGAATTACAGAAAAGATTACTTGTACTTTTGCATAAGATTGTGAAGCAGTGAGTGGATCCAAATCATCATTACGATTATACGAGGGATGTCTTTTAAGTTTTGCATTAAGAACCTTAAATTGAGTCCATTAAATACAGGTTTCCATTATAAGCAAGTTCATTATACATATAAGTGGATCTCACTGTATTAGTGTTCAGGTCCCGCTAGAGACGCCACTGGACTTGATAAATTGAATCAAGTTAGGACTGAATTGGCTCCTTAGTGTTATAAATACCACCGACAAATAACAACAAAATTAGGAAAACGATGTTTAAGAAATTTACAAAAAAGAATCTTCTGCTGAATGTGCAGAAATAAAAAAAACACTGTATTTCATCTTCAGAAATAGTTCGCAGCCCGGTGCTGTTGCGTCTTGTAGAACCGATTTCACTGTTTCTTCTCTTAAAACTTCTAGAGTGTAGTCAGATAGATTATTTAGAAACAAAAAAAGTGTGGATGAAGCATGAAAAAATGTTCCCAAAACATTGTATTTTTAGCTGTACTTTCCATCATTATTTCCACCGCCATCTATCTGTCATATGACGTAGACGTTTGTGCATATGTCATATATGAGAGGCGCTTGCCTGCGGTGTTGCCGGATTGGGCACCGGATTTAGGGGAAAATACGAAAAGTTGAAAATTTATATACATATGTATATTAATTAATGTATCACAAAAACGAAAAACTGAAACAAACAACAGTAGCAAAATAAAAGGCGATTCCTAATAAGTAGAAATCAAAAAGTAACGGTAGTGAGCTAAAAAATGATAAATTATAAATAATTATAAAAAAAAAACAAAAAATAAAAACTAATTCCATGTAATTATAAAAATCAAAAAATATCAAACAGCAGTAAAATAAAAAGTAGTAAAACAAAAAAAAACAATTCCATGTTGAATAAAAAGCAATTCTAAGTGACAACACAAAACAAAAAGTAAAAACAGTAGTAAAACGAAGAACAATTTCATTCCATCCAAATTACTTTTTATTTTACTGTTTGTCATTTTTTGTTTTTTCATAATTAAATGTAATTGTTTTTTGTTTTACTACTGTTTTAATTTTTTTTATAATCACTTAGAATTGCTTTTTATTTGCCGTTTGTTATTTTTTGTTTTATACTTAGTAAGAATCACTTTTAATTTTACTACTGTTGTTTGTTCCCGGTTTTCGATTTTGTGTTTCATTAATATAAATATATACTAAGTGACATATAAATCCGAACACCCAGTTTAAGTGGTTTTATTTTAATAAAATTTTGTATAAGTACTTAATGAAGCATAATAAGTAAATGATAAAAATTTCAAAATGATTGCACTGCTTTAAAGCCCTTTGACCTTTAATAATGTGTGGATGCACTCTGATGTGCTACGCATTCTCCAACGCGCCTAGGCATGCTTCTGATCAGGTGGTCAATGTCCTCCTGTGGTATCTCATTCCAGGCAACCACCAACTCCTCTCGAAGTGCTTCTAGAGTCTGAGGAGGACGTTGCAAATTGAGCAATCTCCTACCCATCATATCCCACACGTGCTCAATTGGGGATAAGTCGGGAGATCTTAGTGGCCATGGTAACAATGTGACATCATTATGTTGAAAGAAGTCTATTGTGACTCTTGCAACATGTGGTCGGGCATTATCTTGTTGGAAAGTTGGATCTGCCAGGGTGTCAAGATAGGGTAAAAGATGGGGTTCTAGAACTTCGTGGATATAACGTTGCGCGTTCATGTTACCTCTGATGAAGATTAAAGGTGACCTGGAACCATAAGCTATAACACCCCAAACCATAACTCCAACTGTGTGATGAACATGTCTTTCAACAAAAAACTGTGGATTCCTCCTTTCACCACGTCGCCTTCTAACCCTGACACGACCATCGTGCTTGCCTAAACAAAATCGAGACTCGTCACTAAAGACAATACTGTTCCATTCCTGATCCCAGAGTGACCGTTGTCTGCACCACTCAAGGCAACTACGTCGGTGTTCTCGAGTTAAAGGGAGGACCCAGTGTGGCCGGTATGAAAACAAGCCAAAACTTCTCATTCGTCGGTAAACACTTCGCATGCCAATAGGTCTTCCGTGTTCTGCAAACCATTCATTTGCAATGGACCTGGTAGTGGAGAAACGGTCCCTTAAGGCCAATAATCTGAGGCGGCGATCTTCACGGTCTGTTGTTCTATGGCGACGACCAGTGCCCCTTGCTCTTTGCGTACGGCCTTCTCGAAGCCATGCCTGACAACACCTAACCACAGTGTCTACACTTCTTTGCACTCTAACTACAATTGCTCGAAAAGAAAGTCCAGCTTCCCGAAGTCCCACTATACGGCCCCTATCAAACTCACTAAGTTGACGAAATCGTACAGGTCTCCGTACTCTAGGCATCGTAACCGATCGTAAAGGATGTCAAGAACCAAAATCCGCCAACGTTGATTCTTTACTGCGGCTGAAATATTCATTTTTAGAGCGTTAGTGAATCAAAAAAAAGCAGTATAAAAACCGGAATGTCCAACTGATAAGGCCGAAAAATTTTTCACTTGTTATTTACAGTAAGATAAATATATTCACCAACTTTTATTAAAATAAAACCATTTAAACTTTTTGTCACTAGTATAACTTCACTTTTCATATTTTTCCCTAAATACGGAGCCCAATCGGGCAACACCGCAGGCAAGCGCCTCTCATAAATGACATACCCACAGACGTCAGCGTCATATGGTAGACGGCGGTGGAAATAACTGCTAAAAAATACAGTGTTTTGGGAAAAAAATTCATGAAAAGCGTACTTCATCCACACTTTTATGATGTAAAATAATTTATCAGACTACCCTCTATAAGTTTCAAGTGAAAAAACAGTGAAATCCGACGTTCTACAAGACGCAACAGTTCCCGCAGCCCAAATCGACTACCTTAAAGATTTCGGCCGATGGAACTTCCACGTGTAACTTTGCCTCTGCACTCCATTGACGTAGAGATCATCCGTAGGGCTGCTGACGCACAGCAAGCTACTCGGTCTCACGGCGACCGCTAACTTGCTGTGTTTTTTCTCTTTCTTCCGTAGACGTACCCGCGAGTGCGGATGCGGAAGACCGCCCGTAGCTGATAGCCCTACGCGTTTCACTAGGTCCAGCATGGCCACAAATCACTTACCAGCGTTCATAGCGACCTGTTACGAGGTTCGAACAGAAATCTACTTTTGTACTATAGGTAACTTTGCGATTGAGGCATGTTGGAGATTTGTGAATGGCAAAATCTATCAAAACCTGACGATTAAGAAATGAAGGTCAGTGTAAAAACCGCATAGGTACAGTGTAATTCCCCTTCTTGGACACCCGTCTTACACGAACACATCCTTTAAATGGACAGTTTCTCATGGTCCAGACCGACTCTCATATAATTCGCATTGTATCAACTCTCTCTTGAAAGGATGCAGTCACGAAAAAAAATGTTCTCCTAACCGGACAAAAAACAATATAAAAAAAAGTAAAAAGGTGTAATACTCAAACACTTGCTAGTAAACGTTGAAACTGACGGTACAGCATTTGAGTAAATAAAGAAAATTACAGCTTATTTGGCAAAATCCGCTTGGGATCAAGAAACCAAAGACACAGTGCAAAATTGTTACCGCAAAGCAGGATTTAAGCATGAAAGTATGGAAAGTGACGACCAGTTAAATGAGGCTGAAACACCTGACCCAGAAGATGACTTACCACTTAATGTACCTTCAGATATCCTCAAATATAAGAATTTATTGAAATTTACTGATAATGAAAAACTTATTTGAACCTAGTTGAAAGTTTGTATGTTGAGGATCCAGATTCAGACAAATAAATTGAAAATACATGAAGTTTCCGAAGATTCTGATGTCGATGAGGTTCCAGTACCAACAAAAGTTATTCCGAATTATCGTAAAGCTATTACCCTGACCAAGCAGCTCAAAAGTTTCTTTATAAACTAGAAACACGATCTCAAGACGTCATTTTAAAGAACAGGAGGAGACAAACGACAATACAGCAGACGCTCGATAACGTAAACACGGGATAATGAAAACTAGCGCTAATGTAAACGCAAACTTCGTTCTGTAGGATCAAACGGAACGCGCGATAACGTAAACAATGTGTACGCTCGATAACGTAAACAACTCTCGGCGCACGGAAACAGCGCGACGGTAAAATGCGATGATTTATGTCGGGCTTCGGGAAGTCCCCGATTTATGATGCAGAGTGTAGGGGATTCATCTCTGCGATAAAATACGACAAACTCGGTCAGTCGTATGATCGTTTAGGATACGTTTATACGTACGTATGTATTTCATTTTTGAACTTAAGTGAATACATTGCACGCGTTAATATATTTTACGACTATGGTATCCACATCCTATAAAAGAAAGTGTTTAAAGTTGAGTGAGAAAGTGAAAATCATAGACGAAGTTGCACTAGGTGCGGGAGTGACACAGTTAGCAAAAAAATATGGAGTATCGAAAGCAACAATCTGTAAAATTAAGCGTATGAAAACTCAAATTTTACAAAGAACGTGCAATTCATTTGGAGGTCCGGGAAAAAGAAAAACTTTAAAAAATGCGAAGGCACCTAAAATGGAAAATTCCCTGTATAAGTGGTTCTTAAAACAACGGGAAAATCATGTCCCAGTTAGTGGCGAAGTACTTAAACAGAGAGCGAGACTGTTAAATGAAAAACTGAAAGAAACTGAAAATTTCGTAGCTAGTGATGGCTGGCTTCAACGATTCAGAACAAGATATGGAATTCGACTGCTGTCTATATCTGGTGAAAAATTATCAGCACAACCACAATTAGTGCAACCATTCAAAGAAAAATTGATGAAAACCATTACCGAGCTAGATTTAAGAATGGAACAAATTTACAGCGCAGATGAAAGTGGCCTTTATTGAAAATGTTACCAGAGAAAACCTATGCTGCATCATTTGAAAAATCTGCAGCGGGAAGAAAGCCGGAGAAACAACGAACAACGTTTCTAGCCTGCACTAATGCTAATGGTTCACACAAAATAAAGCCACTGGTAATTGGGAAAGCAAAAAATCCGCGCTCATTTAAAAATGTTAATATCCCTGTTGATTATGACTGTTCAAAAACAGCTTGAATGACTAGCAGTATATTCCTGAAATGGTTCCACAGGTGCTTTGTCCCACAGGTATGACAATCAATTATCACAAATGCTCTATTCATACTGTGAAGATGTGTTTTCAATTTGTAGGTAAAAGGTTTCCTAGAACAACAGAAGCTTCCAATAAAAGCGTTGTTACTATTGGATAATGCACCAAGTCATCCTCCCGAGCAACAACTGAGGAGCAGGGATGGGTCAATTTTCGTCATGTACATGCCGCCCAACGTAACACCGTTAATTCAACCGATGGAACAGAATATAATAAGACTCACCAAACTATACTATAGGAAGTTTCTACTTTCGTCTGTCTTATCAAAGAATCCTGACAACTTATCTGAGGCTTTAAAAAAAGTAACATTACGAGAAGCTGTTTTAGATTTACATATGGCCTGGAATGAACTTAACCAGCAAACTATTCAAAAATGTTGGAACAATCTCTTTTGTACCAATAATGAAGATGATGAAGAAGACGATGTCCCCTTAAGCGTAATTAAAGAACGTTTGCGATCCAATAATGATAATGTTATTAGTGTGTCATTGGATGTTGTTGATTTATTGAAAACAGTGAATCTCAACATTGTTTGTACTCCTGCTGATATTAATTGATGGAACGAAGATAAGCAGACGAATGATGCTGATAAGGAGGAGGATATGGACAGTGAGGATGATGAGAACGATCCCAGTGAAGTCAGAAGTGTAGTAACTGACGTGCAAGCTATACAAGTTTTTAACCAAGCTTTAGATTGGGCTGAAAGAAAAGAAGTTTCATATACGGATATTTTAGCTTCTTCGTAAATTACGGGCGCAGGCATTGGAAGACAATGCTAAGCGCAAATTTACGCAGACAAAAATTGTTAATTATTTTTCTTCTAATTAAAAAAATACGTATCGCTGTTCGAATATTTGTTTATTTTGTTATAAATATACCTGTGACATATAAATAAGAACACCCAGTTTAAATGGTTTTATATTAATAAAATTTTGTATAAGTACTTAATGAACATAATAAGTAAATGATAAAAATTTCAAAATGATTGCACTGCTTTAAAGCCCTTTGACCTTTAATAATGTGTGGATGCACCCTGATGTGCTACGCATTCTCCAACGCGCCTAGGAATGCTTCTGATCAGGTGGTCAATGTCCTCCTGTGGTATCTCATTCCAGGCAGCCACCAACTCCTCTCGAAGTGCTTCTAGAGTCGGAGGAGGACGTTGCAAATTGAGCAATCTCCTACCCATCATATACCACACGTGCTCAATTGGGGATAAGTCGGGAGATCTTGGTGGTCATGGTAACAATGTGACATCATTATGTTGAAAGAAGTCTATTGTGACTCTTGCAACATGTGGTCGGGCATTATCTTGTTGGAAAGTTGGATCTGCCCGGGTGTCAAGATAGGGTAAAAGATGGGGTTCTAGAACTTCGTGGATATAACGCTGCGCGTTCATGTTACCTCTGATGAAGATTAAAGGTGACCTGGAACCATAAGCTATAGCACTCCAAACCATAACTCCAACAGTGTGATAAACATGTCTTTCAACAAAAAACTGTGGATTCCTCCTTTCACCACGTCGCCTTCTAACCCTGGCACGACCATCGTGCATGTCTAAACAAAATCGAGACGCGTCACTAAAGACAATACTTTTCCATTCCTGATCCCAGAGTGACCGTTGTCTGCACCACTCAAGGCGATTACGTCGGTGTTCTCGAGTTAAAGGGAGGACCCAGTGTGGCCGGTATGAAAACAAGCCAAACTTCTCATTCGTCGCTAAACACTTCGCATGCCAATAGGTCTTCCGTGTTCTGCAAACCATTCATTTGCAATGGACCTGGTAGTGGAGAAACGGTCCCCTAAGGCCAATAATCTTAGGCGGCGATCTTCACGGTCTGTTGTTCTACGGCGGCGTCCAGTGCCCCTTGCTCTTTGCGTACGGCCTTCTCGAAGCCATGCCTGACAACACCTAACCACAGTGTGTACACTTCTTTGCACTCTAACTGCAATTGCCCGAGAAGAAAGTCCAGCTTCCCGAAGTCCCACTATACGGCCCCTATCGAACTAACTAAGTTGACGAAATCGTACAGGTCTCCGTACTCTAGGCATCGTAACCGATCGTAAAGGATGTCAAGAACCAAAACCGCCAACGTTGATTCTTTACTGCGGCTGAAATATTCATTTTTAGAGCGTTAGTGAATTAAAAAAAAGCAGTATAAAAACCGGAATGTCCAACTGATAAAGCTGAACATTTTTTCACTTGTTATTTACAGTAAGATAAATACATTCACCAACTTTTATTAAAATAAAACCATTTAAACTGGGTGTTCGGATTTATATGTCACTTAGTATATATTTTTTTACCACCGTGCGGAAAGTACTCACTTTCAACACGCATCTGCGTGCAGAAAGCAGCACTTTTCCGGTAGAAAAAATCTTATACCTAACACTTCCGAAAGGTGTACTTTCCACCCCGGTTAGGTAAATAACTATTTAAATTTGCCAAATTCGTCTATACAGTTTTTGTCTTGCATTTTGTAAGGAAAACGATGATAGAAATAAGTATTTTGAAAAATGTGATAATTTAAACATTTTATAATTCCCCACGGCGATTCACCATTTCGTTGTTCCTTTAGGAAAAACAACTCGTCAAGGAGATAGTAACCGCCACGCACCTCAACATTCTGCGTCTTAAACCGGATCTACGTATATTCAAATTATCCTTTTTTCATTTTTACAATGGCACAAAACTAGCTTTATTAAAATGATACTATTAGACATACTTATACATTTAATCACCATTGTATCCTTTAAACCATTATTTAAATTCACAGGGCGTAGGTGTCAAATATACATATATACATTCCTAAATCAGCGGCAGCTTAATATACAAAGACAGCAACTTGTCTATACGTAAACACCTGGCTCCTAGGACATATTACACAATCGTATAACGACGTTACGAAACGTTTGATAGATGATTATATTACTATTGAAGATAGATTCGCAATTGGAAAATTTAAAATGACAAGGCCAATGAACTTCAGAAATTCTATTATTTTATACAGGAGTGCTGGCAGCAAAAAGCATGAAAATTAATATTTTCAAAAAAAGTATGTAGTGAGAAAAAAGTGAATTTATACATAAAAATTGAGTTAATTTTCTGAGAAACTAAATATCATAATGCCAAATTTAAACGTACAATACAGAGTGTTTCACAACTTATCCGACAAATTTTGCTACAATAAATTACACTGGACAACAAATTTTAGTTTTTAATTGTATCTTGTGGGAAAAGTGCACTTCTTTGTTAATTTTGGGGCGCTGAATCCAAAAATTACAATGAAATAAAACAATTAGTTTCGGTTTAGAAAAAAAAACTTTCTATTTTTAAGGATATATTAAAAAAAGTAACAAGATTCATATACTTATAAGAATCACTATATACGCTGTCTTTTTGTTGTTCTTTTATGGATCGTTTCTGGAGCATCTCTACCAAGAGTCCAACAGTAGTCTGCAAGCATGGAAGGATTCCACTTTCCCTGGTACCTTTTTTCCATTGTTGAAATATCCTGATGAAAACGTTCGCCGTGCTCATCACTTACGGCTCCGCAATTGTCAGGAAAAAAGTCCAGGTGTGAGTGTAGGAAATGTATCTTAAGAGACATATTACAGCCCATCTTTTGATACGATGACAGCATATTTTTGACAAGGGTTTTATAGTTGTCAGCTTTTCTATTTCCCAAGAAATTAGTGACCACCAGACGGAAATCATTCCAAGCAGTTTTTTCAATACCTGTTAAAGTGTTTTCAAACTGTGTATCTTTCAAAATATTTCGAATCTGTGGCCCAACAAAAATACCTTCTTTAACCTTTGCCTCACTTAGTCTTGGAAATTTCTGACGCAGGTATTGAAAAGCTGACCCATCTCTATCTAATGCCTTGACAAAGTTTTTCATTAGGCCCAACTTGATATGCAGTGGTGGTAATAAAATTTTTTTTCGAATCTACTAATGGCATATGCTGTACATTTTTTTGACCTGGCTCTAGGAATTGACGAACAGGCCAGTTTTGTCTGGTGTAATGAAGTGCCTTTGCCCGACTGTCCCATTCACACAAAAAACAGCAAAACTTTGTGTAGCCTAGCTGCAGTCCAAGTAAAAGTGCAACAACTTTCAAATCGCCACAAATATGCCATTGGTGCTCATCGTATTTTATGCATGTCAATAGGTACTTCATATTGTCATATGATTCTTTCATGTGAACTGCATACCCTACAGGAAGAGATGGTAAAATATTTCCAATATGCAATAACACTGCCTTTAAACTCAATGTTGAACTGTCTATAAACAATCTCCATTCTTCTGGGTTATAGTTTATATTTAAAGCCGCCAGTAAGCCGTTAATGTTACTGCAGAAAACCAAGTTATTCTCCATATTGAAAAATGGTTCTAAGTCTTTGTGGCGTTTACGAAAAACACATACCGAAACATCGTCTTCCAACAAGTTCCACTGCTGCAGTCTTGATCCAAGTAACTCTGCCTTACATTTTGGAAGTTCTAAATCTCTTACAAGATCATTTAATTCTGACTGTGTTATTTTGTGCGGTTGGTGGCATGACGTGCTCGGTATAAAATCAGGATCTCTTGACGTTGATGGCATATCTTCTTCCTGACGAATCACTCGATCGCCATGATCTGATTCGTTTTCTGATTCGCAAGTGTAGGATTCTGGGGGTTTTGGAATAGGATTTTCGTCACTGTGAGGCACAGGTCTCATCGCAGATGGTATGTTTGGGTAGTTAATAACCGATTTTTTTTCTTGGACATACCTGTGGCTTGTCCAACACAAGGTACCATGCAAAAGTAACAATCATTAATATGATTTGTAGGCTCTCTCCAAACCATTGGGACAGCAAAGCGCATAGACCGTTTTTTGCCATTTAACCAGCTCCTCAGACTTGAAGCACATGTATTACAGCAGATGTGGGGTGCCCACTGTTTGTCTTGATCACCTAGTTTACAACCGAAATAAAGCTGATATGCCTTTGTTATTAGTGGAGTAATAGACCGTCTCTGAGACGCAAAAGTCACATCACCACACACCTAACAAAACTGATCTGGATTGTTTACACACTTTCGAGACATCTTGCATGAACGCTGTCAGCCAACTGAGGAAAAAATGGCTAATATAAAACAATATAATGTACACGTATGTATAACGTAACACAATCATGCCGATTATATCATCTTTCGTTGCCGAATATAAAAATGTAGCACGTACATTCTTGTGAATTACAGTACATTAACACTGACACAGCAGGAACACATATAATATATTATATATAATATTGAAAAAATAAGTTTCATTCCGGTTTTAGCACATTAAAAATAGTAATATTTTGTTGATTTTATTTAGGATATTTTTTGGCTGTTGATCAGTGTTATCTTTTCAACATACTGTATGAATTTCATTGAAAAATATTGAAAAATGGAGTGTCAGTTTCGAAGCAGCTGAACCCTTGTAAATGGCTTGAAACTCGCTGCGTCGGAGTCGCCTTAACAAGTTCAACTGCACTAAACCAATCCAGAATGTTAATTACACATCGCAATTTGGAAACCGACGGCCGTCTACTCAATTAATGCTTTTTCACGTAAACTAAATAATCGAACAGTACAGTAACGGTATGCCACTTGCGTATCCATGAACGAAATCGGTTTTAAATTGGAAACACGTTAGCGTGTTATCTAACAAGTGAGTCACCGTTTCAAACGCGCGTTGCACTTGTATGGGTGGCGTGTACAGTGTTGTTACACTTGCAATTCATAACGAACGTTATAGAAAGAATATAATTGGTACAGATCCGAAAACAATTTATCCAGATTCTGTTCATAGAGAAAGACGTTAAACTTAGACTGTCTACTCATAATTTTCCACAAACCGGTTTCAATTTGAAGATGAGTTTGTATGCAAAATTTCATCTGACAACAAATTCACAGCTTATCCGACATATACCCTGTTACGAAAGAAGTTGATTTCTCAAAAAAAAATGTAATAAAAGTCCTACAGAAATTAAGTTATAGACCTGAGTTTGAATAATAAATTGAAAATAAATATCTGTATTTTGCGTTCATCGTAATGATATTAGAACACGCATTAATAACACTGATCAACAGCCAAAAAATATCCTAAATAAAATCAACAAAATATTACTATTTTTAATGTGCTACAACCGGAATGAAACTTATTTTTTCAATATTAGTTCAAGTTTTAGAGATACGGTAATTATATGTGTCCCTGCTGTGACAGTGTTAATATACTGTAATTCACAAGAATGCACGTGCTACATTTTTATATTCGGCAAGGAAAGATAATGTAATCGGCATAATTGTGTTACGTTACACATACGTGTACATTATATTGTTTTATATTAGCCATTTTTTCCTCAGTTGGCTGACAGCGTTCATGCAAGATGTCTCGAAAGTGTGTAAACAATCCAGATCAGTTTTGTTACGTGTGTGGTGATGTGACTTTTGCGTCTCAGAGACGGTCTATTACTCCACTAATAACAAAGGCATATCAGCTTTATTTCGGTTGTAAACTAGGTGATCAAGACAAACAGTGGGCACCCCACATCTGCTGTAATACATGTGCTTCAAGTCTGAGGAGCTGGTTAAATGGCAAAAACGGTCTATGCGCTTTGCTGTCTCAATGGTTTGGAGAGAGCCTACAAATCATATTAATGATTGTTACTTTTGCATGGTACCTTGTGTTGGACAAGCCACAGGTATGTCCAAGAAAAAAAATCGGTTATTAACTACCCAAACATACCATCTGCGATGAGACCTGTGCGTCACAGTGACGAAAATCCTATTCCACTAACCCCCAGAATCCTACACTTGCGAATCAGAAAACGAATCAGATCATGGCGATCGAGTGATTCGTCAGGAAGAAGATATGCCATCAATGTCAAGAGATCCTGATTTTATACGAGCACGTCATGCCACCAACCGCACAAAATAACACAGTCAGAATTAAATGATCTTGTAAGAGATTTAGAACTTCCAAAATGTAAGGCAGAGTTACTTGGATCAAGACTGCAGCAGTGGAACTTGTTAGAAGACGATGTTTCGGTATGTGTTTTTCGTAAACGCCACAAAGACTTAGAACCATTTTTCAATATGGAGAATAACTTGGTTTTCTGCAGTAACATTAACGGCTTACTGGCGGCTTTAAATATAAACTATAACCCAGAAGAATGGAGATTGTTTATAGACAGTTCAACATTGAGTTTAAAGGCAGTGTTATTGCATATTGGATATATTTTACCATCTCTTCCTGTAGGTATGCATTTCACATGAAAGAATCATATGACAATATGAAGTACCTATTGACATGCATAAAATACGATGAGCACCAATGGCATATTATTTGTGGCGATTTGAAAGTTGTTGCACTTTTACTTGGGCTGCAGCTAGGCTACAGAAAGTTTTGCTGTTTTTTGTGTGAATGGGACAGTCGGGCAAAGGCACTTCATTACACCAGATAAAACTGTTCGTCAATTCCTAGAGCCAGGTCAACAAAATGTACAGCATATGCCATTGGTAGATTCGAAAAAAATTTTATTACCACCACTGCATATCAAGTTGGGCCTAATGAAAAACTTTGTCAAGGCATTAGATAGAGACGGGTCAGCTTTTCAATACCTGCGTCAGAAATTTCCAAGACTAAGTGAGGCAAAGGTTAAAGAAGGTATTTTTGTTGGGCCACAGATTCGAAATATTTTGAAAGATACACAGTTTGAAAACACTTTAACAGGTATTGAAAAAACTGCTTGGAATGATTTCCGTCTGGTGGTCACTAATTTCTTGGGAAATAGAAAAGCTGACAACTATAAAACCCTTGTCAAAAATGTGCTGTCATCGTATCAAAAGATGGGCTGTAATATGTCTCTTAAGATACATTTCCTACACTCTCACCTGGACTTCTTTCCTGACAATTGCGGAGCCGTAAGTGATGAGCACGGCGAACGTTTTCATCAGGATATTTCAACAATGGAAAAAAGGTACCAGGGAAAGTGGAATCCTTCCATGCTTGCAGACTACTGTTGGGCTCTTGGTAGAGATGCTCGAGAAACGATCCATAAAAGAACAGCAAAAAGACAGCGCATATAGTGATTCTTATAGGTATATGAATCTTGTTTTATTTCCGTATGCAAAACTTAAAAGACATCCCTCGTACCACATCACGAAACATTTAGTTCATTTGTTTTACGTGCACGTGCTTTGAAAAGCTTTTATAAGTAAGCGAACTGTTAAACTGTATTTATTATTTTATCATCTCGATTTCTGCAGGGCTTTTATTAATTTTTTTTTTTTAAGAAATCAACTTCTTTCGTAACAGTGCATATGTGGTTAAAATTGGTCAGATAAGTTGTAAAACACCCGTAGACAATTAGCTCGGGAATCAATTCCCCAAAACTTTGTAAGAAAATCTATAATGGATGAAAATTTTGATTTGGGTCACTAAAGTAGTCCTTTTTTGTAACTTTGATTTTTGATTTTTTGTTACGGTCCTGTAAATATTATACAGGGTGTTAATTAAGTATGTACCATAAATTTAACAGACAATTCTTTGAGTAATTTTAAGACAAAAAGTTTGTGTACACATGGCTCGCAAATTCTTTGTTTTCAAGATACACTGACTCTTGTGCAATTTTTATCATGTTGTTTGGATTAAGCAAATAGAAATACAACTTTTTCATCTCTTTAATTTCTTCCGTATCTTTTTTCAAGAAAAAAAAAGTCTGCTTAACTGCACATCCCTGGATCACGCAACGAATATGGGCAGTACTTTCTATTATTTTTTTTTTTTTTTTATATCGAAACAGCCGCGCAGGCAGAAGCCTAAATGCCGGAACACCGCGGCTGCTATGATGATCCCAAAGAAATTTTGTTAATACGACTTTTGAACTCCCTAAGGTTAGTAGAACTGGGAAAAGCTTCCTCCCGTAGATTGTTCCACAATCTAGACACCCTCGGGACAAAGGAGCGGTCGTATCGGCCAGTTCTGGATGTACGAAGTTTGACACGGTTAGGATGGGACGCAGAAGTCAGGCGGGTCTGTCTGGCAGGCACATCGCGCGGCGGCATCATGGAAGAGAGCTCTGGGGAGCAAAGCCCGTTGGTGTAGCGATAGAAAAGAGCTAGATCGCCGACGGCCCGCCGGTGCGAAAGAGTCCCGAGACTGTCTGTTAGAGAAGAGTCATCGATCAGTCGGACCGCCCTCCTCTGGACGGCATTGAGCATGGACAATGTAGTCGGGGCGGCAGCACCCCAAATGTGTGAGCAATACTCGAGGCTAGGCCTTATCTGGACCTTGTATAGAGTGAGAAGGTCATGCGGAGAAAAGTACTTCTTAGCCCTAAACAAATAGCCTAGCTTTTTCCCAGCAGCTGCAGCTATTGAAGAGATGTGTTCGTGCCAGATCAGGTCCTCGGTGATCTGGACTCCGACCAGCCGAAATGAATGGCTCTTTGGTAGAACTCGACCGTCCATCGAAACTGTATGAGCGCTAGGACGCTTTTTGTTCGTCAAAGTACAGTACTGTGTTTTGGAAGCATTGAACTGTACAAGATTGTTGCGTCCCCAAGCAGTGATAGCCTCCAGGTCTCTTGTCAGAGAAGAAGTCGTAGCTAGTCGGCAGAGATCGGCTTGTCACTCTGAATTCCTGCATGTAGAGTGCTGTCATCAGCGAAGCTGTGGATTGGGTTGATCGTGCAGGAAAGGAGGTCGTTGATATGTAAGAGAAACAGTGTTGGAGCCAAGACCGATCCCTGGGGAACACCCGCGTTGACGTTGTGGGATGAAGAGGAGAATCCGTCAATTACGACGGATATCTTGCGGCCAGAGATAAAGTCAGCCACCCATCTGCAAAGCTTTTCTGGGAGGCCGTAGGATGGAAGTTTGCTTAAGAGGGCAGCGTGCCACAGCTGATCGTACGCTTTCGTGATGTCAAGAGCAACGACATGGGCCTCACCATGAGACTGGATGAGTTTACTCCACAGTTGCGTGACGTAAGCTAGGAGGTCCCCTGTGGATCGTTGGTGCCGGAAACCGTACTGCCTGTCGCTAATCAAGCTGTGACGTTCGAGGTAGTCCAGAAGCTCGCGATTTATGCACCTCTCCATCACTTTACTTATAACAGAAAGCAGAGCTATATGTCTGTAGTTGTAAGTGTCGGTTTTAGATCCTTTTTTTGGGATGGGCTGTACATGAGCAAATTTCCAGTTTTCTGGGAAGGTGCCAGATTCATAAGATATCTGGAAGAGACGCGAAAGAACTGGAGCAAGCTCCGCTGCACATCTCTTCAGTACAATGGCAGGAATCAAGTCCGGACCAGAAGCTTTGTTGATGTCGAGCGACAACAGCACTCGTCTTACGGTCTTATGCCTGAATGTTACCTCCCGCATAGTGTGGGGAACCCTTTGAATTGACGGCACTTAGGCGTTGGTGGGGACGTCCATGGTGGAGTTGGCAGCAAAGATCTTGGCTAGCACTTCCGCCTTGGCCTTTGAGTCGAATACAATAGTTCCATCCTGACACGTAAGTGGTGGAAGGCTACTGTGTGAGAAGTTCTTTTCAATCTGCTTGGCCAGCGTCCAGAAAGACCGACTGCCATTGCGCTGCGACATTACCCTGTGCCTAACTTTTATATCATGCTGGTTTTTGGCATTGCGAACCGCTTCGTTATATTTGTTTCTGGACTCGACGTCGGCTTGTCTGTTCTCTACAGTGGGGTTTTGTAAGTAGGTTCTGTGGGCCTTGATCTTCTGCTGGCGAGCAGTGTCACACGATTTGTTGAACCAGCCGTTGGACCCTGGTTTAGGAACTTTCACTGTGTGAGGGATGTATTCCTCCATTCCTCCATATTATTGAATAATGAAAATCTAACAACTCTTACTGAATTCAACCGTTATCATAAGGTGAGTTTACCGCGAGCATTGGTGTATTAGAGACTTGCATGCGTTCGTCTGGAAAACTGGCGTATTGAACAATTTAACAGATGATTAAGTTCACAAAGGGCTTAAAAACAGGAGAGTGCGAAAAACGAAAAATAGGAATTAGATTTAATCGGACGTAAATGCAAATTTGACACGAGCCGGTTAGTCCACTAAGAGCAAACAGAGTGTGGATTTTTTCAGGATGTCAAGACACAAAAATAATACAGAATAAAGAAAATAATTCCACTGTGTCGCCAACCATATTTTTTGAAAATGTTGACAAGAAACAAATAACTTTATTTGACATAAAATTTTGTTTTGTAGGTAAATGTGGATAAACTGCAAGTTTCTCGAATGAAATGTCATTTTTATTATTAATAGCACCCTTTGCCAGTAAAATAGTTTCAAGTAAAACATATTAATTGCGAAAACATGCGACTGGTGGTCAAAGCTATCAAAACCCCGTTATTAATTTTTTTATTTGTTGAATGCATCCCCCAACTTATTGCCAAAACTGAAACAAGGGTCGTGCCAGGAAGAAAATATCTCGTCTATTCTAAATTTCAAGTGAAAATCAATATGGATTTACAGAAGGGAAGGCTACATCGGACGCAATAACTAAAATTGTAAATCAAATACATCAAAATATTGATAACAGAATCCCTTCAATCTGCATTTTTGTTGATTTAAAGAAAGCTTTCGACACAGTTAATCACAAATTATTATTAGAAGCATTGGAGAGAATTGGCTTCAGAGGAAACGCGTACTCACTGATCGAAAGTTATTTGTCAAATCGCCCACAATCTGTGCAGATATCAGGATCATTTAGTAAAGAAATGTATATTAAGTGTGGTGTCCCACAAGGAACTGTCTTAGGTCCGCTGTTATTCAATATATATTTAAATGATATTTTCCAAATTAATTGTGTTGGCAAAATAACTAGTTTTGCAGATGATACTGCAATATTATATGAAGGCACTGACTGGTCTGATCTGAAAAATGTAATTGAAAATGATTTTATCAAAATTATTCGGTGGTTTAACAGTAGAAAATTAAGCATTAACTACTCTAAAACACATTTTTTACCATTTGGATCTTATGCTAGACATCTGCCAAATTACACAAATTTTTCCTTCAATATTAATGATCAAAAAATGCAAATTAATAGAGTGTCCAACATAAAATACCTTGGAGTGGTCTTGGATCCTCACTTATGATGTCCATTTTAAAGAAAGTTAGATTTGTATCCTACAAAACTAAATACCTTGGGAATATATTGACAGAAAAATATCTTCGAACATTATACCATGCACTGATTGAGCCTCATCTCACATATGGTATATTAGCATGGGGAGCTGCATGTTCCTCACATATCTATAATTTAGATGTTTTTCAAAAAAGTATTCTAAAAATGATATTTAAAAAACCGAAACTTTATCCCACTGAAAAATTATACGCAGATGTTCGAATGTATGATATAAGACGGCTTTATTTCTTACACAGTATCACTCACTACCATAAATTTGTGAACACCGACCAAAAAATTAAACATAATCATTATACCAGGTACAAAATTCGTGGCACAGTAGTTTCTCAACCGCATAAATCTATAATGCAGCGATCATATCTCTATTTAGCGCCTAAATTTTATGAAATTATACCTAAAGACTTAAAAGATTTACGTTTCGGAAATTGTTTCAAAAGAAATTTAAAAAAGTGGCTACATTCTATATCTAGGACTGAAATTCATAAACTCATAAATACAAACATCAACTAAATACATAATCTACTGTAGCTAATTTTTGTCCTTTTTTGTCATTTGCATTCTACAGCTTCAACTTAAATTTATTGGTCCATGTACAGGCGATGCCTTCTATTGGGCCTGTTTTGATTTTATATTTATTTACTCATATTGTTTGTTATCTTTGTACATTGAGTGAATAAATATTATTATTATTATTATTATTCTTAGTGAAAAATGGGCATAATAATATACTTTTTTTTATTCTTTCATACAGATATTTTATTGCTAATGCAACTTGGATTTTTCGAACTTAAAATACATACGAAACAAATTTTTGAGCACTTGTGAGAAATATGTACGTTGAAGAAAAACAATAAATTCCAAATGAAACTACAGCAGACGCTCGATAACGTAAACACGCGATAATGAAAACTTGAGCTAATGTAAACACAAACTTCGTGCTATAGGATCAAACGGAACGCGCGATAACGTAAACAATGTGTACGCTCGATAACGTAAACAACTCTCGGCGCACGGAAACAGCGCGACGGTAAAATGCTGAAGCCTCGATGATTTATATCGGGCGTCGGGGAGTCCCCGATTTATGATGTAGAGTGTAGGGGATTCACCTCTGCGATAAAATACGACAAACTCGGTCAGTCGTATGATCGTTTAGGATACGTTTATACGTACGTATATATTTCATTTTTGAACTTGCACGCGTTAATATATTTTACGACTATGGCATCCACATCCTATAAAAGAAAGTGTTTAAAGTTGAGTGAGAAAGTGAAAATCATAGACGAAGTTGCACTAGGTGCGGGAGTGACACAGTTAGCAAAAAAATATGGAGTATCTGTAAAATTAAGCGTATGAAAACTCAAATTTTACAAAGAACGTGCAATACATTTGGAGGTCCGGGAAAAAGAAAAAATGCGAAGGCACCTAAAATCATGTCTCAGTTAGTAGCGAAGTACTTAAACAGAGAGCGAGACTGTTAAATGAAAAACTGAAAGAAACTAAAAATTTCGTAGCTAGTGATGGCTGGCTACAACGATTCAAAACAAGATATGGAATTCGACTGCTGTCTATATCTGGTGAAAACTTATCAGCACAACCACAATTAGTGCAACCATTCAAAGAAAAATTGATGAAAACAATTACCGAGCTAGATTTAAGAGTGGAACAAATTTACAACGCAGATGAAAGTGGCCTTTATTGAAAAATGTTACCAGAGAAAACCTATGCTGCATCATTTGAAAAATCTGCCCCGGGAAGAAAGCCGGAGAAACAACGAATAACGTTTCTAGCCTGCACTAATGCTAATGGTTCACACAAAATAAAGCCACTGGTAATTGGGAAAGCAAAAAATCCGCGCTCATTTAAAAATGTTAATATCCCTGTTGATTATGACTGTTCAAAAACCGCTTGGATGACTAGCAGTATATTCCTGAAATGGTTCCACAGGTGCTTTGTCCCTCAGGTATGACAATCAATTATCACAAATGCTCTATTCATAATTTGAAGATGTGTTTTCAATTTGTAGGTAAAAGGTTTCCTAAAACAACAGAAGCTTCCAATAAAAGCGTTGTTACTATTGGATAATGCACCAAGTCATCCTCCCGAGCAACAACTGAGGAGCAGGGATGGGTCAATTTTCGTCATGTACATGACGCCCAACGTAACACCGTTAATTCAACCGATGGCCCAGAATATAATAAGACTCACCAAACTATACTATAGGAAGTTTCTACTTTCGTCTGACTTATCAAAGAATCCTGAAAACTTATCTGAGGCTTTAAAAAAAGTAACATTACGAGAAGCTGTTTTAGATTTACATATGGCCTGGAATGAACTTAACCAGCAAACTATTCAAAAATGTTGGAACAATCTCTTTTGTACGAATAATGAAGATGATGAAGAAGACGATGTCCCCTTAAGCGTAATTAGAGAACGTTTGCGATCCAATAATGATAATGTTATTAGTGTGTCATTGGATGTTGTTGATTTATTGAAAACAGTGAATCCCAACATTGTTTGTACTCCTGCTGATACTAATTTATGGAACAAAGATAAGCAGACGAATGATGCTGATAGGGAGGAGGATATGGACAGTGAGGATGATGAGAACGATCCCATTGAAGTCAGAAGTGTAGTGACTGACGCGCAAGCTATACAAGTTTTTAACCAAGCTTTAGATTGGGCTGAAAGAACAGAAGTTTCATACACGGATATTTTAGTTCTTCGTAAATTACGGGCGCAGGCATTGGAAGACAATGCTAAGCGCAAATTTACGCAGACAAAAATTGTTAATTATTTTTCTTCTAATTAAAAAAATACTTACCGCTGTTAGAATATTTGTTTATTTTGTTATAAATAGTATGTATTAAACGTTTCCTTTAATAAATCAAATATTATATAAATCACGTTCGCTAATGTAAACTTTTCGATAATGTGAACCACACTTGGATTAAATTAGTTTACATTATCGAGCGTCTGCTGTATTTTCAATTCTTCATTTTGTTGCAATTTTGTGGAAAAGTAGTAGTATTTCTTAAAATCCGTTCTGCAGCTTTGAATGATTGTTAAGTTCTCAGTGTGTGCTCGTTCTATTAAGAAGGTACTGTATTTTCATGCTGTCTGTATATCACGTACAGGGTTTTGTACATAATACGTACCTGTAGAGATGTACCGATTTTTGTTATTTTGCAAAAAACCGATATAAAACGTATTACAACTGGTTCATCATCTTTTTTTACATCAAAAATAATTTTTGAGGTGAACGATTTAAATCTTGACCCGTCACACGTGTACAATGCAGACGAATCAGGGCTTTTTTGGCGTGTGATGCCTAACAAAACTTTCGTTTCTTGTAACGAAAAATCCGGGCGAAAAGTAAGTAAAGAGCGTGTAACCATACTACCATGTGCTAACGCTGCGGGCACACACGCGCTTAAGATGACAGTCATTGGGAAATCTAATAAACCACGGGCATTCAAAAACATTGATTTACCTGTACACTATTACGGACAAAAAAGTGCATGGAAGAACAAAAGACCTTTTCAAAAAGTGGTTCGTACCTTAAAATGCTTAAAAGATCATAATTTTCCTCAAAAAGCGATGTTGCTTCTTGATAATGCTGCCGGTCATCCGTCTGAAGAACTAACAACTGAGGATAAATGCATCACTGCGATGTTTCTTCCGCCAAATTGCACTGCACTGATTCAACCAATGGACCAGAATATTATTCAGTTTGTCAAGCAAGACTATAACAAAAACCTACTTCTGAGAGCCGTATTAAAAGACCAACCAATAGAAAAAACTTTAAAAGAATTTAATATGAAAGACTTGGTTTTTGCTCTTTGTCAGTCGTGGAATGCGTTACCGTCATCAACTATTAAATCGTCTTGGAAAAAGTTATGGCCAGATATAGTCACCACTCCTAGCAACGTTCCACAAATCAATGTTACTTCGGAAGTTATAGAACAAGTCGCTACTGAAACACAGATAAGTCCGGAAGATTTGGAAATCTGGTGCCGTGAAATGGATAAAGAGGAAAATGTTTTTCATGAAATGTCTGACGAAGAGATTATAAAAGAGGTTTCAAATTATACAACAAATAATCAGGAAAATAACGACGACGTGATTGCAACTGCTCCACAAGTCACAGCACAAGAAGCAATTAACGCCTTTGAGCTAGGTTTACAATGGGCTGAAGAGAATGGTACATCCTACAACGAACTTTTACTTTTGACAAAGCTCTGATCTCGCGTTATAACAACCTTAAACAAAAATTGATGAATATTTCCAAGCTTCATAATTTGATAAATTCATTAATGATTTTGATTAATAATTCTTGATTATTTTGGTACATATGTATGTGCATTTATGCTTAATTTTATAATAAAACGTAAGCTCTCTATTGTTATTTAATTTACTAAATTCGACATACATAAACTATGTATATGTTGTACTTCAAAGTACATACATATACGTATACATAACATACATATATAATCTTACCATTGGATATGTAATTTGTCGGATTACAAGGCATTCTTTTGTAAAGAATTCTGGACTATAGGGGGTCTTAGGCAGTGCTCTATAATCCGACAAATTCGATAGTCCGACACTGCCCTGCATAATGTTACCCTGTATAATTTTATTTTTAGGTCATTAATTATAATTGATTGTTCGACTATCTACTACTGTAATATACACTCTTTGTAATTAAACATTATTTTCTACGCTATAAAAGCGTGTTTTTTTTATTTAAGATATTTTTGAAAAATCGACCTGCGACGGATAGAAACAGGGAGAGATGATTTTAATTTTGTTGAAAAACGTCGTGTGATATCAAGAAACTCCCAAATTTTAAAACTACATGAGCTAGTAGATCCTGGAAATCCTAATTTTTTTAAATAAGCACAGTGCTATTACACCCACGTTTTACAACCTCTGTATACATAATAACGATTAGGTATGTCATCTGCATGCGAGTGTTTACGTCACGATCGTACTGCCTATTGTACACATTCCACAACGTGCACTCCGCACACTGGTATTCGACAATGCATAATAATAATATGTAGTCGCTCCATACTACTTTGTACGAGGCGCGCTTTTTCAAGTCGGAAACGCTAGGAACCGGAAGCCAGGTCGTACGCGATAAAATTTCGATCTCGCTAAGCGATTGACATACCTTCGTGTATGTACCGCTTTAGGAACTGAATCAGTGTACGCTCTATTTTCGGCAAGCTTCCTACAAGGCAGCCGATTTTTGTGCAAAAATGCGACAAGCGCAAGTTTATCGAAAGAAACCGAAACGTTCATCAGACATATTGAGCCGTATGCATAAAAGATAAGCATATCCTCAGAAGCATAAGGTCTTGCTTCGGAGAAAAAGGTAGAAGTATAAGCATATCCTTGTTTTCATACTCATAATGATTACCTGATACTCGCGCGGATATCATCCAAGAAGAAGTAAAAGGTTGACTGGTATTTGTATCTTGAGCGACATGTCCTGACTTGTTCCAGCTTGTAGTTGACGTCTGAGTCACAAGTTCCAGAAATAAAAATGAGAAAGGACGATGCCTTGAAGAAGATGTTGAAAAAATACGAATCAACATTCGGTAAACCATTAGATACTAAAGGCTTATTAAAAAAAATCAACAACTTGAAATCAAGATTTAAGAAAAAAAACAGATCTAATAAAAACTGGTAATAAAGCAATTAAATTGTTAGATTGGGAAAGAAAGCTGCTGAAAGCTGTGGAAGGTGACTGTAATCCTACAATTGGGAAAATTAGAGGTGCCATTCAGGTTGGTACTGTTCAAGAAGAAGGAAGTGAACTATATACCGAGCGCAGTCAGCAAATAGTTAGTATTCAGCGCCAGTAATTCAGGAGACATTGCCACCAAAAAGAAAATTAGCAACAGAGAAATACGAAACTGAGGAAACCAAAGGGTTAGCTACACAGAACTGCAACGCCTAGTGCTATTACAGCAGTACCAAACAAGTATTTTACAACAAGAGTATTATAAAACGAAATTAGAAATGATGCAGCGTCAGAATCCACCTGATGTTCACGAAAATAAAGCTTATTATAACTTATAAAAGCACTTTAATCAGTAAAACTATTTATTATAATACTCAAGTTTCTTCTTATTTGTTGACCTACTTGGCGGAGAGGAAGTTGGTCATTCTCATGATTTCCTTCATCTTCATCTAGGCCTTGTTCAACTAACTCAAGGTCAGGATCGCCCAAGGTCTTCGCAACATTATGGAGTACAAAACATGCAATAATTATTTTCGGCAAATTTTCCAACTTTACGCGGCAAACGTACTATAGGATAGGAAACCGGCGTTTCAGTTGGCCGAACCAGCGCAGCGTTCAATTATAACTCTTTGGTACAACCATTTTATGCTTCTATGTTTTAAATACCCCCTTAAACAACTTGCACCAATAAAACCAGACTTTACATTTATTTCGGGGAAATTTGCTAATACGATTAGACTATAAGTACCTAGGACAAAATTCAAAATAGAGAGCCGAAAAACCTGCTTATGGACCCTGTTTTTTTGTCACAATCAAATACGCAGTTACGATGCTTGAAGTTTGAACCCGATATCTTTAAATTCAGATTACAAAACAGTCCATTTTAAGACTGAACCCAGCATGAAACTGTTCATTACAATCTCCTAACCACCCAGAGAAGTGACTCATTGAAACGAGTATCTGAAATACAGATACAAAATACGTATTTTCATCTTAGTGACTTTTTATTAGATCGTATTTGCATCTTATACGAGGGTTGTTTCAAAAATATGGTTCCCAACGCTGTAGCAACAAGAAGCGCCCATTTTCGATGCTCAGCATCGGACTGACAGTCATGCGCAATGGATCCCTTCATCCCATTTTTGCACGCAAAAACGTCACCCCACCCATAGAAATTCATCGCCACTTGAATGATATACAGTAATGGACAAAAGTATATAGACAAATTAATATTAATTAACCATTATTATCAATCGCCGCCTGGCATCGTCTCAGCATAGATTGTAGAAGTTTCTTGATATAAGATTCATCAATCTGCCTCCTCTTTTGCTCTAAAGCGGCAAAAAGTTTGAATAATGTTTATCTCGTATTTGCTTATCTAAGTATTCTCATAGTTTTTCAATGGGGTTTATATAGGGAGACTGTGAAGGCCATTTGAGAACTTGTATTTTTTCATTCAGAAACAATTTCTTTGCGAGATTTCAAGTGTGCTTCGGGTCATTATCTTGCTGGAAGATTGATCTTATATTGTCTTCCATATAGGGTAACATGACATGCTTTAGTATGTGTGTGTATACAAACTTATCCATAATGCCAAAATAAAGTTCATTTAAAGCAACATATTTTCTTGGGAGATGTCAATATAAATATTTTGGACGATGATCCCATCACAAATGAATACTTGAATATCCTATCAAGTAACGGATTTCTGTCCTATATAAACCTACCTACAAGGTCCATCAGTGGCACATGTATAGATTACTGCTTTGTGAAAGACCTATCCAACAAAATTACTTGTATACCAATAATCCTAGAAAGCGATATTACTGACCACTTCTCCACTATTTTACTGATATCTTCAAATGAAAAACATTCTAACATCCCTACCGTTAATAACAACCAGGAAAATTACAAATTTTTTGTCGACAATTCAAAACTAATATCAAATGTCAAACAAGAATCCTGGGAACAATTATACTCTATAAATAATATAGACAAAGCAACGGGACTGTTCATAGAGAAAATAAAAAAACTAATAGATATTAGTACCAATAAAGTAATAATTAGTCACAAAGAGAAAAGCAGAAATGCTTGGATTACCAAAGGATTAATAACATCGGAATAGAAAAAGAAAGACTATATAATGTAACGAAACTAACGCCAACTACAGAGAATAGCGACTGCTACAACCAATATAAAAATAAATTTATAGAGCTTGTAAGGCAAACCAAACGAAAACATTAACTAAATAAATTGAATAATAACTTAAATTATCCTAAGCGGCTTTGGACAACTATTGATGAGATTACTGGGAAAACAAAAGTTAAAGAGTGTGTCACTGAGTTAAATACAACATCGGGAACAGTATTAAAAAATACTCAACAGATATGCGATGAATTTGTACAATTCTTTACTGACATAGGCGAAAATTTAGCAAGTAATATACAAGCAAATGTACAAAATACTCAGCCTCCAAAAAGAACTTTGAACTCATTTATTTTGGATAAAGTCGAACACCACTGTTATGTAATTAAAAAATCAGAAAAGTCCTGGGTTCGATGGTATTAAAAGCGAGCATCTGAAAATTATAGCCGAGGACATAACAGAACCACTCACTTACCTAATCAACAAATGCTTTGAATCTGGCATATATCCCTCAATTTAAAAAAAAGGTAATATAATACCGATACATAAATCAGGAACAAAAACAGATGTTAACAACTATAGACCAATATCAATAATATCCAGTGTAGCAAAGGTTTTTGAAAAAGTTTTATCTACTAGAATGATTCGATACCTCACAAAATTCAAAATTTTAAGTGAAACAATATGGATTTACAGAAGGAAAGGCTACATCGGACGCAATAACTAAAATTGTAAATCAAATACATCAAAATATTGATAACAGAATCCCTTCAATCTGCATTTTTGTTGATTTAAAGAAAGCTTTCGAGACAGTTAATCACAAATTATTATTAGAAGCATTGGAGAGAATTGGTTTCAGAGGAAACGCGTACTCACTGATCGAAAGTTATTTGTCAAATCGCCCACAATCTGTGCAGATACCAGGATCATTTAGTAAATGAAATGTATATTAAGTGTGGTGTCCCACAAGGAACTGTCTTAGGTCCGCTGTTATTCAATATATATTTAAATGATATTTTCTAAATTAATTGTGTTGGCAAAATAACTAGTTTTGCAGATGATACTGCAATATTATATGAAGGCACTGACTGGTCTGATCTGAAAAATGTAATTGAAAATGATTTTATCAAAATTATTCGGTGGTCTAACAGTAGAAAATTAAGCATTAACTACTCTAAAACACATTTTTTACCATTTGGATCTTATGCTAGTCATCTGCCAAATTACACAAATTTCTCCTTCAATATTAATGATCAAAAAATGCAAATTAATAGAGTGCCCAACATAAAATACCTTGGAGTGGTCTTGGATCCTCACTTACGATGGGACATCCATGTCAATTATATTTTAAAGAAAGTTAGATTTGTATCCTACAAAACTAAATACCTTGGGAATATATTGACAGAAAAATATCTTCGAACATTATACCATGCACTGATTGAGCCTCATCTCACATATGGTATATTAGCATGGGGAGCTGCATGTTCCTCACATATCTATAATTTAGATGTTTTTCAAACAAGTATTCTAAAAATGATATTTAAAAAACCGAAACTTTATCCCACTGAAAAATTATACGCAGATGTTCGAATGTATGATATAAGACAGCTTTATTTCTTACACAGTATCACTCACTACCATAAATTTGTAAACACCGACCGAAAAATTAAACATAATCATTATACCAGGTACAAAATTCGTGGCACAGTGGTTCCTCAACCGCATAAATCTATAATGCAGCGATCATATCTCTATTTAGCGCCTAAATTTTATGAAATTATACCTAAAGACTTAAAAGATTTACGTTTCGGAAATTGTTTCAAAAGAAATTTAAAAAAGTGGCTACATTCTATATCTAGGACTGAAATTCATAAACTCATAAATACGAACATCAACTAAATACATAATCTACTGTAGCTAATTTTTGTCCTTATTTGTTATTTGCATTCTACAGTTTAAACTTAAATTTATTGGTCCATGTACAGGCGATTGGGCCTGTTTTGATTTTATATTTATTTACTCATATTGTTTGTTATCTTTGTACATTGAGTGAATAAATATTATTATTATTATTATTATTATTATTATTCTATGTAAAGGTCCCATCTCAAACTCCGAAAAGCACCCTCAAACCATAACAGACCCGCGTCCATGTTTGACAGCGGGCAAAGTGATCCAAACATATTGAACTTGGATTCGACACTGAAACATGCAACCGTGCAAATTGTAATCAGGCAATGTCGACTTAACGATGACCATTTCTGTATAACTCAATGACCTTAGTTTTCATATCGAGAGAAATTTCTGGACCACGCGACATGGTCTTAAAATCACTCAACTCATTCCACAATACTTGATGAACACAAAATAATCCCCTTCTGACACGAAACTGTACTAAACTAATGTTGAAAAGAATTTGTCTGCATATTTTTGTCCCTCATATTGTGTTGTGTGCATTGCAGATAATCTAAAAACAAGAAATTTAGTTTTTCTACTAATAACGCATTTGTTTATGGAGCAATGAAGTATGAATTCGTTTTCTGAAGGTTTTTAGGTCAATATTCATATTTGTTTATATACTTTTGTCCAATTACTGTACATGGAGAAACGTGTATAAGAATCCATTTCGTTCTCAAATGGTGAAGGGTGATTGAGGATGATTGAACAAATCTTGTTCGAGGATCCTTATTTATTTCCGAAACAACCCTCGTAGATACCATTCCAGAAGGAACTTTGTATCTGGTACCTAAAATACTCGAATAAAATCGTCTCTAACATCGGTAGATGAACTATCGTCGTCCATCAAAGTCATAATAATGCAATGCTGCTTTTTCAACATCCGCCTCATCAACTGCGTTCAAAGGTGCATGACTTATTGATCATTCTTTTCCTGTATGCAGCGAATAGTGCAACGTCTTCGGACGCGAGTTAAATATAATCCTGAACGCGATGTACGTAATCGTTTACGGTAATGGGTCTAATCTCTTTCATTTTGTGTTGCCTCGGTATAAATAGACACCGGCGAAGAACCTAATTTCAGGAAATATCTGTTCGCTTGCCAGACATTCCAGACTGAAGCATCGATGCTGCTGCGGCTGAAGAATAGTTGACGTTTACAGTAAATGTCAACGGTCTCGCGCCTATTGAATATTTATTAAGTTATAAATATAAAAATTACTATCCTATACTATAACTATTTAAAACTGTAATGACTCATCGATGTTCACGTGAACATCACTTAACTACCAGTAGTCGGCTGTTCATAGGCGGGGTATGAATGATTAACATGGGTGAACTAGATTGTTCACATGCTTAATAAAGAGTGGTTTGAAACATATTGTAAGTCAAAAATTTGGGAATTACCTTTATTCATCGTCGCTTCCACTTACATCTGACAGTAATAAACTGTCGCTATCGCTTTCCTCGTTGAAATTGACTATAACTGGCTCTATGATGGTGTCGATGTGGTGGTCAAGCTGCCACATTTTTGTTTCTTCCTTCACAACATGACGGATAGCAATCTGCCAAGCTTCGGGCGTTACTAGCTGTATGGAAGTCTCAAGTGAAACCTTAATGTCTGGTAATTTGAAGGTTGTGTTATGGCGCGCAATATAACCCTTCACTTGAGCCCAGATGAGCTCTATTGGGTTCAGTTCACAGTGGTAGGGCGGTAACCGCAGCACAGTGACACCACATTGACGGGCCATCTCATCAGTCACGTAACTAATCTTCGCAGGTTTGTGCTGTTTAATTTTTTCATACAATCCCGCTTTCACACATGAATCGTCAAACGGGATTCCTTTTTCGCGCAACCATTGCTGCATGTCACTTTTTCGAGATCCCATAGTCGGTACACGTTCGGCTCGACGACTATGGTAGGAAGCATTATCCATGACGATCACAGAGTTGGGCTCAACTTGCTGAAGCACCCCTTGAAACCAGCTCTCGAAGCAGCTGGCATTCATTTCGTCACTGGTAATCAAATCCTTTCTTAGAGACGAAAATCAAGTCACACTCTTCTAAAAAGCCACTATCGCAATCAATATGAGATTACGATCAATCTTTGACCTTTCCCTGACGATCCACGAAGACCTGTTGACAAACCTTCAATGCTTGCTTGTCGGTTACTCACTACGTTTTTGTCTATCCAGGTTTTTTTAACTGTGTGACCTGCATTTACCCATGTCTCGTCCAAATAATAGATTTTTCTGCTTTGTCGCCTATATTCAATCATTTCGCGTAGGTATTTTCGACGCCAGGCGACTATTTCATGTCTCTCTATCAATACTGACCTCCGATTACGCGTTTCGTAACGAAAATTAATTTCGTGCAGGGAGTTCCTCATTACCTCGACGCTCATTTGGGGTATAATTTCATTTTCCTTGATCGCTGCATGTACAGCCTTGAGGGTTGGTATCTCATTCCTAAAGAAGAATGAATGTACGGTTCGCCTTAACGCCATTTTGCTATCGTCATCCAATTTAACGGCCTTTCGTCCATTCAAATTAAACTTTGGATCAGTAGTAGCTCCAGTTTTCTTCTTTTCATGCACCACCCTGCGAATGGTCCACTCTGGAACGCCTGTCATACTTTCACAACGTGCGAGTGCGTCTCCCTGCGACATAGTTCTGTTCAGATAATTGAACACGTTGAGCACGATTTCTTTCGCGTCCCTCTTCAGTGCTTTACGAAGCCATCTACTTGTTCCCTGGCTTTCAGTACTTCCACTCGTGCCATTTGTACTCTACATGGTTAAGTATAACCAAAACAGTAACCACAGAAACCACAACATAATACACAACAATTCTTATAAAAACACACAATATGCGATCGCTCAACGAAACACGTTCCAATGCGTTGCCGACGCCTATGAGTCTGCCGGTCGAGGCGCGTCTTTGATTTCATTGGTTCTACCGGCGGAGAACAATCCGCCATTATTTCCATCTCTGTCTGTGCTGTTGACCACCGCAAAGCCACAGAAACGACAGTATGTCGTACGCTATACGGCTGTACTGGAAGGAAGCCGGGATCGAGCTCTGATCACGTGTTGATCACGCGTATGAGTCATTACAGTTTTAAATAGTTGTAGTATAGTTCTGTTTTGACCAATCTGTACTGATTAAGCAAATGAGTATGTCTGCAACAAGAGGCTTCTTAGACATAAGAGCCCGCGTGGTTAGTATATAGGTAAAACCTCCTGACCTGATAATATCTAATACTTAAAAATGACAACCTTCGTACCTTATCCTTTGACGTCAGTGACAAACTATTGTGGATGTGTAGTTTATTTTAGATATGCTTTGACATCAAGTGACCAAAAATATTCCTCTCATTCTAGAAATAGTTTCGTAAAGAACAAATGTTTGCAACTTCTGTTTGTAAACAAATCAGCTGAAAACGCTGTTGACAAACTGAGAACTGACGAGATGTTCTGATCACAAATTTTTGATTAATAAAATGTGTTTCAGTGATATCATAGATGCAACATTAAGAACCAATCCTTGAACCTAATTTACAACGTCTAATTTTTTGTTCTAAAAATAATCAGGCATGTCTGCCGTAAAAATTCTATATCTTGTCACGTGCCAAAATCACGTCACATTTTTTTACTATGTTGATCATTTATCAGTAATTTAAATTACTCTTTATTAATAGTAGAGAGCCCATTTCTAGGGCAAACCCTTTTCAGTGATTTTCTTTTGGTAAATTTCATAGTTTATTGATTGTATAATTTCACACGTATTATATATTTCTCTCTCAGCGATTGAAATCTTTAGAGCACTAATATTATAGTATTAACGACTATATTGAAAATTTTCTCATAAAATTTTGTTGGCCTCTCGTAGAGAGAGTTAGTTCTGCGCATTTGCAACCAGCGCGCCACCTTGTGATTTCTACACGTACTAGCCGTATATGAATATTTGCTTTACTATCAAGGGGTCGCGCGCGCAAACGGTCCACCGGCATTTCTTTTTTTTGCTTTCCGTTGTGGTTTTGATTGTGTTTGGCGTTGTTTCGTTAACTTCCAGATTCTGGCATATTAACGCCCCAAACGCCAGTTTATGGAGTAGTGCCCTTTTATTTTGTACCTTACGTTCAGTTGTGTTGGTTTGGGTGCTACCCCGTCCATTTTCTAATGGGATCTTAACCTTCAGCGGTAAGTTCATTTTGATTAGGTATTTTATAGATATTAATATATTGATTGTTGCTGACTGAAATTGTTAGAGTTTACTCGATTTTTTTTTGGCATTTTTCGTATTCATAGATGTCACCGTCTTCATTACATACAATATATATATATATATATAGTGAAAAATTAAAGCTTCCGCCTTTTGTTGGGTACTTCGACAAAATTTAAGCAAAGAGGACTCTTTATACTTTTTTTAATTCTCTCTAGCTTTCAATGGACTTTGCCATCATCATCAGGAGAGTAGTATGTGAGGGATGTTGCTAATTGTTGTTTTCGTATAGGATGAGGGAAACGTCCAGTAACATGGTGAGAGCTGGATACAT
Source organism: Acanthoscelides obtectus (assembly GCA_963669975.1). Taxonomy (NCBI): domain Eukaryota; kingdom Metazoa; phylum Arthropoda; class Insecta; order Coleoptera; family Chrysomelidae; genus Acanthoscelides; species Acanthoscelides obtectus. The sequence goes on from CAVLJG010000003.1 coordinate 121,560,314, forward strand.
GGTACAATGGTTAAAATTATATAAAATATGACAAGACAAGTTAAAGACAGATTAAAAATTATTTAGAAAACATTTTGTCGAAGTACCCAACAAAAGGCGGAAGCTTTAATTTTTCACCTAACTGGTCTAGACGACAATGACCACGTCTCAAGTTATATATATATATATATATATATATATATATATATATATATAGGTGAAAAATTAAAGCTTCCGCCTTTTGTTGGGTACTTCGACAAAATTTAAGCAAAGAGGAGTCTTTATACTTTTTCAATTCTCTCTAGCTTTCAATGGACTTTGCCATCATCATCAGGAGCTGCAATTACAATGATAACAGTAGCAACAAAAGTGTAAATGAATTAATTGACTCAACTTACAGTAGTATGTGAGGATGTTGCTAATTGTTGTTTACGTATAGGATGAGGGAAACGTCCAGTAACATGGTGAGAGCTGGATAGATGGTACAAGTTAAAAACAGATTAAAAATTATTTAAAAACATTAAAGCATTACATCGTGAAGCCACTTGATGATTGCACAAAATGGTGGTCATGGAATAATGAGTGAGATGAACCCTTTGACAGAAGGCCGAAGGTTGTCAATGTCTGTGTTGAAAGATGGAGCGAATTGTGGGCGTGTGCCAAACGTTGCCAAATCGCTTCAGATGATGTGATTTTCAGAATGTTATGTAAGAAATTGTTAAACCGACCAGAGGCAGTTGAATAAACTATATTTTAATTAATGGGAATTTAAATTAACAATTATTAATAAATCGTGAGAAGAGAATTATTAGATTTTGAGTGGAATGAAATTTACTAGTGGAATCGGCCAAAACACAGATTCTATTTATGGTTGTGAAGAGTCGAAATTTGGGGAGATATGTAGGTTCTCCAAGTTTAGCAAATATGAGTAAATGACACTCAGTTGTTTAACATCTGTCTTTTTGTTGATACAGTTGTTATTCATGAAAATGTGGGACATTTCCAGGAATAAACGTTTGGAAAGGTGTTTTTCTTTATCAAGAACTTTGATACTTGTGTAATTCATAGAATGCCCTGTTGTGTTAACAGTGGCTTCACGATGTAATGCTCTAATGTTTTTAAATAATTTTTAATCTGTTTTTAACTTGTTCTTGTCATATTTTATATAATTTTGACCATTGTACCATCTATCCAGCTCTCACCATGTTACTGGACGTTTCCCTCATCCTCCACGTAAACAACAATCAGCAACATCCTCACATACTACTGTAAGTTGAGTCAATTTAAATTCATTTTACACTATTGTTGCTACTGTTATCATTGTAATTGCAGCTCCTGATGATGATGGCAAAGTCCATTGAAAGCTAGAGAGAATTGAAAAAGTATAAAGAGTCCTCTTTGCTTAAATTTTGTCGAAGTACCCAACAAAAGGCGGAAGCTTTAATTTTTCACCTAACTGGTCTAGACGACAATGACCACGTCTCAATATATATATATGCCATGTTCCTCAAGTTGTTTAGTAACAGTTTTCACTATTATTCTTTACTGTTATCTATCTATACTAAGATAGTCCTCGTTAGAAAATATAGTTCATGAAAATATCAACAGAACACCTGCATTCAGGTTATCTCAGCCTTATTTATATTTACAAAACGCATATGAATATATATAAGTGTCTTAGTAGACAACGTTTGCGCTTGATAGGTAACATTCTGTATAACAATGTTCGCTACATTACTAGGAACTAACGTAAAATTTACATAAATCGATAAAACTTAATAAACCTACACGCATTCATAAGTGTTTATTAGTAAATTAGTGCATTTTTATAAATACGCTAATTTATTATGTTACATAGCGGAAAGTAAACAAACTAGACTACCGCTATTCGCAACTATTTCAAGGATGGAATGAAGCAACTGCATTTGAATATGAAAATTATTGGAATATGCAATCTAATCCCCGAAAACAAAAAACGAAGCTATCTGTTCTCTTCAGTAGAGTTGTTGAACCAGCTGTTGGACCTTGATTTAGGCACTTTAACTGTATGCGAGTGAGCTAGAGAATGGAGTGAGTTTACGTCAGGAATTCTCAGTTCTCGAGGGATCCATCATCATTAATTTTTGTAGTGAAGGGAAAGAAAACCGAGTTGCTTTTTTTTCTAATTGAACCACCACCTAAGACAAACATGCACACATTCTGGCCACACCTTAGAGATCCGCGTTCGACAGCCAGAGACCGTCTACCACCTATGGACAATCGCATAACCAAGAGAAAAATTCTCATGGGACGGGATTCGGACCCGCGCATCGCACGGCGACTGATGACGAGTCCCTTAACGTCTACCCCTAACCAAAAAAGGCGGGACTTATACAACGTTGAACGTATTTTCCGGCCAAAATTCAAATATCAAGGTTCCTCCAAAGTAGATGTATTCGACTTCAAACGACTTTTGTTTATAAATACGTGACACGAATGATTAAACCCGGGAGGGTGTCTTGTTTACACTCGACGATTAAGCGTAATTAGGATTCGATGCGACCGATTACCGGGATCTTTAAATATACAGTATGGGTGTGTTTTCGACAAGTAAATGTGTTCGTTGCTTCGTGAAAATTATATGTTTTGTATTCGTTTAATCGTAAGTACTCACGCGGTCTCGCTCGCTGACCGGTTACAAGGTCTTTGCTGTTACTCTTTGGAGCATTGGCAAGCGTACAATACCGAGCTGAAATTAATTTGGTCCTCGTAATACAAGATCTGTCGCAAAGTGAACAGGATTTATGATACAAGTCTATTCAGCGGCAAAATGTTAGCCAGCCAAAATTTGTGATTACGCCAGAAGTGCGTGACTTCATCAAAAATGATCCAAAATCTTCATTGACATATCGCTGCTTCTCAAGAATAGTGACACTATCCAAAAATGAGAAAAATTAGTTGAAACTGCAGATCCACTCCAAATGTTGACGATTTTATCAGGAATAAAGACATTTGCAATAATTGCCTCAGTGTTTTCGCCACAGATGGCGCTAGGTCGTTGTTCGTTCATATCGAATGTTTTGGGTTTATGTCATGAATAACGTCATATTAGAGCAAAGTACGCTAATATCACTGGACAACAAATTTTAGTTTTTTAATTGTATCTTGTGGGAAAAGTGCACTTCTTTGTTAATTTTGGGGCGCTGAATCCAAAAATGACAATGAAATAAAAAAATTAGTTGCGGTTTAGAAAAAAACCTTTTTATTTTTAAGGATATATTAAAAAAAGTAACAAGATTCATATACTTAGAAGAATCACTATACGCGCTGTCTTTTTGCTGTTCTTTTATGGATCATTTCTGGAGCATCTCTACCAACAGTCCAACAGCAGTCTGCAAGCATGGAAGGATTCCACTTCCCCTGGTACCTTTTTCCATTGTTGAAATATCCTGATGAAAACGTTTGCCGTGCTCATCACTTACGGCTCCGCAATTGTCAGGAAAAAAGTCCAGGTGTGAGTGTAGGAAATGTATCTTAAGAGACATATTACAGCCCATCTTTTGATACGATGACAGCATATTTTTGACAAGAGTTTTATAGTTGTCAGCTTTTCTATTTCCCAAGAAATTAGTGACCACCAGACGGAAATCATTCCAAGCAGTTTTTTCAATACCTGTTAAAGTGTTTTCAAACTGTGAATCTTTCAAAATATTTCGAATCCGTGGCCCAACAAAAATACCTTCTTTAACCTTTGCCTCACTTAGTCTTGGAAATTTCTGACGCAGGTATTGAAAAGCTGACCCATCTCTACCTAATGCCTTGACAAAGTTTTTCATTAGGCCCAACTTGATATGCAGTGGTGGTAATAAAATTTTTTTCGAATCTACTAATGAGATATGCTGTACATTTTTTTGACCTGGCTCTAGAAATTGATGAACAGGCCAGTTTTGTACTGGTGTAATGAAGTGAATTTGCCCGACTGTCCCATTCACACAAAAAACAGCAAAACTTTGTGTATCCTAGCTGCAGCCCAAGTAAAAGTGCAACAACTTTCAAATCGCCACAAATATGCCATTGGTGCTCATCGTATTTTATGCATGTCAATAGGCTACTTCATATTGTTATATGATTCTTTCATGTGAACTGCATACCCTACAGGAAGAGATGGTAAAATATTTCCAATATGCAATAACACTGCCTTTAAACTCAATGTTGAACTGTCTATAAACAATCTCCATTCTTCTGGGTTATAGTTTATATTTAAAGCCGTCAGTAAGCCGTTAATGTTACTGCAGAAAACCAAGTTATTCTCCATATTGAAAAATGGTTCTAAGTCTTTGTAGCGTTTACGAAAAACACATACCGAAACATCGTCTTCTAACAAGTTCCACTGCTGCAGTCTTGATCCAAATAACTCTGCCTTACATTTTGGAAGTTCTAAGTCTCTTACAAGATCATTTAATTCTGACTGTGTTATTTTGTGCGGTTGGTGGCATGACGTGCTCGGTATAAAATCAGGATCTCTTGACGTTGATGGCATATCTTCTTCCTGACGAATCACTCGATCGCCATGATCTGATTCGTTTTCTGATTCGCAAGTGTAGGATTCTGGGGGTTTTGGAATAGGATTTTCGTCACTGTGAGGCACAGGTCTCATCGCTGATGGTATGTTTGGGTAACTACCCAGAAAAAAAAATCGGTTATTAACTAATAACCGATTTTTTTTTCTTGGACATACCTGTGGCTTGTCCAACACAAGGTACCATGCAAAAGTAACAATCATTAATATGATTTGTAGGCTCTCTCTAAACCATTGGGACAGCAAAGCGCATAGACCGTTCTTTGCCATTTAACCAGCTCCTCAGACTTGAAGCACATGTATTACAGCAGATGTGGGGTGCCCACTGTTTGTCTTGATCACCTAGTTTACAACCGAAATAAAGCTGATATGCCTTTGTTATTAGTGGAGTAATAGACCGTCTCTGAGACGCTAAAGTCACATCACCACACACGTAACAAAACTGATCTGGATTGTTTACACACTTTCGAGACATCTTGCAGGAACGCTGTCAGCCAACTGAGGGAAAAATGGCTAATATAAAACAATATAATGTACACGTATGTATAACGTAACACAATCATGCCGATTACATCATCTTTCCTTGCCGAATATAAAAATGTAGCACGTGCATTCTTCTGAATTACAGTATATTAACACTGTCACAGCAGGAACACATATAATTACCGTATCTCTAAAACTTGAACTAATATTGAAAAAATAAGTTTCATTCCGGTTTTAGCACATTAAAAATAGTAATAGTTTGTTGATTTTATTTAGGATATTTTTTGGCTGTTGATCAGTGTATCCGATCGTGTTAATCAAGAACAGTGACATAAAGTGCATTGTGACTATCTTCCTATAACACAAAAATTCGGAAAATGAATCATTCAAACCATCCGATGTTAAAATAAGGGTAGAACCTCAGCATTCTGGAACATTTTTCTACAAAAACTCATACAGTGGGACTGATTTTCGTCAAGTTGAGAATCGTTTAGAAGATCTCAGAAAATGAAGCAACAAGACGAGGTCCTAGAGTTACTCTGAATAAAGGATAGAGAGAAAAAGAAAAGCGCCTTACTTAATTTAGAAAAAAGAATATACAGTGGACCCCCCCCCCCCTGTCTAATCCGGCGCCCCGTGTAATCCGACATGTCTTTGAATATGTATGACATACATACGTATTTGACAATCTTCGCTAATGTAGATCATGCAGGTTTGAACAGGTTACAACTTGTACGTGCCACCGCTATCGTGCTCGACGCGTAAGCATTGAACTGTATTCATCGAAGAAACAAAGTAAAATCAAACATATACACCCGTATTGCACGTGATCAAGAACTTAACCGTAGGAGACGCTACAGGGCCGTATCAAGCTATTGTGACTGATCTATCAAAAAATGTCGTACAAGATATGTGTTGCTGTAAATTCTATCAAAAGCATAGTGAATTATCAGGAATATACCACGCCTTTCTAATCATATTTCGACATTAGGAATCAGTGCAAAAAATTCTGTATTCACCATTTCAGCAAAATGTTACTAAAACGCACACGAAAAAAACTTGTGGACCATCTCAATTGAAATTGTTCATATTTTATTATTAACTTACATATATACCCAATAATATTTACAAATCAACCTTCTATTCACAATGCAGAGCAAATAGAAACTACAGACGTAGTAGTAGTAGTACAAAAGTTTATTACAGACTCCATAAAGTTTGTTAGTTTGATTGCTATTAAAATTTACATGAGAAATAGGAAGAAGGTCAAAATGGCACTATTATGCTTTGGAACTCCTAAATTAACCCTAATTTTGTGTAATTATAAATTTGGAATTTCCACATTAATAACTAGAAACTTACACTTTGATTGCAGTCTATAATGAACTTACCTGTCTTGCCAAAAAGCCCGTTAAACTGTCAGTCTTAATGGTATCAATCGATTTATATGCTGTATTCCGAGGAGCTTGAATCATCAGAATTGTTGATGTCAATTATAAGGGGTTCAACTTGGGTGTCAATGATATTGTCCATATCCCACATTTTGGTTTCAACCTTCTCTTGGACATGGTCAATACATGTTCTCCATTTTGCTGGCGTAATTGAGATAAGCCACTGTTGAATGTCTGCCTTTTTGGTGGCCATTGTTGAAATTTTTTCCAATTTTCTGGAGTGGTACGGGGCATTATCCATCACAATAATTGCGTTATCATCAAGTGTCGGCAAAATTTTTTTGAACCAATTTTCAAATGAGTTACCATCCATTTCTTCGTGATAGTCTCCAGTTTTTTTGGATTCAAATGCCCACAATGCTTCAGGAACAAATCCATCTACGCTACCTATGAGGCAAATGATCAGGCGTTTTCCCTTGCCTGAAAGTAATTAATTATTTTACTTCTCAGCGAGCGCACTAAATGACGAAATTAAGCAACTTACTCTTTTTAGGTTAGTGTAGGATAGGGTCTTAGATTAGTTTTTGGGTGAAGGAAATACTCAGAAACTTGGATGAGATAGCAAAACTGAGTTCGGAGCTTCCAAATCACTGATTCGATCAGAAAATGAATTATCTGAATCCAAAAAAGTTCATATACTTCGAAACTTACCTGCAGGATTTTTCAATCCCGTCGAAAGGCCATCTAAAAAAGCCTGCCTTGAGGACCTCACAGATCTGTCTACCCAAACCTTTCCCTGCGTATGCCCCGCGTTCACCCATGTTTCGTCTAAATAATAAATTTTTCTTCCTTCAGCGCGGAATTGCCTAATTTTTCTAAGGTATTCTCTCCTCCAGATAACAATTTCCTCCTTTTCTATCAATAAACTATTCCTTCCTCTTTTCAAAAATCGAAAGTCTAGTTCTTTCAACAGCTTATGAAACGTAGATCTTTTAAAATTTGGCAGGTCCTCATCATCATTCACTTGCTTCAATATTTTATCTATTGTAGGTATTTCATTCCTGAAGAAAAAGTGATGTACTTTTCTTCTAATGGCACTTTTATCAAAGTCATCTATTTTTTCGATGATTTTTTTTCTCGCTGGATATGTTTTTGGCTCAGATAGTGAGTGATTTTGTCTATATTCCTTCAAGATTTTGTAAACACTTGATCGACCTACTCCAGAAATTTCAGCAACCTTACTTACGATATTTTCTATAGCCAATCCACTATTCTCTTGCATCTGGTTCTTGTAGATATTTAGAATAATTTGTTTTTCACCTGCGCTAAGATGAAGCTTTTTAGCCCTTTTGCTGGGTGGCGTTAAGCTGATTTCAACCACTTCATCAGGTGTATCTGTGTCAGACATTTTAGACTAATATTAAATTTCCGCAAGAAAAATCAAGTCAAGACGTGCATAAAACGTTCGCGCTCATAAACGGGTATCCGTAACTGATTAGAATCCTGTGCGTGGTGACGAACCATCAACGTGACGCTGAGAGTTCCCTCTACTATGCAGCGTTGCCAGGCTTAATGTCACAATGATCATGTTTTATTGGGAAAATTGTCAGAAATCGCCGAATGTTGAACAGAAACATTACAAGAAGTCTAACCTTGAAATGTGAGGCTACAAATCGATATTCTAATAGGGGGGAAGGGTAGGGAGCTGTTATGGTTCCTATTAACCTTGGTGAAAGTTGGAAACGGTAATATCATATATGGCATACATTCGGTTGAAGGTGTGTGCACGGAAAATAGATTGCGGATAGGATTTTAATAGATAAATCTGCACAAAAAACACAAAAGGAGATTTTTGTATTTCCCTGAAGAATATCTCAGGTTATTTCAGATGTACTCATCGAAACTTTATGGAAGGATTATCGAAACCCTATTTTCAATTGCGATAGGGCCACATACCTCGACATCGCATTAATGTGAAAAATAAGACAATAGAAAAAAATTCCCTCACTGATGCTATCTCTTAGGAAAAATTTAACTATAAAGATTGCACAAAAATTTTCTTCACCTTTTTGAGCTTGTTTTCGCATCTCCGTATATGCCGTTCATAATTTGCTGCAGATCAAATTGGAATATACCTGTGATGTGATGCCATTTATTGTTACATAATGTCCTTTACCACAGTTATTGCACGTATTGCACCAACAGATTGATTTGTGATCCATGCGAATGTGATCAACCACTCTGGCGAAAACTCGCCGAGCGTGGCAACCGTGCGACTTTCTCTGGAGGCTCGTCGCTACAAGCCAATCAGGAAGAGGCCGACAGAGCGCCATGGCTACCGATCACGCGTTGATCACGAATCAACCACTGTTTACGATTACTTTGTAGCTTCGTTAGATACACTTTAGTTTGAATTTGATTACTGGTGATAGCGGTACGGCCTAGCGTGCGTTCATTGTTTACTATTTATTCATTGTGTATTAAGTATAGTACCTAGCAATGTCATCACAAACTCAGAAGCGAAAGCACAAAACATTGACAATTAAAGAAAAATTTGATATTTTAGACCGCTTAAATCGCAATGAAACTTTCAGTAGTTTAGCAAGTGAATACGGCGTAGGCCGATCTACAATTTATGACATTAAAGAGACAGACACTCAAGAAAGATGAACATCCAGAAGTGGAAGAAGCTTTGTACATGTGGTTTCTTCAGGAGAGAAATAGGCATGCACCAATTTCAGGACCCATGTTGGCCATGAAAGCTAAGTTTTTTTATAAGGAAATAACAAAAAAGATGATTTTGTGGCCAGCACAGGATGGCTAGAACATTTTAAAAGTCGTCATGGCAAACGTTTAATGACTATTACAGGAGAGAAACTTTCTAACGATGCCACCTGTATAGAACCCTTTAAATTAAGATTTTTGCAAAAGGTGAACGATTTAAATCTTGACCCGTCACAGGTGTACAATGCAGACAAATCAGGGCTTTTTTGGCGTGTGATGCCTAACAAAACTTTCGTTTTTACAAGGTGCCCTTTTGTAAAAAATTCCGGACTATAAGGGGTCTTAGGCAGTGCCCTATAATCCGACAAATTCGATAGTCCGACACTGCACTGCATAATGTTTGTCGCATTACCGGAGATCCACTGTAATACCCCGATACTATGAGAGATTTTACAATAATTTGTATCCAATATTTGTATTGTACTTGTTTTTTTTTCTGATTTCTTAGTTCCAGGTAGCCTTTAAAATGTTGTTAGTTTTGTATCATTGATAGTAATCCCAAAATGAATTTTCCCTCTTTGTTCTGTAACCCCGAATTATTTATCATATATTTTTTTGAAATGCATTATTTTTTTTAGGAATAATGACACATTCCTATAAAGTTGCAAAAAAGTAATAAAATGGGATATTTTCGAAAACATACTGATCTTTTTTTCAACGAGTCTGAAAGTTCAATGAACGTTATTTAATTGATAAATTCAAATTATCAACTTTATCTTCAGTTAGCCGAAATTGTTCTTCAAAAAATATTAAAAATGTCTCTCGAAAAAAGATTTTCTTGAACAGCGATATTTAATTTATTTAATATCTCTGAAGATTCAATCCATGGCCTTTGACCAAGAATTTGGGCATGAGCGAGGTGTGTTTATGGACGACCAAAAATTGCTTCGAGAGATCTCATTAAAGAGGCCAGAAAAGACAAAAACTTCATCATTGTGACTGGTGACGAAATGTGGTATTTTCAATACGATCCCGAAACCAAGCGTAAAGTACCGAATGGAAGCATCCAAGCGAGCCAAATCCGACGCTTGTCCGATTTTTTTGACAAAAAACTGCATTTTAACCATCAACCACTCCCTAGATTCTCCTGTTACGACACCGTGTGACTATTTTCTGATCGATAAACTACATTTGGCCATGAAGGGACACAGGTATGCCGTCCAAAAGGTGTCAACGATCATTCTGAAGGACATTCTGGGAAGGAGACTATTTTGAATAAAATAAATTCGACTTTCCGAAACAAAAAATGTTTGTTCCTTTTTTCTTTGTCCTGTTTACTTTGCGACAGACTTTGAGATCAGATCATAGTTAATCTACTGAATATATAGGGTTGTCCAAATCAAGTTGGGTACTTTATTTTGAAGGTTCATTTATACCATTTATGTATGGAAAATAATATCGCTCAAAGGTTCACCACGACTGGATTTACAGACGTCCACGCGATGGTCGAAATTTTCAATGACATTTTGCAACATGGTCGATTCTATGGCATTTATCTCGGCAATGATGTTGTTTTTGAGTTCTTGGAGGGTGGCTGGTTTGTTGACGTAGACTTTGCTTTTCAAATATCCCCATAAAAAGAAGTCCAAGGGAGTCAAATCGCACGATCTTGGTGGCCATGGCGCATTTCCTCTGCGCGAAATCACGCGATCACTGAAGGACTGCAATCGATGGATATTGACGTTGGTTGTGTGGCATGTTGCACCGTCTTGTTGGAAATAAACATCGTCCATATCCATTCCTTCAAGTTGCGGCAAAAAATAGTCCTCTATCATCACGTGATATCGCTCAGAATTGACGGTAACGGCGTCCCCGGCCGCATTTTCGAAAAAGTAAGGTCCGATGATGCCTTTTGACCACAATGCACACCACACAGTCACTTTTTGAGGATGCATCGGCTCACGGGGATTTTCGTTCGCCCAGATGCGGCAGTTTCGCTTGTTTACCGTCCCATTAAAAGTGAAATGCGCTTCGTCGCTGAACATGATTTTTGATGAAAAATTGGCATCAATTTGGCGGTGTTCAAGGAGCCAATCTGAGAACGTTCGGCGCGAAAAATGGTCGGCCCGACGCAGCTCTTGCGTCAATTGGATCTCGTAGGCGTGTACATTCAAATCCTTGTGGAGAATGCGGAGCAAACTGGTTCTCGAAATGCCCAATTCTTGGGATCGACGCGTTGTTGATTGTTTCGTATCGTCTCTCACACTCTCCTTCACAACAGCAATATTTTCCGGTGTGCGAACGCTCCTTGGCCGGCCAGAGCCTGGCAGATTTGCCACAGAACCTGTTGCCTCGAATTTACGCACCAGACGACCGATGGTTGTTTCGTTTGGGCGGTTGTTGCGACCGAAATGTTCACGAAGCGCGCGAAACGTGTTTTTTATTTTTGCACCATTTTTGTAGTGCTCTTGAAAAACTTTAATGCGGTCTTCAATCGAATACGACTCCATAGCGATCAATGGTAAACATTCAACTAACAAAATGACATGTCGGTGACAGAAAACAAAGATAGTGTCTATGTCAAATTGACGTTTACTTTCCTGCGTCCCTATTGTACAACCCTTCATGATATTCGGTTATTATCTAGTCAATCAAACTCATCTTCTCTTCTCGTTGGCCAAGCTTTTGGCCATAACATACAATAGTGTTTCTAAGAATTAGAGACTTTTCCGCACCGAAGCAGCCGCGCAAATACAAGCCTAAATACCAGGGCCCGGCGGCAGTTATGAGGAGCTAAACTGTGCTTATCTGATATTTGAACTGCCTAAGGTATCTTGATACCCTAGGGATAAAGGAGCGGGCGTATCGGCCAGTTGTGGATGTTGTGTAAATTTAGGAAGAGTTACCTATGTGCATAATCATTAAGAACTGGCTTCCTAAATATCGCACCAACGTGTCAAACTTATGTTTACATAAGGTTATGTCACACTGTCTAACGTTGGTAAAATAAATTACTACGAAACTCTTTTTAGTCTCTTCGAACACATCATCCCTCTAATTAACTACCCGCATTAGGAATTAGCACATCGCGTGTACGAAAGCAAAATATGAAAATGAATCACCCTCGCTGTACGTAATTTACTGTTATTACAAGAATTTGCAATATTCGTTTCCATTGAATAAACAAATAAATCACATTAACAATATCAAATTGTTTTCCGTTACCATTTTTGGAATGAGTAGAGTAACGATAGAATTTACGGAATTTATACTGCAAGTCGAAAAAATGTGCAATATGATCATTATATCATTGACTTTCATTCACCGTCATCTATCAAGGACTCGATATTGCGTATTGAATATTGCTCTTCGATAATGGCTGTTCTGTGGTAATGTTTAGATATAAATCGTTGGCAGTAATAGAAGCTATACTAAGTGACATATAAATCCGAATACCCAGTTTAAATGGTTTTATTTTAATAAAAGTTGGTGAATGTATTTATCTTACTGTAAATAACAAATGAAAAAATTTTCAGCCTTATCAGTTGGACATTCCGGTTTTTATACTGCTTTTTTTTAATTCACTAACGCTCTAAAGATGAATATTTCAGCCGCAGTAAAGAATCAACGTTGGCGAATTTTGGTTCTTGACATCCTTTACGATCGGTTACGATGCCTAGAGTACGGAGACCTGTACGATTTCGTCAACTTAGTGAGTTTGATAGGGGCCGTATAGTGGGACTTCGGGAAGCTGGACTTTCTTTTCGGGCAATTGCAGTTAGAGTGCAAAGAAGTGTAGACACTGTGGTTAGGTGTTGTCAGGCATGGCCTCGGGAAGGCCGTACGCAAAGAGCAAGGGGCACTGGACGCCGCCGTAGAACAACAGACCGTGAAGATCGCCGCCTAAGATTATTGGCCTTAAGGGACCGTTTCTCCACTACCAGGTCCATTGCAAATGAATGGTTTGGAGAACACGGAAGACCTATTGGCATGCGAAGTGTTTACCGACGAATGAGAAGTTTTGGCTTGTTTTCATACCGGCCACACTGGGTCCTCCCTTTAACTCGAGAACACCGACGTAATCGCCTTGAGTGGTGCAGACAACGGTCACTCTGGGATCAGGAATGGAACAGTATTGTCTTTAGTGACGAGTCTCGATTTTGTTTAGGCATGCACGATGGTCGTGCCAGGGTTAGAAGGCGACGTGGTGAAAGGAGGAATCCACAGTTTTTCGTTGAAAGACATGTTCATCACACTGTTGGAGTTATGGTTTGGGCTTTAAAGCAGTGCAATCATTTTGAAATTCTTATCATTTACTTATTACGCTTCATTAAGTACTTATACAAAATTTTATTAAAATAAAACCATTTAAACTGGGTGTTCGGATTTATATGTCACTTAGTATATTTCTATGAATAATGAAACGTATTTATTGAGCAGTTGGTATAACCTATGATGAATTTTACATGTTTTACAAGTTGCTGAGGCTCCATATGAATGTGGATGAAAATAGTACTAACTTGTATTTTTGAAAAAAAAAAATTATTTATAAGGTCAATAGTTTTGAACAGTAACATTCGAATAGAACGAGAACAATAGAAAATATCGAATAGTCTCTTTACAATTAATGTTCAAAGTGACCAGACAAGAAAACAAATATTTGACAGCTGTCGAATTATTTGATAGAATAAACTAATTCAATTGTTGTTATCACATACAGTATATTCAGATAAGAGATAGACCGGATGTAAACAAAAGGTTCGGGTGATTTTCACGCTAACGCCGCCGTCTCGACGTAAAACAGGAGCCCTCATTGGTCAATTCGCAATTAAATGCGTATGCCGAGCGGCAGAGCAGTCGTATCAAGGCAGAGTCACATTCAGGTTCAGACGTGTTACGTATGTCGTGTGCATCATTGCAATTTGATATTTCTTTGGACGTTTTCGTTTGTTATCTTATTAAGTTGTTGAGTTTGTCGTTGTTATTGTTATACCTTGTTATTGATTGTTATTGTTATCAACTGCTTGCGCAAAATGCCCAGTAGTACAGATACTGCCGATGAAGTTGTAAACTCCTGTAGTCCACCTAGGAAACGCTCTAAAGAGAGACACCTGAGTGCAGAAATGAAAGAGGTCATTTTGAATATATATAAGATCGAGCGCGAGGAGAACGAGGCATCAACCATCAAAGAAATTGTTGTGAAGGTTTCTCACAAAGTTGGGGTGTGTCGCGCATCAGTGTTTAATGTGTTAAGACAATACAAAAAAAATCACACCTTTTCTGAGCCAATGACCAGTAAACATCGCAAAAGTATTGTTAAATCATTGGATGAAGCTGATAAGCATGCGATTAGGAGGAAAGTGCATGAATTTTTCTTACTATAGATAAAGTACTGCAGGAGGTAAATGGAGAAACAACGTTGCCAAATTTCAAACGATCAACTTTCCATGCGTTACTGAAGCATTTAAATTTCAAATGGAAAAAACGGGGTCGTAATAGTTTACTACTGGATAGAGAAGAAATTGTGCTATGGAGGAGGGATTATTTAACAAAAATTGGGAAATATAGAAATCAAAACAGGAAGATTTATTACCTTGATGAAACATGGGTAAACGCAGGACACACTACAAGTAAAGTATGGGTTGATGATTCTGTAACTTCATCCAGGAGGGCCTTTCTAGATGGACTGTCCACCGGATTAAAAATCCAGCAGGTAAATACGAGTAATAGACAACAATCGGATGTTTTTCAAACCTTGGGAACAAGGTTCTAAACATTAATTCCAGGGGGCAGATAAAACATATTACAAGTAACAAAACTTTTATAACTTTCGATAAAATGCGTGGATGTTTTATTGTCATTTTCATTTGTTAGAACTTTTTTAAGCCATGTTTTTATGTGTTTTCGATATTTCAATAATTTTTTAATATAATCTTAAAATATGTCGAATATTATAAACTTAAAAAAAGTTACTAAGTTTTATATTGTGTACCGTTCCTTATATTTCTAATCATTTTAATTCATACTTTAAGCTTTATAAAGTTATAATTTGTTAATATTAATATTTGCGCGTATTTCAGGTTCCTGATCATTCATTTTTTAAAGGTTTATAACTTTAAATTAAATTGTGAAGCGCTGAGTAATCATACGACGTTCAATATTCTTTCTTTCAATATGACTGAATAATCCCAATTATAGCAATCTGATACTCATGTCTCAATGTTTTTTCGCTGAATGTGATGAAAACATTTGAAATAGGTTCGCTTATTGAAATAAATCTACACCAGTTAGTACTTCGATTTCCAGGTAAAGGGAAAAGGCTCATTATCTGCCATATGGCAGTGAGGATGGATTTGTTGTAGACCGTCTGTGGTGCTTTGAGTCTAAGAAAACTGGAGATTACCACGAGGAAATGAATGGCGAGAAGGTCCCAAAAACGGCTTCAAGGAAAGTTGATGTTCAAAATTGGCTCCGCTCGAAAAATATCAACTTTGAAGAAGCAATGCTGAAAGTACAATTATTAAGAATTGTCAAGGATCACAAGGCGGAATATCAAAAATACGCCATTGACGAAATGGCAGCAAGTCAAAATAAAAACTGTGCTCCGTTTGCCTCCATACCATTGCGAGCTCAATCCCATTGAGCTCATATGGGCAGAGTTAAAAATTATATAGCTAAGCACAATACAACTTTTAAATTTTGTGACCTCAAAGGACTTTTCAAAGAAGCACTAGAATTAATAACAGCGCAAAAATAGGAAAACTGTATTAAGCACGTGAAAGACAAAGTTGAAAAGAGAATGTGGGAACTGGACAATATTTTAGAGGAACAAGTCGAGCCATTCATTATTGACGTTGGTGCTTCAGGCAGTAGCGATGATGAAAGCTCATCAAGCTCATCTTTCCAATAAAAGATGTCGTTCATCAAATTCGGTAAGTTATAAGTAATTACACATCGAATTGTGCTAATTTACTAAAAAGTTACGCAAAGCAGCATCTACTATCTAAAATATGTACTGCGTGACTCTTAATACGTCCCTGCCGAATGTTACAGCGTTCGATGATCACGTGGTCTTGTTTATGTCCGGTCTATCTCTTATCTGAATATACTGTAGATTACGAGAAAGCATTATGATTTTAAAAAGTTTGAAACACCTCGTATGACAAAAAATCAACATCATTCACATTAACTATTATTAGTCTTTTCTCACAACCAATTTAGCGGCATCTTTGTTGACTACATCCTGACATTGTATAAATTAGAATCGCCTATTGATGAGTAATGCCCTATATTGTTCCGAGACAACGTTCGGTAGTGAAATTAAGTGCTTCCACAAGCTATATTATGATGAATTGTTTCTGATAGATTAACTTCAACAACTCATACGTCTACGATGAACTATCGCGGATATTTTTGCAGTAATGGGCATAATACCGTCCTCCTTACTTATCGTATAAAGTTTGATAGCTGAAATGTGGGGCGACGAAACCGATGCAAAAACCATTTTTCCGGGGCAGCCGCAATTTCTAACACTGTATCGACATCGAATTTGGAATCCGCGCACCCGATTTACCCAGGAAACAAGCTTCCATCTCGATCATAGACGCGCAACAGTTTTTAGATATTTTTTATTAGTCGTTTTTTGACAAAGTTGAATTCTTGCCAGTATCTCAAAAACGAGGCATTTTCGGACTGGATTCGGTTTGAGCGACCCAAAAAGCGTTATACAGGGTCTCCGCAAAGTTGGGGTTCTCCTTTACACGACGTGTAGATCTTGAAAACATAAGCAATTTTTCTTATTACCATATACACCAATGTCTTAAGGGAACCGAGATAAAGGGTTCTGCAACATCAAAAATATCTGAATACCGTCCTGTAGCCGCGACATCACCGACTGGTACAAGGTCACTGGCTCAACCCGACGACAGAACTGGGTCGGGGTCAGTGTGTCCTGTGTCAGGTCAGTATGCAACCTTCAACCGACGGTTACGGTCACGCGTGTAGAGGTAATCGCGTAGACGAGAATCCCTCAACAAGCACTAGAGACGTGGCTAGAGAAGTGCAAGTATCAAAAACTAAAGTGTGGCAAACGCTGCGTGAAGATGGGCTGTATCCGTTTCACGTCCAACGTGTACAAGCCCTTCAACCTGACGATTTTCCAGCAAGAGTGCGGTTTTGTGAGTGGTTGTTGCATCAACATGACAATAATCCGGACTTTTTGAAGTGCATATTGGTGACAGACGAATCTACGTTCACGCGTAATGGGGTGAATAACTTTCGCAACACTCATGTTTGGTCAGTAGAAAATCCGCACGCTGTCCGTCGGGCACATTTTCAACAAACATTTTCGGTGAATGTTTGGGCTGGCATGGCAAATCGATTGGACGGGATGCAATACCTAGACTTTTCACGCAACATTTTGCCTTCCTTGTTAGAAGATGTGCCATTAAGTGTAAGACAATCAATCTGGTTTCTGCGTCTGCTCGGTAGCGCGTCAGCTGATTTCATTTTCTGTTGGAGCGGTATGATTTCGGGCAGAGACGTACTTAGCCCTTCTCGTCAACTGGAGAGTGAGTACTTTTTCCTTTATTTTTTTTACCTGGTCGCCCTGGTTTCACTACACATTACCTTTGTTATTTCAAGGGTAGTTGTTTCTGAAAAGGTAAACCCCAACTTTGCGGACACCCTGTATAAGACACGTTCCCGACTGACCCATTTTGTGCCTTTTTGGTAACAAATACCCCTATACATGATAATTATACGTTAAAATGCTTTAAATGCGGTTCAAATGAACTTTATTCCACATGTTTTGGACTGCAAATACCGAATCCGAAGTCGTTTCACGTGTATCTTGTCTCGTTTATCATTTAGATTTATTTATTTATCTATACTACGAGTATATCGTAACGTAAAAGTGGCAGTTGAAAATTTCAGTTTCATCTTGGAGTGTCTGTTATTTTTTGTTGCACATTCAGATATACTCAACATAAAAAGACTGAAATAACATATTATAGCATTTTTAGAATTAGTTGTTGAGTTATAAGCGATTCAAGGTAAAAGGTATGTACTAAATGTATACACCAACAAAAAGCTTCAAAATGAGGTATCGCATGACTGCGCCTTCCATCTTTTGTAATGTTCCAAGCAGGGGTATTAAGTATGACTGACATAATCTTTTATGAACTGATGACAACGTCGCGTGGTAAGCGCTGACTCAACCTACTTGAGGCTATTTTTTTAAATTGATCATTCGATCACATACTGAGAGTTCCTACAAAGCTTTTGTCTCGGTTTTAATTTGTCCGTTAGAAGTTAAATCTGTTGAAACGTGTTGGCCGCACAGAGTGTGTTAACCCGAACGTTTATTTTGGAAACAGTCCGCCTGTGTTTCGGGACATTTTCACGACATACCTTTACTAGAAAACGTGGGGACCAGAGAAGATGAAAATAGATGTCGCCTCGATAAATCTAACAGACATGGCATTCCGAGGAGAAATGAAAAATTAATAAAAACCGAGAATACATTTTTGAAGTAGATCCGGGAACGACCTTGTGTTGCAAAGGGGGAGTTATTTTTTAGAAAAGTTGCTAACCCAGGAAAGAGAGCAAAAAACTTATTGTTCGCAGTCCAGCAAGCAAAGTTGACGTTTGCCGAGGAGCGATAGAAACTGACAGACTTATGCCCCTAGAGTGACAAGGCAGCGAAAGCTCTGGTTAAGAGCCGTATTGTAGGAAACCTTAATGGCTCTCTTGATATTCACTATATTGTCAATCCTCCTTCATCAAAGCTGGGGTATTTCTAAATTTCTACTGTTCCGTGTCAGCGTCAGCGCTCTTTTATTGTGAGGCTACGTTTTCAAATTTCAACATAATCGTGTAAATATTTTTTAAGATATTAATAAAAATGTATCACCCTGTATGGGGCCGTCCAAGTACTACGTGAGCACTATGGGGGGGCGGGGGGGTCTTTGCTTTGCTTATTTTGGATGACATGGGGGGTAGGGGAGTCTAGATGATGATTACGTCATCGGTAGTTATTTACTTTTTTACACGAATGGCAACCCTCACATTGTCTTTTCTTGAAAACGAAACGCATTTTCGGGGATTCCCGCAAATAATGCATACGTTTAGTGAACAGCGCGCGGTAATTCCCCTACTCGCTTCAGAACCGAGTAGGGGAATTACCGCGCGGTGTTCATTTGTCTAAATTTCCTCTATCAGTCTATCGTTTCCTTTGGATACTACAGCGAGTAGACGTATTGTAAGCATAGTAAAGCAAGTTAACATTTGTGTTACCATTGATTCCATTAGCCAAAGTTTAATGTTTAAATAAGATGTCGTTTCACATAGACAAATCCAAGTTATACCAAAAATTGTTTGAAAGTTTTAAAAAATCTCATGCTAGAACGAAAGTAAAAAATGTACAAAAGTTAGTTAACGAAGTGTGGCGAAATTACAAATTACAAGCAAAATCCGACAAGGAACTAGATATTATTGTATCTAAGAATAAATCCAATCTACTAAATTTTTTTTCTACGGTGAGTGACGAAATCATTTTAGGTACCTATGAGTACTAGAAATATTAGAAATCGCCAAAAAGTTTCTTTTTACTGATTAGAAAATATTATGGCCTATCTCAAAGTATAGAGGTAATATTCATTATATTATAGATTTATTTCTTATGATTGATTCCGTCAATTGGTCACAAAGTACAGGATGTTAGTTTTATACATATACAGTGAAAGCTCTCCTTGCGGACAGCTCCTATAAGCGGACATCTCTTTTAACCGAACAAAGTTCCTGGAACCGAATTTCAGCCATCAATTTTCAATGTTAAATGCATTCCGATAAACGGACGCTCTTATAAACGGACGCGGACACTAGATTTTCCTGTATGTGATCAAAAAATCTCCCATAAGCGGACGCGAAACTCTAATACCCGGACGATTTTTTAGTTCCGCTTATTGCAATGCACATATCTACATACATAAAATTCGGTAATTCCCCGATTTATATTAGGTGATTCCCCATTTACGCATTTCGTTGGGTAGCCTGTATGTAATCTTGTGGCTTGTCTTCAGTTCAGGCAAATTCGTAGTTGATTGAGTTACGTATTTTATTATTGTAACTGTAAAATGGCACCAAAAAAAAAGGATGCTCTCGTTAAAGGAAAAGATGGAAGTTGTTAACGTATTAGACAGAGAAAGTGTTTCAGTTCGTCATTTGGCAAAGAGGTTTAATATTGGGAAAACGCAAGCAGCTGAAATTGCCAAAAATAAGGAAGATATCAGGAGTAAATGGCAATCAGGAACTAATATAAATCAAAAGAAGGATTTTTTAAAAAAGGAAGGTTTTGCTAAAGACAAAACATGTTTTGAGTGGTTTGTGAAAGCTAGAAGTCAGAACATTCCAATCTCAGGGCCGTTAGTGAAAATGAAAGCTAAAGAAATCGCCACTACTTTGGGCTATAATAATTTCAGTGCGTCCGACGGGTGGCTGCAAAAGTGGCGCAAGACACATAGTGTGAGTTTCAAATGCATATCTGGCGAAGCTGCTGCAGTAGATCAAGTTGATGTGTCACAATTTTTGGAGAAACTTCCGTCCATGTTGCTTGGCTACAAACCAGAAGATGTGTACAACGCAGATGAGAGTGGACTTTTTTTCGCGCATTGCCCTTTAAAGGAGAAACATGTGTGGGTGGAAAGTTGTCTAAAGATAGACTAACCATTTTATTCTGTGCAAATATGGCCGGTGAAAAATGCGATTTGATTGTGATCGGGAAAGCGGCTCGGCCCCGTGCTTTAAAAAACGTTGCTATTAAGGATCTACCAGCGACTTGGAAATCCAACAAAAAGGCATGGATGACCCGAGAAATCAGGTCTGAGTGGTTAGTCGAATTCGACCGGAAAATGAGAATCCAAAAAAGGCAAGTTCTTTTATTTTTAGACAATGCATGCTCTCATCCTCGTGATATGAAAATGAAAAATGTGAAAATTATATTTTTACCGCCAAACACAACTTCTGTTTGTCAGCCCATGGATCAAGGTGTCATACAGAACTTTAAATTTTATTATCGGCACTTGATTTTAAAACATATTTTAACAAAAATTGACGATGGTCTAAGCTTATCTGAGCTTACAAAGTCTATCAATGTGTTAGAAGCTTTGTATTTTATAAAAACAGCATGGAATAAAGTAAATTCCTCTACAATTAAACACTGTTTTGGCAAAGCTGGATTCAGAAAAAGTGAATCTAGCTCAGAATTTGCTGAGCAAAATTATTGCGATGCTGAAGACGATCTGCCCTTAGCGACACTTGCTCAGTTACTGCGACATGCCAAACATTTAGGAGTAACAGATCCCCAGAAAGTAGATGATTTCCTGGCCATAGGCAATAACATAACAACAGAAGAAAATGCCATTGGCAACTTTTCGAATTTGGATGTAGAAAGCCCAGGCCAACTTGAATATGGTAGTCGAAACGACTCAGAAGAAGAAGTGGAACTGGTGGACTCACTAAGCGGTTCAAAAACGATAAATTCATATGGGGAAGCTCTAAATCATATTTCTATATTGAAAAAATTTGCTAAAGATGATTTCACTGCATTTCAACATTTGAAAAATTTAGAAAGTTATTACGAAAATTGTCTCCTTCAGCAAAAGATGGTGAAATTTCGTCAGACAAACATTTTAAACTTTTTTCAACAAGCTAAAGAATAATGTTTTTTTTAAATTCTCGTACCATGTATTGAAGCATTTATGTTTTTGTATGCATATATGTATATAAATTATATAGATATATAGCATAAATACATACTTTAAAAATGTGGCGAGTTTCTGTTTCATTTTTCTCATAATTATAATACCTCATTTCCTCATGATTATATACCCCGTTATTTATACTCTATACTTACATACTCTCTTTTAAACGGACACCTCCCATAAGCGGACAAAAGTTACGGAACCGTGAGTGTCCGCTTATGGGAGCTTTCACTGTATACAGAAAACTAACACCCTGTATTTTGTGACCGGAACGAATTGCTCGTTTAAACATATTAGATTTAAAGCCATAGGGTTTTGTATTTACCATATATATTGCCATACTTTGTATTTATGTAGCTTAATAAGAGAATCTTTAGCAGTAGCCATAGAAAGTTTTTATTTTTAGGGAACCTGTAAACCTGCAGAAAAAACACAAATACAGTCAGCTTCAAATATTAAAAAAGAGGAAGAAGATAAAATAAAACCCGGTAATAAATCACAACTGCAATGCGAAATTAATGAAAATACAGATAAACAGAGAGCAAAACCTTCCCAGGAAGCTATGAAAAATAAGATTACTCTACTCGAAAAAATCTGAATGCTTTGTATTCTGCCAGATACTATGCCAAGCCGTGCTGAAGCTGATAAACAGATCATTAAGTTGCGCGAGGAAATAAAAACAGCAAAACAGTCTTTAAAGAGGAAGGTTCAAAACGCAGTTGCCCAGAAGAAACACAGGGATGGTATGAAAAGAAAGTTAGAAGATATTTGTCATGAAAATCCAGAAATAAAAAAAGACTATCTCTGAGGGATTCAGTGGGGCGTCCTAATTTTGAAAGCAATCAACATTCACTATTGAAAACAATCGCGGATATAGCTTTATTTGGTAGTGCAGCAGATGATAGAAAACGAACGGAATCAATTCGCAGCGTAACAACTCTTGATGAACTCACACAAGAATTACGTAAAATAGGATTTGACATTAGTCGCAGTGGGACATATCTTCGTTTGATTCCCAGAAAATCTAATTCTGCAGAGGGACGAAGGCATGTATCGACAGTCCCTGTTAAGCTCATTCGGTCTCAAACTGATCACCACAAGAGCCACTTAGATAGCAAGTTCGCTGAAACATCAATCCATTATTTAGAGAACATAGCATCCATACTTGGACCAGATCAAGATGATAAAGCTCGAATTCCTAACTTTTTTCATATTTTTTAACAACGAATCACCCTCTAAAATATCTCCGTCTATTTTTCGAACACCCTATATAGCAGACGATATAAATCGAAAGCGTGAAGCAGTTGATGCACATGTATATTTGTAACATAACCTCAAAATAGAGCGCTGACACGAAACCGTAGAAAACTATGAAAATCAAGGAAGCCATAAAGGCGTCAATTATAGGAACGACCCTAAATATTTCCCTCGCCTTTCGTGGCTACAGGAATGCCGCAGTAACTTGGGAAACATCTAGCCTGTCTAATGTCTAATGGAGTTTTAGAGATCCTAATTTTTGGATGTAAGTACCATTTCAAACTGTATCAAACGTTTTTATTGCGCATTAAGGTGAAATTTATGAAAATTCTATACATAAACACCTGCTCAGGATATGAGCTGTTTTATAGTTGCCGAAATGCAATGAAAGGCTTCTGTCAGAACAAATAATGGGTGATTTTTTTGCTAGTATCTTTTTGGCAACACTGTTTTTGACAGATGACGCGTGAATCGTGTCTTGTGTCATTGTCAAACTTGTTCAGTTTGGTCTATAATTTTACCATGAATCGACTTACGAACGAACAACGCTTGCAAATTGTTGAATTTTACTATCAAAATTCATGCTCGGTTAAGAGAGTGCATCGAGCGCTGCTTCCAATTTATGGGCAATTTGGTCGGCCTACTGAGGGAGCTATTCCTATTCTATTCATATTCCTCCATGGCTCACAGGTGGCATAAAATATTTGATCTCTGAGAGAGATAAAGCCTTCAGAAAGTATCAGATTTTAAAAAGTCCAGCTAGTCTCGAATATTACCAGAAATTAAGAAATGATGTCATTTCCGCTATTAGGCGGGAGAAAGCAGCATATCTAAGCTTCAATGAACAACTAAATAGTAACAAGCATCTCTGGAAAGCTGTACATTCATTGAAACTCAAAACTAATGTAGATAGATCTTTACCTACGCAGTTGAAAAATGCCGATGAAGTAAACAATTATTTTTCTTCCGTTTTCACACCTTCGGGCAATTGCAAGGATCTAGTTGATAAATTTAATAGTACCAAAATTAATGAAAGTGCTAGATTTGAATTTAGTTTTGCTACCCCACAAAATGTGCTAGACATTATTCTGTCCCTAAAATCTAATGCAGCAGGTTCGGATGGTATAACAGTCTCAATGCTTAAGCATTGCTTGCTTCGAGTACTACTACCACTGACGCATTTATTGAACTGTTGCCTGGAGGCTGGGTATTTCCCTGATGCTTGGAAACTATCTCTTGTCAAGCCCTTGCCTAAATGTAAAAATCCAAAATGTCTCTCAGACTTAAGACCTATAACTTTGATTCCTGTTATATCGAAGATATTGGAGAAATTGATTAAACATCAGATTTGTCATTATTTCTCTAATAATGATTTCTTTCCCAAGTGTCAATCTGGTTTCCGCAGTGGTTTTAGTACAACTACAGCTTTAGCAAGGGTTTTAGATGACATCATTGCTTCGCTTGATAAGGGAGATGTTTCAGCACTTGTATCATTAGATTATTCTAAGGCGTTCGATAAAATAGATCATGAGCTTTTATGTGCTAAATTGAAGTTTTTTGGTTTTTCAGACATACCTCTAATGTTTTTTATAACATATCTTTCAAATCGTAAACAAGTAGTAGAGATAGACAACACTATATCTAGTCCGATTGACATAACATCAGGTGTCCCTCAGGGTTCAGTTTTAGGGCCCTTGTTGTACTTAATTTATACTATAGACTTGGGTAGCTCTGTGAAAAACTCTTCTGTGATGTGCTATGCCGATGATACACAGATATATAAGAGCTTTAATAGTAACACTTTACATACTTCCATCAATGAGCTTAATGATGATTTGGAGGCAATAGTAGGATACTCAAATGGTAACAATCTTAAACTCAATAAGGATAAGTGCTCAGTGATGCTTTTTTGTCCTGCTGTCAAACGTAACACTATATTAAATTCTCTTGATGTAAAAATCGACAAGGAGCGTCTAGCTGTCGTAAATACTACAAAAAATTTAGGGTAGATTATTGATTATACTTTACGGTTTAAGGAGCATGTTTCGTCTATCTTAAAAAAATGTTATGTTTATCGCCTCACAAATCTCCAAAACACCCATAAAGTACACGTCTCATTCGCAAATATAAACCTGAGCAAGAAACCACTCCTATTTCGCAACAGTCTTCGTCAGAACACCCACTAGTATTGACGGTATTCGGTAAAACTCGACGAAAGGCACTTTACTCTGAACATGTCAAGAAATTCTAACGAAAGCGGATACCGACGGAGAACACTTCCGGTCCGTCTGTTAAAATCGATTCGGAAGCGGTATTATCGATCGTAATCGCGTATCGCGATCGCGCGTCATGGACCAACCGTGGCTCGAGACGCGGCCGCGAGACTGAGACCGAGATCACTGCCGCTACAAAATCGGAATCGAATCAGTTGTTGAAAGTGAAATCTACCTCTGGATTGGCTAGACGAGACGGCGGAAGCTCTCAAGGATCTCGATCAAAATCAACCGTTCAACCGGTGAATCAGTTCGTCAACCGAAATGTCCAAAAGTTTTGGCACCACATAGTTATCGGATTTTTTTTATGAAGAAATTCATTTAAGCACTAACTAGTTATCGTTTTTGGAAACAAAAGGTATGTTATTATTATTATTATGATAATTGAGATGAGCAGAGTACACAGTACTATAAGCTCATGCAGTAAATATAGTGTACGGACACGTAACACAAATACATCAAATAGAAAAAAATAAAAAAAGACAGTTCATAGCTATAAAGTTTGTACACTCCTCCAGCTATCATACTGCACTTTGAAGCTATTAACTGAAGTAGCACCAACCGCACTTTCAGGTAAACTATTCCAGGTGTTGAATATGCGGTTGGGAAGAAACCACTGTCGGACTGTTGTTTTAAATGGCTCCTTATGCAGTTTGAAGCTGTGTCCGCGTAGATTGCTGCGCGACAGACGGTATAGATGCATGAGGTTGGTGCCCATCAAACCATGAAGTATCCTGAACGTAACTATAAGATCGCCACGAAGTCTTCGCTCGGAGAATGAGGTCAGGTTGAATAAGTCAAGGCGATCTTCATAGCTTGGTCTTCGTGCTCTAAAAGGGATACGAGTAGCCCGACGAGATTTCTATCGCGCAGAAGCACAGTGTCCCATACCGGGCCAGCGAATTCAAGAATTGGCCTCACGAATGCCTTGTAAATGTAGGCGCAAGTGTTGACATCGGATCCTTTGAAAGACCTCTCCAGCATGTATAGAAGTTTCTTGGCTTTTGATGTAACGTGGTGAATATGCTCTGACCAGGAAAGACGATCGTTGACTACAACGCCCAGATCAGCGTGGCTGGAAACTGCTTCGATGTTGTGGTCAGAGATCTTGTATGTAAATCGCGGATTTGTCTTCCCGAGGTGAAGGACACAACACTTAGTTAGATTTAAGGGTAAAAGCCAACTGACTGACCATTGACAAACAATATCAAGATCTCGTTGAAGCATAGCAGAATTTACGACAGTATTGTAAATCTTGGTGTCGTCGGCATAAGCTGAACATGTGGAGGAAATCAATGCGGGCAGGTCACTTGTATACAGAAGGAACAGCACTGGCCCCAAGACAGAGCCTTGAGGAACTCCACTTGCTACATGATGAATGTGAGACTGGCTATCACTGACGCGCACAGAGAAAGTCCTCCCGGTGAGAAAAGCCTTAATCCACAGTAACAACTCGCCTCTTATTCCCATACATTCCAACTTAAACAGAAGCCTTCTATGTGTACGCGATCGAAAGCCCTTGAAAAATCTAAGTAGATTATATCAACAGGAGTCTTTGTGTCCAGATACTGAGTCCAATCGTTGAGAGAGTGGAGAAGGTTGGTCATTATTGATCGACCAGGGAGAAATCCATGCTGATTCTTAGGGATAAGGTCATTTTCGAAAGCAAATGACACGAGCTTATCTAATATGATTCCTTCAGCTATTTTGGCGGCGATAGGAACAAGACTTATTGGTCGATGATTTTTAGCGGAGGATTTGTCGCCCTTTTTGAATACAGGGCTAACAGAAGCACTAAGCCAGCATGAGGGTAGGGTATGAGATCTAAAAGACGATGTGAATATCAAGATTAATGGTAGAGCCAGTGCTGAAGCGGAGTTTTTAAGTACAGCAGCCGTCATCCCATCTTTAACAGGGGAGGAAGAGGTCTTCAGATTTCGCAGGTGCATTAATACATCTTCAGGCAGAGAACTCAACTTCGCTAAGGCTGTTGGGACACCTATGGCAGATAGTGGTCGGTAGAAGGTCTCCATTAGGCTCATCGTCATCACTAAAGGACTCTGCCAGTAAGTTGGCAGATTCGGTGGCATCCATGTGGAGATGACCGTCAGCGTCGCGGATCTGAGGTGATGAAACTTTGGAATTCAGGTTTGTTCTTAGATACCGAAACAGCTTCTTCTTATTTTTGGAGGTAACGAGTTTTCGTTCATAAGCATGTTTGGCATTATGTAACGTTCTAGATAGGAGGTTAGAAAAGGATCGATGAGACACGTAATCTTGTGAATGGCCACTCCTCCTAAACCGTTGCCACAAAGATCTCTTGTGACGAAGCATCCTCGATGTTGTGTTGTTTGAGCCAGTTTTGGGTTATCCCTTAAGTAATGGCATGATGCTAGTTGTGGCCAAAACATGATATGGTCACTATCATGATGTTCGTGGACAAACTGATGCAATTTGGAAAGGCAGTTATCAAAATAGATGACTATTCAAAGCTTCAACCCTCACTTCTCACAAAAGGTTGGGATACACCCCTCTTAGAAACTGCGTACTAGGCAAGGATTTTACCTGCAAATTTCGCTTTCTGATTGGGGAATTCCTCTACGTTTTCCGTATAAAGTCCGTCGTTTCCTTTCGTTTTAGAATCACTTTTCGTCATCTAAAATAATGATAATACTAAGTGACATATAAATCCGAACACCCAGTTTAAATGGTTTTATTTTAATAAAAGTTGGTGAATGTATTTATCTTACTGCAAATAACAAGTGAAAAAATTTTCAGCCTTATCAGTTGGACATTCCGGTTTTTATACTGCTTTTTTTTAATTCACTAACGCTCTAAAAATGAACATTTCAGCCGCAGTAAAGATTCAACGTTGGCGGATTTTGGTTCTTGACATCCTTTACGATCGGTTACGATGCCTAGAGTACGATTTCGTCAACTTAGTGAGTTTGATAGGGGCCGTATAGTGGAACTTCGGGAAGCTGGACTTTCTTTTCGGGCAATTGCAGTTAGAGTGCAAAGAAGTGTAGACACTGTGGTTAGGTGTTGTCAGGCATGGCTTCGAGAAGGCCGTACGCAAAGAGCAAGGGGCACTGGACGCCGCCGTAGAACAACAGACCGTGAAGATCGCCGCCTAAGATTATTGGCCTTAAGGGACCGTTTCTCCACTACCAGGTCCATTGCAAATGAATGGTTTGCAGAACACGGAAGACCTATTGAAATGCGAAGTGTTTACCGACGAATGAGAAGTTTTGGCTTGTTTTCATACCGGCCTCCCTTTAACTCGAGAACACCGACGTAATCGCCTTGAGTGGTGCAGACAACGGTCACTCTGGGATCAGGAATGGAATAGTATTGTCTTTAGTGACGAGTCTCGATTTTGTTTAGGCATGCACGATGGTCGTGACAGGGTTAGAAGGCGACGTGGTGAAAGGAGGAATCCACAGTTTTTTGTTGAAAGACATGTTCATCACACTGTTAGAGTTATGGTTTGGGGTGCTATAGCTTATGGTTCCAGGTCACCTTTAATCTTCATCAGAGGTAACATGAATGCGCAGCGTTATATCCACGAAGTTCTAGAACCCCATCTTTACTCTATCTTGACACCCTGGCAGATCCAAATTTCCAACAAGATAATGCCCGACCACATGTTGCAAGAGTCACAATAGACTTCTTTCAACATAATGATGTCACATTGTTACCATGGCCATCAAGATCTCCCGACTTATCCACAAATAAAAATACGTTTATTATTATAAAAAAAATAATTTCCAAAAGAAACGTTTCCACACATTCCTTCTGCGGTCCAGGGATATGCAATTAAGTGGACTTTTTTTTCTGGAAAACCAAGCAAGATACGAAAAAAGTTCAAGAGGCAAAAACGTTGTACTTACATTTGCTTAATCCAGAGAACAGAATAAAATTGCATAAAAGTCAGTGGCGTACATGGACATGGACTTAATAAATTTAATCAAGTTAGTGCTAAATTAGCTCCGTAATGTTATGAATACCACCGCCAAATTACAACGAAATGAGATAAAGGATATTTAAGATGTTTACGAAAAGAATTTTTTTAAATTTAACAGCCTGTATCTTGAGAACGAAGAAGAATTTGTATGAACTTTTTGTCTTAAAATTACTCAAAGGATCGTCTGTCAAATTACTTAATTAACACCCTGTATGTCTCTTTTGAGAATAGTAAAAGATTCTATCCAAGTAGTGGATCGAGGGAGAGATTATAATCTTTATCCATTTGTTTATTTCTATTTACAAGATCTCTCGAAATTTATCGATTATTCGATGTTCTGCGCACGCTTCAAGGTTGTTCAAACATTTTCAAAAATTCATTTAGAATAAGACTGATTTTTCGAGACATATCATATTGGAATTATGATTTTATATAAAATGACTTGTGGTTGGTGTTTCAGTTTATTGTTGTCTAACTTTAAGATTCGATAGAACTTTTAAAATTAATGCATAAAGTCTATATAAACATGGGTCGAAAAATGCGTGGCTTCCGAAATACAGGGTGTTTAAATTTACTTTTTAAAATAGTTTTTTTTAAATATTTCGAACGATATTTGATGTATATAACAGTGAAAATTGGTATACAAGGGTTTTTTGGTACGACAAAACGAACCATGGGCATAGTTTTACTGTAGCCGCTAGAGGGCGCTCTCTACTGTACCTGTAGTGTATTAAAATGACCGAAAAATTTTTCTTAGTGCAATTTTTTGCTTTTTGAATAAAAAAACTGATTCTTCGCACTTTTCTGCATAAAAAAGCTCTCTTGTGAGTTTTCGTTATAGTTAGCCGTTTTTGAGATATTTCGATTTTTAAGGTTCGATGCATTTTATTACAGTAGAGAGCGCCCTCTAGCGGCTACAGTAAAACTATGCCCATGGTTCGTTTTGTCGTACCTAAAAACCCTGGTATACCAATTTTCACTGTTATACATCAAATATTGTTCGAAATATTCAAAAAAAACTATTTTAGAAAGTAAATTTGAACACCCTGTATTTCGGAAGCCACGCATTTTTCGACCCATGTTTATATAGACTTTATGCATTAATTTTAAAAGTTCTATCGAATCGTAAAGTTATGCAACAATAAACTGAAACACCCTGTATACTTGTATAGACTTGAACATTATTAGGCAATGGTCACAAATCACATTTTACGGCTCTATTCTTATTCATGTTTGTATTTTTATTTTATAGCTGAGTTGAAAGATACCTTAAGGTAACACTCCCGCATTTCCATTCCTTATGTTCAAATTTTGAATACCTCACCTTACCCAAAATAAATATGTACATATTTGTAAAAGAATCTCAGGCATATTATTATTATAGTTGATATGTAAACTTACGTTTCTAGATACTGGAAAATCCTGTAGACCGGTTTGCGATACATGAGAAATCCTTCGACTTTTTCCACCATCACTGCACCATAATCAAAACATATAAAACCAAAAAATCACTATTCCATCCGAAACGTTCAAGGCACTTTTCAGTTTTGCGCATCATAACACTGAATCACAATAACGATATGCAGGCTATCGCGTTCCTCACATTGCGCTATTACAAAAAGATTGTTTAGAAAAATACTATTTTTCGAACGAGTATTCAGCGCCCGAGGTTCGTGTGACGAGTATCAAGATATTAGAGACCAACTTATGGACAATGATTTTTTTTATGTTAAGCACCGCAAAGGTCTTAACTTTTGGAAATTATTAGGTTTACATTTTCCAGTAAAAATAAATGTAGAATCGATTTTTTACGATTTTCTGCAATAACAAATTAATTGTTTCGGATTATTTGACCTGATAAGGTTTCATTTTGAAGGTATTTTCATCTCCAAAAATTTTTTTGGAACACTTACACCAATAATTCATAACTATTTGAAAATACGCGAAAAGGCAGTTTGTCCAACTTTGACGTTAAATAACTGTGTTTAATTGCTAACCATTTATTTTATTTTACATCCTCAACCCACTACAATCAAAATATGGTCTCCAGCTCCCAATTGCGAAAAATACGATTCTGAAGAAATTTTTCAATTCTTTTTCAACCTAAATAAAAAATATAACTCAAAAGTATTGAAATGCGATGTTTACGTGCAACTTTGCGCGTACTTATATTCTA
This sequence comes from Acanthoscelides obtectus, assembly GCA_963669975.1. Classification (NCBI taxonomy): domain Eukaryota; kingdom Metazoa; phylum Arthropoda; class Insecta; order Coleoptera; family Chrysomelidae; genus Acanthoscelides; species Acanthoscelides obtectus. The sequence goes on from CAVLJG010000003.1 coordinate 121,591,883, forward strand.
AGAAAATTATTCCATCTAAACAATCTGGATTTCGACAAGGTCATACAGCTTCGGTACTCTTGTGTATAAATGCAGTTATTATGGGATTTCTGAAAACCTCTTTGGTTTATTCAAACCTATCTTCAAAATGCATTTCAAAAAGTTCGTCTAAGTCAACTGGATTCTACCGCACAAAAAATTGTTCTGGTGTGCCACAGGGATCTGTGTTAGGACCCCTATTATTTTCGTTATATATATTTAGAAACAGAGGTAAAATCATGCAGTATAGAATTTTCTGCCGACGATACTAAGATTTTCTATTCATTTAAGAGTAATGTCTTTTAAAAAGGAAAAAAATTTTCTGCCTTATCAGTTGGACATTCCGGTTTTTTACTGCTTTTTTTTAATTCACTAACGCTCTAAAAATGAATATTTCAGCCGCAGTAAAGAATCAACGTTGGCGGATTTTGGTTCTTGACATCCTTTACGATCGGTTACGATGCCTAGAGTACGGAGACCTGTACGATTTCGTCAACTTAGTGAGCTTGATAGGGGCCGTATAGTGGGACTTCGGGAAGCTGGACTTTCTTTTCGGGCAATTGCAGTTAGAGTGCAAAGAAGTGTAGACACTGTGGTTAGGTGTTGTCAGGCATGGCTTCGAGAAGGCCGTACGCAAAGAGCAAGGGCCACTGGACGCCGCCGTAGAACAACAGAACGTGAAGATCGCCGCCTAAGATTATTGGCCTTAACCGTTTCTCCACTACCAGGTCCATTGCAAATGAATGGTTTGCAGAAGACGGAAGACCTATTGGCATGCGAAGTGTTTACCGACGAATGAGAAGTTTTGGCTTTTTTCATACCGGCCACACTGGGTCCTCCCTTTAACTCGAGAACACCGACGTAATCGCCTTGAGTGGTGCAGACAACGGTCACTCTGGGATCAGGAATGGAACAGTATTGTCTTTAGTGACGAGTCTCGATTTTGTTAAGGCATGCACGATGGTCGTGCCAGGGTTAGAAGGCGACGTGGTTAAAGGAGGAATCCACAGTTTTTTGTTGAAAGACATGGTCATCACACTGTTGGAGTTATGCGCAGCGTTATATCCACGAAGTTCTAGAACCTCATCTTTTACCCTATCTTGACACCCTTGGCAGATCCAACTTTCCAACAAGATAATGCCCGACCACATGTTGCAAGAGTCACAATAGACTTCTTTCAACATAATGATGTCACATTGTTACCATGGCCACCAAGATCTCCCGACTTATCCCCATTGAGCACGTGTGGGATATGATGGGTAGCAGATTGCTCAATTTGCAACGTCCTCCTCAGACTCAGCACTTCGAGAGGAATGGTTAAAAGGTTGTTGTTGGCCATAGGACATTCGGTGGAATATTTTGAAAGCACCCCACATTTTTGAAAAACATTGCTATAGTGTTTGTCAGGATTGAAGAGAAATAAGTAAACTGCTTGGGTGAATTGAAGTACCTTAAACACTTAAAGTGTCAAATGGCTTTTGGAAATAGGCTGACAACTTGAAATTGTTATGCATGTATCTTGGGCTGTATGCTCTTAAGCACACACACCTGCATTTTTCGTGCGGATATAAACGTTTCATTAACAACAATGAAAAACGGGACTTCCAGCTGCATATCTAGAGATGCCAGAACGATCATAAAGAAAGAAAAGACAGCGCATATAGTGATTCTTTAAGTATATGATCTTGTTACTTTTTTAATATATCCTTAAAAATAAAAGTTTTTTTTCTAAACCGTAACTAATTTTTATTCATTGTTATTTTTGGATCAGCGTCCCAAATTAACAAAGAAGTCACTTTTCCCACAAGATACAATTAAAAATAAAATTTGTTGTCCAGTGACCTGAGTTTGAACCCTTTAAAGACAAATATGTTGGTATATGCAAACAAAACAAAATTTTTTACTCGTAAACTATCTAATTTCTCAGTGTTTTTCTCAGAGTTTTATTTGCAAAGAAGGCTATATTACATAAATATGCGAGAAAGCACTTGTGTGAATCTTTTTTGTTTTAAAAAATATCATATTGACTATCCCTTAGAAATCGTATTAAAAGTATTATGAATACATGTTGCCGATTTGTACATGATCTCAGAAAATATGATCATATATCGAAGTCCATTATTGGCCCCTAGTCTGCTCATAAGGTTCTTTATTCAAAAACACCGATACATTTAGTAACAAAATTCATATCCAGATGAATTAAGCATGGCATTAATATTAGATATAGAGAGACTTTTTCAATTCCACGCTGCAACACATCTCTATTTCAGAATACAGATATGTACAATTGGATCAAATTATCTAAATATTCAGACCGTAGTTTAAAAGAAATTCATTACCAAAATTAAGGAAAAAATGAAAGAAAATCTATTTTTCAGCAGCGAACTCTGTTTTAACCCATAAGTGTTAATTAATTGTTACATTAATTATACTTTTTTTGTCGTTAATTTTCAACAAATTTTCAGTCTATATACATCTCATAATATTATTACAAATAAAAAATAGGTTGATTATTAATTATTATTATTATTATTATTGCCAAAATCAAATTCGCAACGAAAATGATTCAGTGCTTAGAACAGAAGCTTTCATCGCAAGCTACAACTATATCAATCATCTGCCCTGACTGTACGCACCTCATCATACACTTATTAGATATATTGATGCATTACACGTTAAGTTCGCTAATGATACAAGTTTCCATATAAGGCGCATTAGAAAATACGTTCAAAATTTATATCTGAATTATTCACAGGAAATGTTTACGCCGGAGGCTGAAATTGTTCATTTTCTGCGCAAAAAGGCTTGTCGAGGTCCACAACTCATAGAGAGGCCCAGAAACTGGGATTCAGCACTTGCAATGTAAGTTTTCTTATAAAAAAAGTGAAGTAAAAACCCTAAAGTTGCACAACTTGTTTATAGACCAAAGAAAAGCCGCTATTAACTCCACAGCAAAAGAAAAATCGGCTTAGATGGGCTAAAGAACATAGACATTGAGAGTTATTCGTAAAAAACTGAAGCATTCCATGTTGACTGTCTAATGAGAAAAGTGAAATTTCCAGCATCCATTATGGTCTGGGGCAGTATGTCATCAAAAGGAGTAGGAAAACTTCATTTTATTGATGGAAATGTGGCATACAAACAAATATTTGACAATTTTAACAGTGATGGAAGAATGTTTGACTACCGGCCAAGATTTTGTGTTTCAGCAAGATGGCGATATAATGGATGGAAGAAAATAATGTACCACTTTTGAAATGGGTTTCTAGCAGTCCAGATCTGTCACCTATTGAAACTTTGTGGCACGAGATGAAAAAGGTTTTACGACAACATCCTGCTCGTACAATCACCGAATTGAGACAAAAGCTTCAAGAAATATGGGATTGTTTTACACCAAATGTTTGCCAAAGCTTGGTTAACACTATGCCCCAAAGAATATCAGCCGTAAAAAAAAATAAAGGTGATGTTAACTTCGCGCATTTATTCGCACATTGTTTATTTGTTCAGATATTCTATTAGTTATAGGTCTAAGTGATTTCAAATATGTATTTTTTACGACCAGAGTGTATCTAAAATGTTTTTGAGAAAATCAATTGTTTTAGAAGTAAATATTTTCGTCATGTTTAGTTTTTAAAGGCATATTTTGGTACAAATCTTGAAGTGGGCCAACTGAAGTGGAAAGGGGCTCGTATATATATGAGAAAATGATCATGCGGAGAAAGGTATATAACACAAAATAGGAAAATAATCCGCAAAAAGAAAAAAAGTGGATTCGAGCAGAAAATGGGATTGGTAACCCGAGCGATACGTATTTTTGCTGGTTGGCTTCATCATTACTTGACAAGCTGAAGGCAGAGCTTGCGAAAAACGGCCACATCCGCAGAAAAAGAAAATCCTGTTTCGCCTTTTATTTTATTTATTTTCTCAGCTGTTGCCACGAATTATTTGAACTGTTTAACCAATCAAAAAAAAAACGTCTGGTACCTTTGTTAGGTCCAGCTGGAAATAATAGGAGCAATATGGTTTATGCACGATGGGGCTCCACCTCACTTCAGCACAGTAACTCGCCAATTTTTGGATGCAACTTTTCGAGAAAACGCGCAGGTCCACAGTCATGGCCACCTAGGTAACCAGATTTAAGTCCCTTAGATTTTTTCTTCGTGGGCATTTAAAGTCCCTCGTTTACAAAACTCCAGTCAACACTGAAGGAGAATTAACCCAAAGGATGCGAGATCAGAATATTTCAACGAGTTCAGCAATCAATGTTAACACGAGCTAATGATTACATTGATGTTGAAGGAGGGCATTGTCAGCAACTAATATAAGACTCGCGTCATTTTCTGTTAAATGTTTTCATTGAAATAAAAGTTTTAAAAAGACGTTTTTCCGGTTCGATTTTTTTTTAATTTCCAGCGTTACCACTGGCAAAACACTGCAACAATTAATAACGTTATGTACATATTTTATGTTTATTTGTTTATAAAAAGCATGTATAATTTGAGCAGAAAAAAGACGACTTTCAGGTAACTTAATGATCAAAAACATGCAATAAAGTAAGTATTCAAATTCAAAAACCAATATAACCTACAAATTAAAAAAAACAACCTTCAGTACAATTTAAATAAAAAAAGCTTCAAAAATACATGAGCTTGTATACTCTTGCTACCCTGAATAACCAAGATTGCAACAGAAATCTGAGCAAAGATGCTAGCATCAGATCTAGAACCAGCAAGTAACGGTATATGAATTGTGAAAATTCTGTATACTCTCGTAAAGGGTAAATGTCTGAATCTTGTCGTCACAAATCCTAAATTACGTGTCTGCATAAACAAATCTAAAATTCATAACAATAGTACAGAAGCATACTAAAAACACTCGGAAGTATAAATATAGAGTACATAAAATATGAATATCTGAAATATGATAATATAGGGATATTTCGAGTAAGGTCAAACTGTGTTGTTTAAACAATAAAAATTTTGCGTAAAGGTTAAGCAGAGAAACAAGAGTACTACAATTTACTACAAAGGAATTTACTAAAGTAGAATAGACACCTAAGCTATAAGCTTGTGTGTGTCATACAATATACAAATTCAATGCATGGCTAATGGTATATTATGAGCAAATGTATATATAAAAAAAAGAAATAAAAAAAACATTAGATAGAAACGAAATTACTAAGTTGAGTCAAGCTACCGTCGATGCAAGCATGTCAAGGTTATTTAAGATGAACTTCTTAATTCTATACTTCGAGAGGATTTTATATTCTAGGGGTAATTTATTATACAACCATCAAACTTTATGCATTTTTAGCAAAGAGATTTATTCACTCTGGTATAGGTGTAGCTTATATTTATTTTAGTTCTTGTTTCATAAGCGTGGCTGATTGGAACATTGTTTCGGGAGTGAACAAATTTTAGAGCAGCAAAAATATATAAACCTCTAACATTCAAAAGATCATTTTCAATGTAAACAAATCTGCAACTTGACCTACATGGGATACGAAAAATAGTCCTGACAATATAATTTTGCGCGGTTTTACGTAGTATTTTTAAAGTACTAGTGTATGCGGCTCCCCAAATACTTATCCCGTAAGTTAGTAGAGACCCCACAAACGAGTTATATATTGAGAGAAGACTCTTTCTGCTTAAAATATTCCTAAGAATGAAAAACTTACGAATAATTCTCCTCAATTTCGATGCCAAAAGCTCGGCATGACTCTGCCATTTTAAATTACTGTCAATAGTGATTCCTAAGTAATAATAATAATAATATTTATTCACTCAATGTACAAAGATAACAAAAAATATGAGTAAATAAATATTAAATCAAAACAGGCCCAATAGAAGGCATCGCCTGTACATGGACCAATAAATTTAAGTTGAAACTGTAGAATGCAAATGACAAAAAGGACAAATATTAGCTACAGTAGATTATGTATTTAGTTGATGTTCGTATTTATGAGTTTATGAATTTCAGTCCTAGATATAGAATGTAGCCACTTTTTTAAATTTCTTTTGAAACAATTTCCGAAACGTAAATCTTTTAAGGCTTTAGGTATAATTTCATAAAATTTAGGCGCTAAATAGAGATATGATCGCTGCATTATAGATTTATGCGGTTGAGGAACTACTGTGCCACGAATTTTGTACCTGGTATAATGATGATGTTTAATTTTTTGGTCGGTGTTTACAAATTTATGGTAGTGAGTGATACTGTGTAAGAAATAAAGCTGTCTTATATCATACATTCGAACATCTGCGTATAATTTTTCAGTGGGATAAAGTTTCGGTTTTTTAAATATCATTTTTAGAATACTTTTTTGAAAAACATCTAAATTATAGATATGTGAGAAACATGCAGCTCCCCATGCTAATATACCATATGTGAGATGAGGCTCAATCAGTGCATGGTATAATGTTCGAAGATATTTTTCTGTCAATATATTCCCAAGGTATTTAATTTTGTAGGATACAAATCTAACTTTCTTTAAAATATAATTGACATGGATGTCCCATCGTAAGTGAGGATCCAAGACCACTCCAAGGTACTTTATGTTGGGCACTCTATTAATTTGCATTTTTTGATCATTAATATTGAAGGAGAAATTTGTGTAATTTGGCAGATGTCTAGCATAAGATCCAAATGGTAAAAAATGTGTTTTAGAGTAGTTAATGCTTAATTTTCTACTGTTAAACCACCGAATAATTTTGATAAAATCATTTTCAATTACATTTTTCAGATCAGACCAGTCAGTGCCTTCATATAATATTGCAGTATCATCTGCAAAACTAGTTATTTTGCCAACACAATTAATTTGGAAAATATCATTTAAATATATATTGAATAACAGCGGACCTAAGACAGTTCCTTGTGGGACACCACACTTAATATACATTTCTTTACTAAATGATCCTGATAACTGCACAGATTGTGGGCGATTTGACAAATAACTTTCGATCAGTGAGTACGCGTTTCCTCTGAAACCAATTCTCTCCAATGCTTCTAATAATAATTTGTGATTAACTGTGTCGAAAGCTTTCTTTAAATCAACAAAAATGCAGATTGAACGGATTCTGTTATCAATATTTTGATGTATTTGATTTACAATTTTAGTTATTGCGTCCGATGTAGCCTTCCCTTCTGTAAATCCATATTGATTTTCACTTAAAATTTTGAATTTTGTGAGGTATCGAATCATTTTAGTAGATAAAACTTTTTCAAAAACCTTTGCTACACTGGATATTATTGATATTGGTCTATAGTTGTTAACATCTGTTTTTGTTCCTGATTTATGTATCGGTATTATATTATCTTTTTTTAAAATTGAGGGATATATGCCAGATTCAAAGCATTTGTTGATTAGGTAAGTGAGTGGTTCTGTTATGTCCTCGGCTATAATTTTCAAATGCTCGCTTTTAATACCATCGAACCCAGGACTTTTCCGATTTTTTAAGGACATAACAGTGGTGTATACTTCACATTGCTCGACATTATCCAAAATAAATGAGTTCAAAGTTCTTTTTGGAGGCTGAGTATTTTGTACATTTGCTTGTATATTACTTGCTAAATTTTCGCCTATGTCAGTAAAGAATTGTACAAATTCATCGTATATCTGTTGAGTATTTTTTAATACTGTTCCCGATGTTGTATTTAACTCAGTGACACACTCTTTAACTTTTGTTTTCCCAGTAATCTCATCAATAGTTGTCCAAAGCCGCTTAGGATCATTTAAGTTATTATTCAATTTATTTAGGTAATGTTTTCGTTTGGTTTGCCTTACAAGCTCTATAAATTTATTTTTATATTGGTTGTAGCAGTCGGTATTCTCTGTAGTTGGCGTTAGTTTCATTACATTATATAGTCTTTCTTTTTCTATTGCCGATGTTATTAATCCTTTGGTAATCCAGGCATTTCTGCTTTTCTCTTTGTGACTAATTATTACTTTATTGGTACTAATATCTATTAGTTTTTTTATTTTCTCTATGAACAGTCCCGTTGCTTTGTCTATATTATTTATAGAGTATAATTGTTCCCAGGATTCTTGTTTGACATTTGATATTAGTTTTGAATTGTCGACAAAAAATTTGTTACTAACGGTAGGGATGTTAGAATGTTTTTCATTTGAAGATATCAGTAAAATAGTGGAGAAGTGGTCAGTAATATCGCTTTCTAGGATTATTGGTATACAAGTAATTTTGTTGGATAGGTCTTTCACAAAGCAGTGATCTATACATGTGCCACTGATGGACCTTGTAGGTAGGTTTATATAGGACAGAAATCCGTTACTTGATATTATATTCAAGTATTCATTTGTGATGGGATCATCGTCGAAAATATTTATATTGACATCTCCCAAGAAAATATGTTGCTTTAAATGAACTTTATTTTGATTTTGAAAAAAAAAATCGATATTCTTAAAAAACTCGTGGGATTCTGAACATGGCGGACGATAAATTGCAGATACCTCAATTTTGTTATGGTTAATTTGGATCATTATGTTTAAAATTTTGATTCCATCGGTGAAAGTGAATGTATCATGATTATATTGCAGTTTATTTCTTACAAAAACTATCACCCCATCGTTTTGGTTATAAGTGCCAAAGTTATACAGCGTATATATATATATATATATATAGTATCTGTATCTAATAACTTCAACTCTTTCGACAGCACTATCATTTATAATTAATGTTCGGTGGTGTAATGGCATGCCTGCTTTGGTTGGAGAAAACGTTACATACTTAGTTTTAGAGATATTAAGTTTAATTAAATTGTTATCCAACCAACATTTGACTTTATTTAATGACAACTCGGCATTCCGTATTGCGTCATCCCATGAATGACCAGTGCAAACTAAAACAGTATCGTCTGCATATGATATCATTTTACAGTTGAAATTACATCGAAGTAGTTCATTTATGTATATGACGAACAGTGTTGGTCCCAAAACCGTCCCCTGAGGCACACCTATTTTGATCTTTTGAATGTTGCTTAAACAGAACTATAAATAATGAAGTGCTTTTTATATTCTATCTCGCAAACGAAGCGAGATATGAAAGCAACTCAAGAGACAAGAAAGTTGGCTCAACTGGGAAAAATAGGAAAATTAAAAAAGTCAGTAGCGCACAATTTTTTTGTGTTTTCCGGGACCCCACTGGACTTCATAATTTCAATCTAATTGGGGCTAAATTAGGTTAATACCACTGCTAAACTTGAACAAAATCAACTGAAAGTTCACTAAGATATTTAGGAAAAACCGATTTCAAAAAAAAAGTTTGAAAATGAAGCATTATCTTGTATTGCTTCAAAAATCAATCTCATTTTTTGCGCAACAGAAAATTTTATTGTGGGCAGACTTAGATAATTTCCAAAATACTTTTATAAGGTGTAAATATGTAATGTAATGTTTAGTTATTTAAACCTATGTAACCTCAAATATAAACAAGTACTTATCTTTTCTGATGTGTACATAGCGTCCTGCATAACTGATAAGTGTGAGAAAGTGGGATAAACATTTAGGGAACTGTATCTCTCCGGAATTCCTGTTCCAGATAAAACTGTACTAGTCCTACAAACCTTATCAATTTGAATCATCTTTTACACATCTACGAGTGCTTTACTTATCCGTTCTGTAGTTTTGGACATCAAACGTAATATCCTATTTACCAACATAATATTTAAAATTCAATTTGTAAATCTGTTAATGACTGAGCTTTCTCTAGCCAACCAGTTAAAATTACATCAGACAACAAAGAGACTATATATTTTGGATCGTCCTTTATAAAAAAAAAATTGCGGTAAAACGTTGGTTTAAGGTATGAATGGTAACTAATTAAATCCAATAATATGTCAATGACTAATTTTTGGCATCTTGACATTCTTCTACAAAAATTTTTGCAGTACAAGTTCCATAGTAGTAGCATTAGGCTCTTGTCATCTTATGTGAGTGACAGACAGTAGCCTGAAACCATAATCAACACTACCCCCAGGCCTATGTGGTCTCCCACAGGGTTCCGTGCTGGGTCCACTTTTATTCTTAATATATATAAATGACCTTCCTAATTAAAGTACAAAGAAAAACCTTATGTTTGCGCCGATGACACAACAATGCTCTGTTGTAGCTAATATTTTTAGCAAATAAACGGTAATAAGTTTGTATCACCTTAACGACAATACCATAAGCACAGTAAAAATTTCGGGAGTCAGTATTAATACACACGTAAGTTGGGAGGAACATTCCAACTGTATTCTCAGGGAACTATCCAAGACTATTTATTTAATCTGAAAAACTGTGTTACTGGTGATATGTTGCGAACCACATATTATGGATACCTGCACTCAAGAATGTCATATGCATATGGCAAATACGCTTTTGTTCTATGTATTGAGTTCTACAACATACCAATTTAAAAAAACAAAACATCCGAAAGCCATTCCCCATAAGGTTTCTGGGTCAAAAGTCAAAAAGTTCGTATGACCCATGGTCCAAAAGTCAATAAATTTTCGTTTAAATAGCTTTATAGTTTACAACTTTAAGTGTTTTATATCGACCACAATCTTACTAATTTTTATAATCTAATCTAAAACGTTGTTAAATTGAGTAATTAAGAAATAAATGGCATTAAGTTTTTCTAAGTTAAGCCAAAATTTGTAGTCTGTGAGTAAGTTTCATCAAATTGAATATGTAAAACACACATGACAACCGCGCGTCGCTCATCATCACTCTTATCGAACCAGCAATCGATCACAAACGGTAACAGTGGTTAGTGTGTTGTTTTGTTTTTGTTCGCGTACGTCGTCTCGATTTACAATGTTCTCGAATCAAGAGTTCGCCGACATGTTGTTAGTTTACGATGAAGCTCGTCAGCGTAGCGTTAGACAATGTGCACATTCCAAGTGTGCAAAGAATAATCCTCTTTTTGTTTGTTCAGTTTTGAAAAATTTGTTAAAGGATGAGATATAGATTCAAGTTTGAATAACTTATATTGTTACTGATCTGGTCCTCACTGTGTATGTATGTTATAATCGACACCTCCCCCTTTTACAACTGCCACCTTTTGGGTGTCTAATGTGACACTCTTGACCGACGTGTCTCTGAATTTTTTACAAATAAAACTCGATTTTTTTCATAACTTTAAAAATATCAGTCCGTTTGCAAGATTATATAGCATTTATAAAATGTTAATAATTCAACTAGACGAACCATTACGGTTAATAAAATATAAATGTAATTTATGTTACAACCGTCACCGATCTCCCCTACCGTGTATTTTTTCACAAGAAAGCTCTTTTGCTGAATTCACCACGGAGACTGAAGACCGATTTGGTTACCAGATAAATTGCAATTTGGATTCTGACGTATATATATATAGGTGAAAAATTAAAGTTTCCGCCTTTTGTTGGGTACTCCGACAAAATTTAAGCAAAGAGGACTCTTTATACTTTTTTTAATTCTCTCTAGCTTTCAATGGACTTTGCCATCATCATCAGGAGCTGCAATTACAATGATAACAGTAGCAACAAAAGTGTAAAATGAATTGAATCAACTTACAGTAGTATGTGAGGATGTTGCTAATTGTTGTTTTCGTATAGGATGAGGGAAACGTCCAGTAACATGGTGAGAGCTGGATACACATGGTACAATGGTTAAAATTATATAAAATATGACAAGACAAGTTAAAGACAGATTAAAAATTATTTAGAAAACATTAGAGCATTACGTCGTGAAGCCACTTGATGATTGCACAAAGTGGTGGTCATGGAATAATGAGTGAGATGAACCTTTGACAGAAGGCCGAAGGTTGTCAATGTCTGTGTTGAAAGATGGAACGAATTGTGGGCGTGTGCCAAAACGTTGCCAAATCACTTCAGATGATGTGATTTTCAGAATGTTATGTAAGAAATTGTTAAACCGACCAGAGGCAGTTGAATAAACTGTATTTTAATTAATGGGAATTTTAAATTAATAATTATTAATAAATCGTGAGAAGAGAATTATTAGATTTTGAGTGGAATGAAATTTGTTGGTGGAATCGGCCAAAACACAGATTATATTTATGGTTGTGAAAAGTCGAAATTTGGGGAGATATGTAAGTTCTCCAATTTTTCGCAGTTTAGCAAATATGAGTAAATGACACTCACTTGTTTAATATCTGTCTTTTTGTTGATACAGTTGTTATTCATGAAAATGTGGGACATTTCCAAGAATAAACGTTTGGAAAGGTGTTTTTCTTTATCAAGAACTTTGATACTTTTGTAATTCTTAGAATGCCCTGTTGTGTTAACATGAGATGCTAGAGCGCATCTTTCAGGATGAAGCCTAGCATCACTTTTGTGTGATGTAATCCTTCCTTTAAGAGATCTGGAGGTCTGACCTATGTATATTTGGTTGCGGTTGTTGCAATTGATGGAGTAGTAGACTGTGTTAGTTAAGCCAAGCAGCGGGACTTTGTCTTTCATTTTTGAAAAATGCGGTTTATAGTGAGGACGGATTTGCAAGCAATTCGAAAGTTCAAAGGACTGCATAATCTGATCAGCTTAGGGGTTAGTTCCTTGATATAGGGTAGGAGAGCAAAACCAGGTCTGGAGTCTGGGTTGGTGCTTGTACTGTTTGGATTGATGCTATTATTGGGAATTACATCAGTTCCGTTATTATTAGGGGTTGTGTGACTATTACGTTTTGGCACACGCCCACAATTCGTTCCATCTTTCAACACAGACATTGACAACCTTCGGCCTTCTGTCAAAGGTTCATCTCACTCATTATTCCATGACCACCATTTTGTGCAATCATCATGTGGCTTCACGACGTAATGCTCTAATGTTTTCTAAATAATTTTAATCTGTCTTTAACTTGTCATATTTTATATAATTTTAACCATTGTACCATGTATCCAGCTCTCACCATGTTACTGGACGTCTCCCTCATCCTATACGAAAACAACAATTAGCAACATCCTCACATACTACTGTAAGTTGATTCAATTTAAATTCATTTTAAACTTTTGTTGCTGCTGTTATCATTGTAATTGTAGCTCCTGATGATGATGGCAAAGTTCATTGAAAGCTAGAGAGAATTAAAAAAAGTATAAAGAGACCTCTTTGCTTAAATTTTTTCGAAGTACCCAACAAAAGGCGGAAGCTTTAATTTTTCACCTAACTGGTCTAGACGACAATGACCACGTCTCAAGTTATATATATATATATATATATATATATATATATATATATATTATTACTCCCAGTCTAATAGAATGTACTCCAGGCGCTAGGAGGTCCTTCTCTGTAGTAGTGAAAATTGGCACTAGTATCTGTTACTACTCGAAACACGAACCGTATCCCGAAATCCACCAAATAAACGCACACACAGCACTTCAAACAACCACCTTATAAGGAAAACCGAACTCGGCTACCGTTCGCGCGTGTTGTGTTTGCAGCAAGTGGCCGGCTGCTAAGTATAGCGTGTCGTTATCAGCGTACCGGAAGGCGGAAACGCTATTCGTTTGTTATCCTCCGCGACAAGACAACGGACGATCGCGGCGGCCGGTCGGTGTGTTTTTGTTTTGTCAATGGTCGGACGGAATCACGTGACGCTATAGCGGTGCGCGCCGGCCACCCCAATCGAAACTGCCCGCCGCCGACGCCGACGCGCACAGACAGGGCTGCAACGACGCCAGCGTTGCCAATTTGACGTGACGAGCCGGTCTGATGGGCGTATCTGCTACAGTGCATTTTGGACTTGCACTTGTGCATTTTAGCTTACGGAGAATTTACCTCCCAACTAACAATTTTATGTTTTATAAATGTCCTAACAATGTTTACAGAACTATTTTTATGAAACAACAGGGTGTTTCAGTTTCTTGTTGCATAACTTCAAGATTAGATAGAACTTTTAAAATTGATGCATAAAATCTATATAAACATGGGTCGAAAAATGCGTGGCTTCCGAAATACAGCGTGTTTAAATTTACTTTCTAAAATAGTTTTTTAAGGTGTTTACGAAAAGCCTTTTTTTAAATTTAACAGCCCGTATCTTGAGAACGAAGAAGAATTTATATGAATTTTTTGTCTTAAAATTACTCAAAGAATCGTCTGTCAAATTACTTAATTAACACCCCGCATGTCTCTTTTGAGAATAGTAAAAGATTCTACCCAAGTAGTGGAACGTGGGAGAGATTATAATCTTTATCCATTTGTTTATTTCTATTTACAAGATCTCACGAAATTTATCGATTATTCGATGTTCTGCACACGCTTCAAGGTTGTTCAAACATTTTCAAAAATTCATTTAGAATATGATTTTTCGAGACATATCATATTGGAATTATGATTTTATATAAAATGACTTCAAATTTGAACATATACAGGGCGTTTCAGTTTATTGTTGCCTAACTTTAAGATTCGATAGAACTTTTAAAATTAATGCATAAAGTCTATATAAACATGGGTCGAAAAATGCGTGGCTTCCGAAATACAGGGTGTTTAAATTTACTTTTTAAAATAGTTTTTTTTTAAATATTTCGAACAATATTTGATGTATAACAGTGAAAATTGGTATACAAGGGTTTTTCGGTACGACAAAACGAACCATGGGCATAGTTTTACTGTAGCCGCTAGAGGGCGCTCTCTACTGTACCTGTGGTGTATTAAAATGACCGAAATTCTTCGCATTTTTCAACATAAAAAAGCTCTCTTGTGAATTTTCGTTATAGTTAGCCGTTTTTGAGATATTTCGATTTTTAAGGTACGATGCATTTTTAATTATTCATGGGAAAATAATATTTTTTTTTTACATTTTCGATTTGGGCATTACAAGTAATTAAGATGATCGTTTAGATTGTGTTTTTAAACACAGCAATAATTCCTAACTCCAAATAATCACAAAAAAACAATATTGTTTGATTTTCCAATATTATTTTTAACAAATTTACTAAAATGCTATTGGATAGTTAGGACAACCATACAAAATCTAAAGTAGTTGCTCGAAATGTAAACCCAATTGTTCAATACACAATTCACATCTACGAATGATCGAACGTGGTATAGCATTATTCAAATAAGGCCTTATTTCATCGCATGCATTCCTGATTCTGTCTGTTAGCATATCTCTTGTGGTTACGGGAGTACCTGGGCTTCAACAACATTTACTTAGCGCTCTTAACATCATATCTGTTTGAAAGGAAACAGTATGTTTTTTATAATGGCTACATATCACATGTTTATGTCTCAACCAGTGGCGTACCACAGGGTTCGAATTTAGGACCACTGTTGTTCATATTGTTTGTGAATGATCTGTGTGAATCTTTGGCTTGTTCTAAGTTAATGTTTGCAGACGACCTAAAATTTTATTCATCCGTTTCGTGCTTGGAAGACTGTGCATTTGTTCAAGGTCAAATAAATAAATTGCAAAGCTGGTGTGCCAAGAATCAACTTCATCTTAATATAAGTAAGTGTAAAGTAGTACTTTTTCAAGGAAAACCAACCCAATGGTATATAATTATACAATGATCCAACATGTTCTTAAGCGCAGTGAAACTGTGAAAGACTTAGGTATCTACTTTGATCAACATCTAACCTTTAATGAGCATATCAATCAAATCATATCAAGTGCTTACCGAGCCTATGGCTTCGTTATCAGGAATTGTAAATCTTTTGACGTTTTGACTTTGCGGACATTATACTTTAGCTTGGTTAGGTCTAAGCTTGAATATGGATCTTTGATATGGAGTCCGATTTACAAGCAGTATATTGATGTTGTTGATAAACTTCAAAAGAAATTTTTAAAATTTTTATGTTTTAAGATCGATGGCATATATCCTACTAGAGGTACAGAATACAACAATCTTCTTCATAAATTTGGCATTCAATCCTTAGAACAACGGCGTCAGCAATCAGCAGTTATAGTTTTATATAAATTACTGCATAATCTAATAGACTGCCCTACAATACTTTCACAAATACAGTTTCTGGTACCACGACTAACATCAAGGTATAATGTTCCTTTTTTATGTCAAAGAGCTCAAACAAACTTATTGTCGAAAGCGCCTGTCAACATGATGTGTGTGAATGCGAATAAAATAGCCGATGTATGTGACATATTCTTATATAGCATAGGTGAATTGAAGCACTTTTGATTTATCTTACGTTTCTTATTTTTAAGCTGTAACTATATTTATTTTTTGTTATTGATACATGAATTATTATTGTTTTTTTTTTCTTAACAAGCTACCTCATGGTGATTTTTTTTTATAGTAGTTTGCTCTGTAAATGGTGTTAAACTGTTGGGCAATAAACGCTTATTATTATTATTATTACGGGAGTCTGGTACACTTTTTCTTTTAGAAATCCCCACACAAAGAAATCTAAGGATTTAGGTCAGGGGATCGTGGAGGCCAGGCGACTGGTCCTCCACGGTCGATCCATCTTTCTGGATCATTTTCGTCCAGCCAGTTTCTAACTATTCTCGAATAATGAGCTGGACCACCATCAAGCTGGAACCAGGCCAATTTTCTTAAATCTAACATAACATCATCCCACATATCTGCATGTTCAGCCTTTAAAAATTCCAAGAAGGTCGCAGCATTTAACCTTGCAGGCAAAAGGTAGGGTCCAAATCGTCGATTACGCTAGATACCAATCCACAAGTTCACACTAAATCATGCTGAAAATTTCTTTCCCGAACTGCATGCGGATTTTCATGCGACCAAATATGTTGATTATGAAAATTTACCACTCCACGTCTAGTGAAGCATGACTCATCGGTCCATAAAACGTTACTTAAAAACTCCCTATTATCAGTTCTATCAAGAATCCACTGACAAAATGTGATTCTTCGTTCTCCGTCCCCTGGCTGCAGTCCCTGCACAGGTTGCAAATGGTAAGGACGTCTATGGTCATTTCTAAGAACACGGTGAACATGGCTTGCTGAAATTCCCAAGGCACCAGAAACTCTCCTAACACTTGTGGTCGGATCTCTATCAAACTCACGCAGAATCTGCGCTGACGAACATTTATGTTTTGATCCCTTTGGAGATTTCCAAAACCATTTTCAATTATTTGGCGATGCACTCTTACAAATACTGAGCGAGTTGGATGTCGTCTGTTTGGAAATCTTCGTGCGTATTCTCTGGTAAACAGGTAAAAGAAACTAAATTTCGTGCATTCACAATTGCAAAAAAAACGTTTCAGTTTTCAACAGACAATAAAACTAACTGTCAACTAATTGACGTTTAACCTCATTCTGCTTTCAATTTCAAAAATATTTGCAGGCACAGAATACTTCTAAAATTAACGAGATACTGACTTTTTAACGTTATTTTATCATAAATATTTAAAAATGCATCGAACCTTAAATATCGAAATATCTCAAAAACGGCTAACTTTAACGAAAACTCACAGGAGAGCTTTTTTATGCAGAAAAATGAGAAGAATCAGCTTTTTATTCAAAAAGCAAAAAATTGCACTAAGAAAAAAATTACAACTACCCATCCCGAAAACGTCCGTCCTCTCTGCCGCACCCTGTACAATCTCCTGAACGTAACCGTTAGTAGCCACTGAAGGGAAGCTACCACTCTTCATAATCACGTAATACATCACAGAAGGGGAGAACAAGGAACAACTACACAGTGAGCGAATACGATAAGATGCATTAATAAAAAGGGGTCTTCTCGTGCATTGATCAGAAAAAATAGCTGACGATAAATGAGATGACTCACCTAATATGATGAGTCTGTCGAAGGATAACCAGTCGCTGTGTGTTCCCCCCGAATGCAAAAATGAGTTGTGGATTTTTCAACAGGCGGATGTCGCGAGATTGGGCTCGGCGGTCGCATGAAAATCGAGTGTTTCACCTCCGCGCGTTTGTTGAACGGTATTAATGGCATAAAGCGAAGGGGCCTCGGTTAAAAATCATGCTGCAGATTCATTAGTTTTAACTAGAAATTAGAACTTTATTTGATAATGGATCACAGGCATAACAAATATGAACGCTACACACTACATTACCCAGGCAAAATGCAATTTTAATAGGTTGGTTTACATCTACTTTCCAAGGATGACGTGGTTATTCCTCGTTTTTTCACCCGTGTATTGAAAAAAAAAACATTTGAAATTTGTTAATTGCACGAGAACTGATTTCAAATCCTCGCTGCGGGGCCAGCAAATATACCACGCTTTTTATTCAGGATACCGATAGAACAATACATTTCATATCGAGGTATTCTTTATCTGAAGTCACTTGAAATAGCATAAAAACCCTTGGTCGGCGCGTCCTTTGTAATTTCATGACGTATCATAGGCGTGCGGTGATTTATTTAGAACGATAATAATAATGTTTTTATATCACCATAAATGGATTTTACTATCTTCTTATTTTTTTGATTTGGGATAAAAAATACTTATATTAGGAGTTTAATTTATGTTGACTGAAAGTTAAGAAATGGAAAAATTACAGAATTCCAACGTTTGACATAGGCAAATATTTACATAGCAGGTAGGTATATAAAAAGGTATATAAAGACTTACATTATAGGTATTTATATATCATCCTCGCCTTCGGAGCTGTCGCTAGAGTCATCTTGTAGAGGAATTACAACGGGATTTACAGGAGGCAAAACAGAATATTCATTTTCTTTTTCAATAATATGCCTAGAACACTGCTTCCATAGGTCTGTGGCAGCAATATGAGATACTGCATCTCTTATTGTGGCCAATAGCGATTCACTTAATTGAGGGGTCTGATTATGTTTTCTTACTTTTTTATTAAATCAGCCCAGACCATCTCAATCGGGTTAAAAATGCAGTAATAGGGAGGTAGACGTAATACTTCATGGCCATTTTGCTGAAGCAGATTGTCAACAACATACTCTTTTTCAAATTTTTGTCTTTTAATAAGATCCAATAATACGGCTTTGGTTGATTTTTGTGGTATTTCCATTCCCTTATCCTTCATAAAATCAATAATGTCTTGTTTTTTTTGTGCCTGTATTCGGAATTTTGTTTTTCTGTCGGGAATGGTATGGCGCATTGTCCATAATAATCACTGAATTTGGGGAAATATTTGGTATTAACTGCTGCTCTATCCACTTTTCAAATAAGTCGGAGGTCATGTCCTCATGATAGTCGGCACATGATTCTTTGATATTTTTGGCAGATAACAGCAAGGCATTAGGTATAAATCCATTTTCACTGCCAGCATGGAGAATAATGATTCGTTTTCCACGGTTGCACGGTGCATTTAAAATGCACTTGTTGCTGTCGTCAACCCAGCCGTACTGCACAACATCATGGGTATCATACCACGTTTCATCCAGGTAAATCAGATTTCTTTTCTGGTCTCTATAGATTTTAACTTTGTGCAAAAATTCTTGGCGCAATTCAACGATTCGAGACGACTCCATAATCACCATTCTTTTATCTAATTTTTTGTATTGAAAACCACACAGTTTTACAATACAGTGCAGTGAGTCTAAGCATTTGTAATTATAAAAATCTTCAGGATAATCTTTTAATTTATCCCGTATCATTTCCAACGTGGGCACCAAATTTTCTTTATAAAATGCGCTTTCTGTGGAAGGAATGGTTGACTACATCTCCCCTTTTTATAACCCGATAAATGGTAGACCGACTGATTTTTGTCAGGATACAAATTCTGTTTAAAATTTGATTTTGCGAGGAATCTGGATTTTCGTTTTTCAGACAATCATACATATTTAGGATTACTCTTTGGGTCTGTTCCTCTAAATCTTTATGAAAGAATTCTGCCTGCACAGGTTCATCAACCATCTCCTCGTGGCTTGGAGCATTTCCCCAAAGTCTCCAAAGAGCCATATTTAGGACACACAAGAACAATCAACACAACAATTAAATCAACAAGTAAACGGAGTATTCAAAAGTCAAAAACACACAAACTAATAAAATCTATGAAAAAACACGGACAGACTAAAGAAAACACGTTTATTCACCGCTACACGGCACTGGCTAAACTGTTTCAATTTTCAGTAGCCACCTGCACTTATTCGGAGCTCTGAAATACACGCTTTCTCATTGGCTATGTCCACGCATAGGCGTGCTTTACTCCACGTGGACCGGCGAAACTGCCTTTGATCTTATACGGGGGATATTTGCTGCGAAATTTGGCGATTTTTGCAGCAACAGAGCGTGTTAAATATAGATATATAAAACGCACCCGGTATTTCACAGTGTTTCAAGTGACTTCAGATAAAGTATACTTGTGTCAATGTCAGAGAAAACAGTTATTTTTGATATAGGGTGAATTTGCCAGTAGTCCGGGCATTATATTATTGGTAAAAACGTGAATATTTGAAAGCCTATACTTTCTGGTAATTGGTAGCAGATTTCTCTGATCTGTGACAGCTTATAAAAATTTCACATCCACAGTTATCACATTGTCATTAGCCCATTAAAAAACATTCGATTCCTCAATTTTTGTCATTTGAGTAGTAAGTGACATAAACTTTAAAGGCAATCAGAATCGTCAGTTGCAATATATAAATAATGTTCGTGTTACATATGCAGAAGACATTCAAAATTTACAAAATAAATCAATCTTAATATGTTATTTTAACATTTTGAGGTCAAATAGGAGTGGCCATTGACTGGATCATCATACTAGTCAAAATCCAGTAGTCGGAACACTGGCGTGGTCGTTATCAATCTATCTTTTTCTCTTTAAACATAAAAATTATCCAACTTTTCCTTGGAGTTAAACAAACCAAAATACGGACGGACAGCGAAATATAGCAAATAATGGATTATCGCCAGTAACATTCTGTCCGACTACTGGAATGAACGAATTTTCATTGCATCCCAAAAACCGGCCACTTCCATTTTCTCGCCATTTTTTCACGAGACTGTGAAATAACATTTTACATTTCCACTTCATTCGGGAATGGATATCAAGAAAAAAATAAATTCTGTATATATACAGGGCGACTTTGAAGTTGAGTCATTAATTTTCAGATAATGATTGTAGAAGGAAGATAAACCAAAATATGTGTGTAAAAATAAAAAAAAATTTACCTTGTTTTATAAAGTATCCTCCCGACAAGTATTTCAGTGCGGACCTGTATTTGATCGTGAGGTCTTGGAGCACCGGCATGCCGTCCCCTGTGAGGTTTTAAGTCACCTGATTCACGAGCCCGTTGTACTACATTAACAAAGCCACGAGTGGTTGGTTGCACTCGATTGGGAAACCGATCCGCATAAACATGTGCCATTTTTTATTTCGTTTGAGCCACGCAACAGACACCACTATTCACTCACGCGTTACCGACTGACACTGACTGTATACAACTGTATAAAATAATTGTAAAAACATCGTTCCAAATTCTTTCGCTTTTTTGTTTCCGATGCGATGAACCGATAAGGCGGATTATATCCGTTGTTGCCAAACACGAGCACATAATATTATTATTGAGACAGGGCGGTACTCAAACTTCCAAAGGGCTATAACTTTGTTACTTTAATTTTACCAGAAAAATGGTAAAGGAAAAAACATTTCTTTTGATCAGATCTACTCACTGTTAATATAAATGACTCAACTTCGAAGTCTCCCTGTATATATATATATATATATAGGACCGGATTAAAGAAAAAAAATTCGGTACATACATTGTTTTGCTTTTTAAAACCCACACTGCACTTTTTTGTATTTAAAGAAGGTGTTCAAAATGTCGCCCTCCACTTTCCACACAAACTTCTCCCCAATACCAGAAATCCATCAGATTGAGGTCAGGAGATCTGGCTGGCGATTTTCAGAGGATCAGGAGCATTTCGACCGATCCAGCGATTTGGATAATGTTCATTCAAATACTGAATGACGCCTCTAAAAATGTGTGGTGGTGCCGCGTCATGAAGAAACCACAAATTCTGTCTCCGTTGTAATGGCATGTTGTCTAAGGTCTGTTTACACCCTGTATATTGAATCGACTCAGTATGAGTGTGTTTAATTTCTTTTCCTCGGGGCATGAGAGCTGATTGAAATTCTACTATCGCAAGTGTTTAAATGTTCTGTCTCAAACTGTCCAATCAAATGCTGTCCGACAATTGAAAACTAGCCGACCGACTAGTAGCACTTTCAACGCATTAGTTGTATTATCTTGAGCACAAAATCCGTAATTACATTTTGTATTCCACTTTTGTCTACTCTCCGACCACTGGCACATTCAGCCTATGGTGGTGTGGAAAAACATTACGTCCAGCTGGAACTTAATATGTCATGCCTTTCGCGAAGTTTTACGTTTTGGCTTTGAGCGGCAGATTGTTCGATGTGGTAGGCATGGAAAACAAGGAACAAGACATCGATAAAAAAAAGTAAGAACTGTAGTGTGGAAGGAAAAAACAAACAAAATAAAAAGAGAAAAATAAATGTGAAATATCGCTAAGAATCGCATGCAATTATGCTTTGATCGTTAGGCAGATTGTGATAATCATCGATGTGACGATATTTCAGGATTATCTAACGTGGAAATACGACTAGAAACATGCTGTCCTCATAACATAAATTATTAGTAAGAATTTCCATCGAAGCGACATTACCAGTAGCCAGGCTGTGGATCAGGAGTGAAATTGTAACGCCCTAGATCCTGGCCTGGATAAATATCGAGACTTTTCGACAAACTCTTTGTTTCTTGCTTTAAGACTATACGTTGGTAAAATATTCGCGACAATAATCAATAGTTATCGCTAAAACAATTTCATTTTGAAGTGCCAATGACACCACTAAAAATAAAAAACAAAAAGATTAACATAAACAGTGGTATATCTCATCTTGTCTTCATTATTCAGCTAACACCTACAAGGAAAATGGAAAAGACAAAGGGTAATAGCAATAAAAAATTATAAAAAAATAATTTCCAAAAGAAACTTTTCCGCATACCCCTTCCAGGGATATGCAGTTAAGTGGACTTTTTTCTCAAAAAAAAAAAAATTCGAGAGTCAAATAAGCTGTATTTCTATTTGCTAAATCGAAAGAACTTGATAAAAATTGCGCAAAGTCAATGGCGTACATTTTTTTGTCACAAATATTAGAGAGACGCCACTGGACTTAATAAATTTAATCAAGTTAGTGCTAAATTAGTTCCTTGACGTCATAAACACCTCTGCCAAATCACAACAAAATTAGGGAATGGATATTTAATATATTTACGAAAAAACATTTTTTCAATTTTAACACCTGTATCTTGAGACCGAAAAATTTACGGACCTATGCAGTTAAGTGGACTTTTTTCTCGAAAAAAAAAATTCGAGAGTCAAATAAGCTGTATTTCTATTTGCTAAATCCAAAGAACTTGATAAAAATTGCGCAAAGTCAATGGCGTACATTTTTTTGTCACAAATATTAGAGAGACGCCACTGGACTTAATAAATTTAATCAAGTTAGTGCTAAATTAGTTCCTTGACGTCATAAACACCTCTGCCAAATCACAACAAAATTAGGGAATGGATATTTAATATATTTACGAAAAAACATTTATTCAATTTTAACACCCTGTATCTTGAGACCGAAAAATTTACGGACCTATGTTTACATGAACTTTTGGTCTTAAAATTACTCAACGAATCGTCCGTTAGATTTGTGGTACATACTTAGTTAACACCCTGTATGTTTACTGTACCAACATTCATTAAATTTTACAATCGAAAAGTTTCGGAAATTGTAATCGATTGCGTATTGTTTGCTTTTTAATAACAGTTATAATACCGAATTCCATGTTAAAAAAAGGAACGTGTTAAAAATAATAATGAATGTGACATGTTACCTCACACGCAACTATTGTTGAAGCTAGAGAAAGCTACAATGTAAAGGCTCGTTAAAAACTGGGGCCCTCTGTGAACAGCAATTAACATCAATTAGTTTTAACAGTGTCTAATATAATGGAACTTTTGTTACGCACACATATTACTATTTCTTAAATGCCTTCATGCAAACTGACTGCGTATGATTGCACCCTAATCAATCGGGATTTAGAAAACTTTACAACATTGGCTTTATTAGTCCTATGCGACATCTTCGTGTTCTTGATAGAAAAATAAGTTTGGCTCTGTTATCAGTCGACTACTCTTAAGCATTCGATAAGATAGATCATAAACTTTTACGTGTTCTGTCGTTTGTGATGAGGTTGTGATCAATTTTTTTGAAAGCCATCTAAAAACAGGACTTGACGGGTATAACATCTGATGTTACCCACATACCTTCAGGAATGTCTCGGGATTCCATTCTGAAACCTCTTTTGTTCTTAATTTATACGTTTGACGAACAACAAAAAACCTATGCACGTTTACACAGTCCTTATTCAAACAGAGATCTGCTAACCTAACCTTCAAAAGGAGGAAAACTACTGTAGTATAATATATTCTCCCTGTTTGGAGCAGGTCACTTTGCTTCACATTCAGCATGAGAAACGTTGACCGTGAATCCGATAAATATGTAGAGTTGAGATGGCTAAGTATTGACCAGTTGGACAAGTTACATTTTTCGACATTTATCCATAAAATTTTAACCAATTTTAAGCCAGAGCACCAATGTGAAAAAATAATTTTTAACAAAATTATATATAATAATAGAACTATCACAGATATGCACATAATCAATTCCCGGCATACAACATCTTTGTTCCAACAAAGTTTCTTACGTAACATTCCAGCAATATACATGGTGACTCAACAAAAGGTTGCACCCAGGTTTGTGACTCTCCTGGTATATTTTGGGAAAAATGCTGGGACACGTCAATTTTTTTTACAATACAGAGTGTTCCAAAAATAAGATATTGTGTTTCACTTTAGATTTCTAAATGGAAAGCCCCATTTTTTTAATTTTTACATTTTCCATGTAGTTTTTAGTAACGTTTGTATAATAAAGTCTATTACCTATCTTCAATTGTTTTGAAGCCTTTAAGCTTACTGTCTGACAACAACAGATCATGTGCTAGTAAGAAACACTTGTCTTATTTCTTCCGTGTACGTACATAAGACTAACCCTCAACTAGTTGCAGTGACAAACTGGCAATAGCTTTTATTGCTTTATGTGCATGATTATAAATATGAACTCGCCGAAGAAACAACAACTTACAAAATGCATTATTGACCAAAAAATAGTGTAAAGCCTTGCGATACAGAAATGTATCAATGATTTGATACTGACAAATTAACACATAAGATTACCATACGAAGACGATATGAAACTGTGTAGATTGTCCTTTTTGTAACTACCTAAATAAACAATGGGCACAACAACAAAAAAATAGTACTTACACGTAAATAGCTGCCTCTCTTGGAAGTTCTGCACTGACACTACATTTTAGCGCGATTTCAACTCATTTTTTGCCAACCTCGTTTAAGTCAAAACAAACAACACCAAGTAAAATTGAGTGCTTAATGAGTATTAAATACTCTCAAGAATTCAAACAATATAATTAGATTCAATTTTCTATTACATTCCAAAATTACTCCACTTTTTTGACATCAAGACGTCAAAAATACAGATTGTCAAAGTCAAATGACAAAACATGGAGGATGGAAAAAGGATGGGAAAACACACGAGACAGGTATTCCTGTCAGCCGTCAGCCTTGTGAAAGATCTACCTCCAGGCGTGCGTTTGTAAATCACTTGGTAATGTAATACCGCACGGATATTACATATCTTAAAACGTGAGATTCCGCCGGTTTTTTTGACATTTCGTAGTTTTTTTTGTTACATTTTGCAGGGTTTAGATGTTAACTAAGCACAAGCTATTGTACATTTGTTGTGAACTCGTTTTCTAGCTGTCCGTGTTGCTTAAACGTCAGCGAACAGCGATCATAGCAAGCAAACATGGAATGAACTATTTACACACTAAAAACTACCTAGTCTGCAAAATGACATTTCGCTTAACGTTTTTTTTTTAGTTTTTTATATAATAGCTGTGCCGTACACAGTAATGGAATATAGATTGACAGATGAAATTTTACTCTGGGATAACTTTAGTTTTAGAACGTCGCGAAAAACTTATATATTCTGCCAGGTTTGAGTACTTTCTGATAAGCAAATGAAATGAACCATAGGAATGACAATTGAGAACAGTCTCAATACCAAGGTTTCAAGGGATGCGTTTGTAAATCACTTGGCAATGTAATACCGTACATTCTGTGAAACCTTATTTTTAGAACCCCTAAATTATTACAGAATGTCACTAATTTCTAACCACGTTTTTTGCGACCATTGTAATTATTGTAAGAGACGCTAGGGATACGGAGTAGCATTTGTCATGATAAATATATATTCTGCCAGTTTTTAACAGTTTTTGATAACCAAATTAAATAATCAAGCGTGACAGAACTCTTATTCCCAAGGTTTTGAGCTCTGGAAGTAAAGCACACTTTTGACATTTCAGAAGGATTACTTTGTTCTATTTCCGAACGCAAATAACATGCACGTCAAACAATTTGGAACACTAAAATTGTTACAGAGTAGTACAACGTACACTGAGTAACAGTTTACGAACGCAGCCAAGCGCAGGAAGTAAAGTACACTTTCGACGAAGGATTACTTTGTTCTATTTCCGAACACATGGAACAGATACTACAAAGTAGTGGTGTTGAAAAAGTAATCATACGATACTCGAGTACTCGTTACTCATAGATACCCAAAGTAACGAGTACCAATCCGAGGACGAAATGATTACTTTGATTACTCTGTATCCCGTATCCCTGCCCGGTATCCGTACAATCGTTGATAATTGAGTGGCAACGCTGGTTTGACTATAGCACTGCAGCTCATGCATCAGGGTTGCCAGACATCCCACATTCGGATGGAAACCTGGAAACATTTTTTTTTATTGGAGGACAGAGTTTGGTAATTGTTTTTAAATCTGAAGTTTACCTATTTACACCGTGACATAAATTCGCTTTTATTGTTATGGTCTTGGGAATCTGAAAAGGAATAAAGGGTCGATTTGATTGGAGCAAAGTTCGGCAGTATTTTGAGGCAGAAAAGCGACAAGGTATCACCACCGTTGCGTTCAGGAAAAGCACAATAATAAAAGTTATGTTAATTTGACTCGCGTTTACATGCAGTTTTGCTAAAAAAACTATAATACAGTATGTCCACCAATAGTATGTGTACACTGAGCTCCTCGTTGAATTTTTTATACTGGTATATGTTTAATTGAAATGCTTCGAAAAGTTACATGCCATTCCGAATTTCCTTAACCCCATATACAGATCATCTTTCTGACTAAAAGACATGTTTTTAAGCATTTCTAGTGAATACAAAGTATTTTCAGTTTGTAGGCTCATATGAGTCATATATCACTCCATCCTTTATTAACCCATCTTGATAAGCATACAGTTTGAAGATACAATGTTTGCATTAAACACGACAGTTTCGAATAAGGCATGCTTATAACATTTTGCAAATGTTAAGGTTGTCTATTTTCTTACAACATTCAGTTCCATTGAACGACGCACGTTGACAAATCGTTATACTCATACTACTCATAGTATTCAAAGTAACGAATACAATAAATGATTACTTTGTAGAAGAGTAGCGATTAGTAACGAGTACTTGAAAGTAACGATAATCAAAACCACTACTACAAAGTACACTCTGTAACACTAGAAGTTATGAACGCAGCCCTGTGCTCATTATCACGGAACAGCTGAATGGATTGGCATAAGAAGTCAGTGTGTTTTGTGATAAGAAGGAAAGCTTGGAGCGTGGGAGATTTTGTTTTTGTCATTTGTGGGTGATTGTGTTCTTGCGGTATTTTTGCTGATCGGCTTCGAAAAGTGCTTAAAAGCAGGCTAATTTTTGTTATCCAGGAGTTGAGTTTGTTGAATTTTTAACAGCCAAAAGAAAATTGTTGTGCTTTCTCTTCCAGTTTCCCGTATCCAAGTAAATGCTGTTGCACTAAGGTTCAGAAGCTAAGGTAAACTGTTGTATTTTTTACTATTATACTACGGTACATTTTGAAATAGGAGTAAACAATGAACTACATGTTGCCTCGCCATTTCTAGGTTGCAATGGCATCATCTGAGATAGTACCCAAGTCTGGGTCTGTGCAAACTATGTAAGTATAGGGATAGTTTTAACGAAATATTCAATCTGATGAATGATTAATTGGTTAAGGCTTTCGCGGCCAGTTGATAAACTGCTATCTTGATTCGGGTCTAAAGGCCGTTTCGCTAGCACGAGTGGCAAGCTTCTTCAGAGGTCCTTCCATTTCCGATGCTAGATGTAGACTATCTCTCTCTCTGCAGGCTACATCCAGCATTGGAAATGGAAGGACCGCTGAAGAAGCTTGCCACTCATGGTAGCGTAACATTAGGAAGAAATTCCAACCGACGACAGCCTTTAGACCCGAATCAAGACAGCGGCTGATGAATGATTGTTCTATTCTAGTAAGTATAGTGGTGCTGAAACCGAGTTTTGTGCCAAAGTTGAAGCAGAAACTGTATTAGTCCACTGTAAGGAAGGAAAACACAGTCATGGTAGTTCCAAAGTGAAACTCACGGATAAAATTGACTACAATTGGGAATTTCGATATTACCATGGAAATTTGGTAGCCGCTCATATTGGCGGTAAAGTGATTGCGTATTGCATGAAAGGTAAAGGCTGCTTGTAGTATTTAGTCTAGTCTACTAGATGTTGTTTGATTGAAAATTTCGTAAACCTTGGGAATAATTGATGGAAATCAGATTTGTGAGAGCTTATGCTGCACTATATAGTCTTTTTCACAATTCTTTTATTTAGGTTGCTCCAGTCACACACATGAAAAAACACTTTGTCGGTCTTCAGTATCTCACCAAATCAAACCCATGTATACTTTATCTGAAGTCACTTGAAATAGCATAAAAACCTTTGGTCGGCGCGTCCTTTGTAATTTCATGACGTATCATAGGCGTGCGGTCATTTATTTAGAACGATAATAATAATGTTTTTATATCACAATAAATGGATTTTACTATCTTCTTATTTTTTTGATTTGGGATAAAAAATACTTATATTGGGAGTTTAATCTATGTTGACTGAAAGTTAAGAAATGGAAAAATTACAGAATTCCAACGTTTGACATAGGCAAATATTTACATAGCAGGTAGGTATATAAAGACTTACATTATAGGTGTTTATATCTAAATTTTAGAATTAGTAAGTGATGATCCAACAGTAAGCACCCGACAAATTTCAACTCAATTGGCGATTAGTCAGTATAAAACTTGGAAAACTCTACGTGAAAATCAGTTCTATCCGTTTCACATACAAAAAGTGCAGGCCTTACAACCGGAAGATCATGAACAAAGGGTTGACTTTTGCAATTGGCTTTTAAATAAACATCAAAATGATGACAATTTTTTAAATCAAATTTTAGTGAGTGATGAAGCCCTCTTTACTAGAAACGGAATTATTAATTCACGTAATTCTCACGTTTGGGCTATTGAAAATCCCCATGAAATAAGGGAAACCAATTTTCAACAGCGATTTGAACCAATCAACCTGTGGGCGGGAATTGTTAATGGAATTTTAGTGGGGCCTTTTGAATTACCAAATCGCTTAACTGTTGAAAATTATTTTGATTTCTTGCAACACAATTTGCCTGGTTTACTGGAAGATGTGCCTTTAAATATTAGACAAAACTCATCTCGCCTTCAGAGCTGTCGCTAGAGTCATCTTGTAGAGGAATTACAACGGGATTTACAGGAGGCAAAACACAATATTCATTTTCTTTTTCAATAATATGCCTAGAACACTGCTTCCATAGGTCTGTGGCAGCAATATGAGATACTGCATATCTTATTGTGGCCAATAGGGATTCACTTAATTGAGGGGACTGATTATGTTTTCTTACTTTTTTTTTAAAGCAGCCCAGACCAACTCAATCGGGTTAAAAATGCAGTAATAGGGAGGTAGACGTAATACTTCATGGCCATTTTGCTGAAGCAGATTGTCAACAACATACTCTTTTTCAAATTTTTGTCTTTTAATAAGATCCAATAATATGGCTTTGGTTGATTTTTGTGGTATTTCCATTCCCTTATCCTTCATAAAATCAATAATGTCTTGTTTTTTGTGCCTGTATTCGGAATTTTGTTTTTCTGTCGGGAATGGTATGGCGCATTGTCCATAATAATCACTGAATTTGGGGAAATGTTTGGTATTAACTGCTGCTCTATCCACTTTTCAAATAAGTCGGAGGTCATGTCCTCATGATAGTCGGCACATGATTCTTTGATATTTTTGGCAGATAACAGCAAGGCATTAGGTATAAATCCATTTTCACTGCCAGCATGGAGAATAATGATTCGTTTTCCAAGGTTGCATGGTGCATTTAAAATGCACTTGTTGCTGTCGTCAACCCAGCCGTACTGCACATCATGGGTATCATACCACGTTTCATCCAGGTAAATCAGATTTCTTTTCTGCTCTCTATAGATTTTTAACTTTGTGCAAAAATTCTTGGCGCAATTCAACGATTCGAGACGACTCCATAATCACCATTCTTTTATCTAATTTTTTGTATTGAAAACCACACAGTTTTACAATACAGTGCAGTGAGTCTAAGCATTTGTAATTATAAAAATCTTCAGGATAATCTTTTAATTTATCCCGTATCATTTCCAACGTGGGCATCAAATTTTCTTTATAAAATCCGTATATTATACGACGAATATCTTCCTGAAAACCCACGTCTATTCTTTTTAATTTTTGCCCTATGCGCTTTCTGTGGAAGGAATGGTTGACTACATCTCCCCTTTTTATAACCCGATAAATGGTAGACTGACTGATTTTTGTCAGGATACAAATTCTGTTAAAATTTGATTTTGCGAGGAATCTGGATTTTCGTTTTTCAGACAGTCATACATATTTAGAATTACTCTTTGGGTCTGTTCCTCTAAATCTTTATGAAAGAATTCTGCCTGCACAGGTTCATCAACCATCTCCTCGTGGCTTGGAGCATTTTCCCAAGGTCTCCAAAGAGCCATATTTAGGACACACAAGAACAATCAACACAACAATTAAATCAACAAGTAAACTGAGTATTCAAAAGTCAAAAATACACAAACTAATAAAATCTATGAAAAAACATGGACAGACTAAAGAAAACACGTTTATTCACCGCTACACGGCACTGGCTAAACTGTTTCAATTTTCAGTAGCCACCTGCACTTGTTCGGAGCTCTGAAATACACGCTTTTTCATTGGCTATGTCCACGCATAGGCGTGCTTTACTCCACGTGGACCGGTGAAACTGCCTTTGCTGCGAAATTTGGCGATTTTTGCAGCAACAGAGCGCGTTAAATATAGATACATAAAACGCACCCGGTATTTCACAGTGTTTCAAGTGACTTCAGATAAAGTATACTCTATTGCCACTTTTTATTGGTATGATTTATTTAGGCAAGATGGAGGAATGGTCAGAATTACAAACCAGGAAACTGGTGTGAGAACCCTGATAAAAAATCTCAAAGAAGATATCAAGGATTTGGCGTTTGCCTTTTCTAGAGAAGAAATAATTTTGGGATGTGTTGACAGTGAAGGGAACATACTGGTGTATCAAATTGAAGATGGTCCCCATAGTATAACGTATCCTTTTCTAAATAATGTTATATCACCTAAGCACACAAGTTACTATATTTCTTTAATGGTGTATCAGATTCTCTTTGCTCTTGCACGTGTTTCATCAGTCACCTAACAGGGGTAAAGCAAACTTCAGACTGATCTGGTGCCCGTTCCTGCCAAGCTATGAAGAAGACGCTGACTCTAGCGATGATCCTGAAAAAATGTTTGTTGTTCTCAACGGAAATACAGGTATTACAATATGTGCAAAGGTATATCTTTTTATGTGCGGATCTTGACTTTTGTCATTTGACACAGTTGATCATGCTCAGCAATATAATATCATTGTCTTGATAAAATGGCAGACATGGACGTTTTTGGGCAAATACCCCAATAAATTTAGTTTGTGAAGAACAACAGAAACTCAATTTAATTCACCCACCATGATAAATATATATGTAGAGCTTCAAATAAATAAGCAGCTATGTGGAATGTGATTAAAGCCAATGGTGTGCACTCATCAAAATCCCATTTGTCAGCATTGCTGAAATTCCAGATGCCCAGTCGAAATTCAAAGATTTTATACATACTATTGATACACTACATTTCAACTTTCGAACTGTTTCATTCAACGATGTTCGAGACACAATCAAAAACTTAAAGAATTTTAAAAGTAAAGATCCTTATGACATCGGCGTTAAATTTATGAAGACCTTGAATAACTTGATAGTATATCCTATAACAAAATTGATAAACATGTGTATAGTAAATAATTTCTTTCCTGTCTTATTAAAACTTGCAAAGATTCTGCCACTCTTCAAGAAAGGATGTGAGAATGATCCATGTAATTTCAGACCCATTTCTATAATACCAATTATAGCAAAAATTTTCTAAACACTTCTGAAGAATACTGTGAATGTGAATACTTCGAAGGTAACAATTTATTCTGTAACAACCAGTTTGGATACCATACAGAAACGAAAGCAGCAATAAACGATTTTATTAGTTTCTTCAATGAATGTCTGGAAGATAACATGTTTGCTCCCACTAACTTCTATGATCTTACAAAAGCATTTGATTGTGTCCAAGATCACATTTTGATTCAAAAGTTGTCGCTATAGGGTTTTAGCTAATAGCAGCCTGTCCTTAATTGCATCTTATTTATCAGACAGAAGACTGTATATTAGATTTCAAAATTGTTGATCTAACAATGTACATATTAAGCACGGAGTTCCCCAAGGAAGTGTCTTGGACCGATTCTTTTTTTGATTTACATCAATGATCTGCCAAATATATATTATTTGCGGATGACACGACATCAATATCCTCCAATAGTAACTTTGACTAGGTATAACTCGATTCTCAGCAGCATTGACAATTAAAAACTGGTTTAAGGCCAACAGTTTGTCAATCAGCATAGCGAAAACTCAATCTCTTCTACTCAGTACTCGTCCACATAGAAGTCATTTAGTAGAACCCGTGAAATGTCTTGGAGTGATTATTGATGCAAGCTTAACTTGGGAATCACACATCACCTCTTTATCAAAGATCCAAAAATATACGATGATTACAGAACTCCGAAAGAGATTCACAAATATAACACTAGGTTCAACAATGAATTAATACCAGAGTACACGAGACTATCAAAAACTAGACACGGAAGTAATTATTTCGGCGTGAAATTTTTTAATGCGTTGTCCCAGGTTTTTTAACACTTAACTCAACCTATTTTTACAGCAACTGTGAAAAGATATATCTAGTGACGAAAGCTTTTTACAGCATAGATGAGTTTTTAAATAATGATTTTACCGACTTTGTTCCATAATTGTTGACTATTTGTTTTATTACTTTGTCTTCGTTTGTGTTTTTTGTGTATCTGTTATTTTTGTATTACATAAGGACTTTTGAGTACAAACATTACAAAATTATTATTTCATATTTTTTAACCGAATTATCTTATTGTTCAATCTAAATTTTACACTAAGTTTTATCAAGTTTTTTTTACATTTTATTGCCACTTTGTGTTTTACGTTTGTCTTATTATTGTTTCTTGTTTTTGATTACTCTGTTATGTTCTACTCTAAGTGACCTGTGCAAACACATTCCAGAATAAACATTTAGTAGTAGTAGTAGAAAGATTTATTTAGCACATTTGGCTACATAAACAGAATAATTGTAAACAACTTAGAACTCAGAGTTCAAGCCATATGGTGTATGATGCAAATGCTGGGCAACCTATAATTGTAGATTTGACAAGTGATTTCTCAATTTCACTTTAAATTTTGTCAAAGTTTTCTGGTCTTTTATTTCCGAGTATAATTTATTATATTCAATCAACCCTTGATGGAATACAGATTTGTTGTAGATTTTCGCCGATGACACTATGATTTATATAAGTACTAAAAATATTCAGTCTGGTATCTCTTATATAAATGAAGACTTGAAGCTTGTCTCAAAATGGTTAGCATCTAACAGACTAAAATTAAATGCAAGTAAAACGAAAGCCTTGTTAATCGGAAAAAAACAATGTACAAATGTTCAACTGAATATTGATGGTGAAGATATTGAATTCGTAGAAAATTTTAAATACCTGGGGGTTTTTGTTGACTCTCGATTAATTTTTGATATTCATTATGAAAAAGTTATAAATAAGATTAGTAGTAAAGTGGGATATTTATCGAGAGTTTCTGGATGTCTGAGTTCATATAGCAGAACAATTATCTATAATACCATCATTCTTCCAAATTTCTTGTACTGTTCGACTATTCTATATTTAGCAAATAATTCCATTTTTGAAAGACTGCAAATTTTACAAAATAAGTGCATGAGAATAATACTAAATAAAGATAAATATACTCCAATTAGGCAAATGCTTAGCAAATTAAAATGGCTCTATGTAAAAATTTTTATCAAATATCTTGTAATGATATTCATTTATAAAGTAAAAAATAATATATTTCCATCAAGTCTAACTAATTTAACATCATTAAATGTCGACCATCATTTACATAATACCAGAAATAAAGATGACTTCCATTTAATGACCAAAAAGTATAACATGCTACAAATCTGTATTCCATCAAGGGTTGATTGAATATAATAAATTATACTCGGAGATAAAAGACCAGAAAACTTTGACAAAATTTAAAGTAAAATTGAGAAATCACTTGTTAAATCTACAATTATAGGTTGCCCAGCATTTACATCATACACCATATGGCTTGAATTTACTAGTTCTAAGTTGTTTACAATTATTCTGTTTATGTAGCCAAATGTGCTAAATAAATCTTTCTACTACTACTACTACTAAAAATGCAAAATTCTCCAAGTGAAAAATATATGTAAAACCGTTACCTGAAACTATTTTCTTCCAGCTGAAGTTTTCAATGTGACAATGCTAAATGCAAAATATGGTAAAGGAAACACTCTTGATCCAAACGATACCTATGAAGGGTACATTCGTATCCCGCACACTGCCGAAGTAATAGATGCATCATTTTCTTCCGATGGTACAGCTCTCGCTATCGCATCAACTGACGGCTATGTAAAATTTTTCCAGGTATTTTATTTTATAATTGCTCTTTTTTTTACTTGGGTCAACCATACCCACAGTTGTGTATTAAACTACGCGTAGGTGTGACATTAGCTTCGTTCAGGGTTTTACGTAAATCAAAGTGGTCTGAACTACCAGAAGCCAATTCGGCTTGAAATCACGGAATCTAATGCACGAAATCAGAACTCTTTCTATACTACAACTATTTAAAATTGTAATGACTCATACGCGTGATCAACACGTGATCAGAGCTCGATCCCGGCTTCCTTCCAGTACAGCCGTATAGCGTACGACATATGTCGTTTGTGTGGCTTTGCGGTGGTCAACAGCACAGACAGAGATGGAAATAATGGCTGATTGTTCTCCGCCGGTAGAACCAATGAAATCAAAGACGCGCCTCGACCGGCAGACTCATAGGCGTCGGCAACGCATTGGAACGTGTTTCGTTGAGCGATCGCATATTGTGTGTTTTTATAAGAATTGTTGTGGTTTCTGTGGTTACTGTTTTGGTTATACTTAACCATGGAGAGTACAAATGGCACGAGTGGAAGTACTGAAAGCCAGGGAACAAGTAGACGGCTTCGTAAAGCACTGAAGAGGGACGCGAAAGAAATCGTGCTCAACGTGTTCAATTATCTGAACAGAACTATGTCGCAGGGAGATGCATTCGCGCGTTGTGAAAGTATGACGGGCGTTCCAGAGTGGACCATTCGCAGGGTGGTGCATGAAAAGAAGAAAACTGGAGCTACTACCGATCCAAAGTTTAATTTGAAGGGACGAAAGGCCGTTAAATTGGATGACGATAGCAAAATGGCGTTAAGGTGAACCGTACATTCATTCTTCTTTAGGAATGAGATACCAACCCTCAAGGCTGTACATGCAGCGATCAAGGAAAATGAAATTATACCCCAAATGAGCGTCGAGGTAATGAGGAAATCCCTGCACGAAATTAATTTTCGTTACGAAACGCGTAATCGGAAGTCAGTATTGATAGAGAGACCTGAAATAGTCGCCTGGCGTCGAAAATATCTACGCGAAATGATTGAATATAGGCGACAAAGCAGAAAAATCTATTATTTGGACGAGACATGGGTAAATGCAGATCACACAGTTAAAAAAACCTGGATAGACAAAAACGTAGTGAGTAACCGACAAGCAAGCATTGAAGGTTTGTCAACAGGTCTTCGTGGACCGTCAGGGAAAGGTCAAAGATTGATCGTAACTCATATTGGTAGCGATAGTGGCTTTTTAGAAGAGTGTGACTTGATTTTCGTCTCTAAGAAAGGAGGTGATTACCATGACGAAATGAATGCCAGCGCTTCGAGAGCTGGTTTCAAGGGGTACTTCAGCGAGTTGAGCCCAACTCTGTGATCGTCATGGATAATGCTTCCTACCATAGTCGTCGAGCCGAACGTGTACCGACTATGGGATCTCGAAAAAGTGACATGCAGCAATGGTTGCGCGAAAAAGGAATCCCGTTTGACGATTCATGTGTGAAAGCGGAATTGTATGAAAAAATTAAACAGCACAAACCTGCGAACATTAGTTACGTGACTGATGAGATGGCCCGTCAATGTGGTGTCACTGTGCTGCGGTTACCGCCCTATCACTGTGAACTGAACCCAATAGAGCTCATCTGGGCTCAAGTGAAGGGTTATATTGCGCGCCATAACACAACCTTCAAATTACCAGACGTTAAGGTTTTACTTGAGACTTCCATACAGCTAACGCCCGTAGCTTGGCAGAATGCTATCCGCCATGTTGTGATGGAAGAAACAAAAATGTGGCAGCTTGACCACCACATCGACACCATCATAGAGCCAGTTATAGTCAATTTCAACGAGGAAAGCGATAGCGACAGTTTATTACTGTCAGATGTAAGTGGAAGCGACGATGAATAAAGGTAATTCCCAAATTTTTGACTTACAATATGTTTCAAACCACTCTTTATTAAGCATGTGACAAATCTAGTTCACCCATGTTAAACATTCATACCCCGCCTATGAACAGCCGACTACTGGTAGTTAAGTGATGTTCACGTGAACATCGATGAGTCATTACAGTTTTAGATAGTTATAGTATAGAACTGCAATCAATAATAATTCTGATAATTAACGACTTTTTTATTTGCCGTCATATTATAGGAGGTGAGATTTAGGTACTATATCTATTCTACCACCTAACCCCTTAATAATATGAGATGTTTTCGTAATTTCATAATGTGGTAACTTCACCATTATTTTGATAGTAAATTTAATAAGCTGAGACAAAATAATTATTTTTAGTTGTACATGCTTGACGATGAGAAGCAGAAATGCCTACATGAATGGAGGCCACACGGCGGTGAAGCTTTATCATCTATAATATTTATTGACAATGTACTGGAATACAGCTCTGAGTAAGTTGTTCTGCAATGATTTAAAGGTTTTTAGGCAAACATTATTTCTTATAAGACATATCTGCAGTCCTTTCTTGCTCTACTGTCCATACAGCAGACGCTCGATAATGTAAACTAATTTAATCCAAGTGTGGTTCACATTATCGAAATGTTTACATTAGCGAACGTGATTTATAGAATATTTGATTTATTAAAAGAAACGTTTAATACATACTATTTATAACAAAATTAACAAATATTCTAACAGCGATAAGTATTTTTTTAATTAGAAGAAAAATAATTAACAATTTTTGTCGAACTAAAATATCCGTGTATGAAACTTCTTTTCTTTCAGCCCAATCTAAAGCTTGGTTAAAAACTTGCATAGCTTGCGCGTCAGTCACTACACTTCTGACTTCAATGGGATCGTTCTCATCATCCTCACTGTCCATATCCTCCTCCTTATCAGCATCATTCGTCTGATTATCTTCGTTCCATAAATTAATATCAGCAGGAGTACAAACAATGTTGGGATTCACTGTTTTCAATAAATCAACAACATCCAATGACACACTAATAACATTATCATTATTGGATCGTAAACGTTCTCTAATTACGCTTAAGGGGACATCGTCTTCTTCACCATCTTCATTATTGGTACAAAAGAGGTTGTTCCAACATTTTTGAATAGTTTGCTGGTTAAGTTCATTCCAGGCCATATGTAAATCTAAAACAGCTTCTCGTAATGTTACTTTTTTTAAAGCCTCAGATAAGTTTTCAGGATTCTTTGATAAGACAGACGAAAGTAGAAACTTCCTATAGTATAGTTTGGTGAGTCTTATTATATTCTGGTCCATCGGTTGAATTAACGGTGTTACGTTGGGCGGCATGTACATGACGAAAATTGACCCATCCCTGCTCCTCAGTTGTTGCTCGGGAGGATGACTTGGTGCATTATCCAATAGTAACAACGCTTTTATTGGAAGCTTCTGTTGTTTTAGGAAACCTTTTACCTACAAATTGAAAACGCATCTTCAAATTATGAATAGAGCATTTGTGATAATTGATTGTCATACCTGAGGGACAAAGCACCTGTGGAACCATTTCTGGAATATACTGCTAGTCATCCAAGCGGTTTTTGAACAGTCATAATCAACAGGGATATTAACATTTTTAAATGAGCGCGGATTTTTTGCTTTCCCAATTACCAGTGGCTTTATTTTGTGTGAACCATTAGCATTAGTGCAGGCTAGAAACGTTATTCGTTGTTTCTCCGGCTTTCTTCCCGGGGCAGATTTTTCAAATGACGCAGCATAGATTTTCTCTGGTAACATTTTCCAATAAAGGCCACTTTCATCTGCATTGTAAATTTGTTCCATTCTTAAATCTAGCTCGGTAATTGTTTTCATCAATTTTTCTTTGAATGGTTGCACTAATTGTGGTTGTGCTGATAATTTTTCACCAGATATAGACAGCAGTCGAATTCCATATCTTGTTTTGAATCGTTGTAGTCAGCCATCACTAGCTACGAAATTTACAGTTTCTTTCAGTTTTTCATTTAACAGTCTCACTCTCTGTTTAAGTACTTCGCCACTAACTGGGACATGATTTTCCCGTTGTTTTAAAAACCACTTATACAGGGAATTTTCCATTTTAGGTGCCTTCGCATTTTTTTAAATTTTTCTTTTTCCCGGACCTCCAAATGTATTGCACATTCTTTGTAAAATTTGAGTTTTCATACGCTTAATTTGACAGATTGTTGCTTTCTATACTCCATATTTTTTGCTAACTGTGTCACACCCGCACCTAGTGCAACTTCGTCTATGATTTTCACTTTCTCACTCAACTTTAAACACTTTCTTTTATAGGATGTGGATGCCATAGTCGTAAAATATATTAACGCGCGCAATGTATTCACTTAAGTTCAAAAATGAAATACATACGTACGTATAAACGTATCCTAAACGATCATACGACTGACCGAGTTTGTCGTATTTTATCGCGGAGGTGAATCCCCTACACTCTACATCATAAATCGGGGACTCCCCGACGCCCGACATAAATCATCGCATTTTACCGTCGCGCTGTTTCCGTGCGCCGAGAGTTGTTTACGTTATCGAGCGTACACATTGTTTACGTTATCGCGCGTTCCGTTTGATCCCATAGAACGAAGTTTGTGTTTACATTAGCGCAAGTTTTCATTATCCCGTGTTTACGTTATCGAGCATCTGCTGTATTTGTTTGTTTGTTGAAGATTTATTCATTTATTATTTAATTATTTGTTTACACATTTTTTTTAATTAG
The DNA here is from genome assembly GCA_963669975.1 of Acanthoscelides obtectus. Taxonomy (NCBI): domain Eukaryota; kingdom Metazoa; phylum Arthropoda; class Insecta; order Coleoptera; family Chrysomelidae; genus Acanthoscelides; species Acanthoscelides obtectus. Next base: position 121,631,690 of record CAVLJG010000003.1, read on the forward strand.
TTTTTATAATTGTACATTTTTGTCTATTAAAAATACATCACTATGCATTTTGAGTATCTCATTTTTTAACAAGGAATCACCCTATAAAATATCTCCGTCTGTTTTTATTTTCTGTATACCCAAATATTTGAATCATTTGACTACTTCATTTTTTTCATTATTAATCATAAGAATAATTGTATTATCACCTAAGTGCTTCCCTATTGACATACATTTTGTTTTATTAATGTTTAGTTTGAATTTATCAACATTTAACCAATTCATTTTTTTATCATCACTATTTAACAGTTCTAAAGCAGTGTCCAAATGTTTATGTGCTACATCTATCAATGTATCGTCAGCAAATGTTTGAATTTTGCAGTGTCAGAGATATCATTTATATAAATAATAAATAGTAAAGGTCCTAATTTACTTCCCTGTGGCACCCCTACTGATACGAGGGATGTCTTTTAAGTTTTGCATATAGAAACATAGTAGGCCGCGCGGATCGAACGTCAGTACTGAATCTTAACGTCACTCTTTAGTAAACTTAAATTCAAAGTTTCACAACAATACGTGCAGTGTTCTCAGTACAGTGAATTTTTAAGTGCCACCAAGTCATTAGAAAAATGGAACTCAACCGAGAACATTTTCTGTCTGTTTTCGGCAACGAAGCGCCACATCAGTCGACAATTTCCCGTTCGTATGGAGAATTCAAACGTGGACCGTTTTGTATGTGCCAGCAAGCGAGTGGAATAAGTGCTTCGAAAATTGGTTCGAGCGCCTGCAGATGCGTGGAGAATACTTCGAAGAACAATAAAGTCATTTAAAACTTCCTACCGTGTTGTTTAATTTCCATATGCAAAACTTAAAAGACATCCCTCGTATATTTTGAACGTTTGACATGATATTTCCAACTTTATACTTCTATTTATTAAATAATTTTGTAAAATAATACCCATCCTTTAAAACCATAGTGATGTAATTTCATTAACAATTTTTCCCTATCTATACTCTCAAATGCCCCTTTGAAGCCTAAAAATACTTGTAGGTGTTGGAAGTTTGCGATTACCGGTGCAAATAACAACTCGGAAATAAAGTTGTGGTCCTGCGAGAGTTGGGTTTGCCTCCAGACCATACATTTCAAGTCTGATCCTTCAAATCTGATAACCGCTCTGTATTTGAACCTGTCCATTGACTATACTGGCCAGTATCTTGTAGTGTCTGATATTAACAACTGCGTAAGTATATCATGTTTTATTATGTGAAGTGTCGTCGTGTCACTACCATACTTCGCGATCGCGTGCTTCATCTGGAAAATTAATACGGAAACATATACTGAGTGACATATGAACATGGTTACTGAATATTCAATGATTTTTCTGTGTTGCTTCCATTTGTTTCATTGCATTATCATGTCATTTTCTATGTCATTTAGTATATTTAACCATTAATGAAATGCTTTTTTTTGTTGTAGGTCTTATATTTACTCGAACTAAAAAGAAACGACAAAGAACAGACTGTATTTGTGACGATGCTTTCGCAATTTCTGCTCCCTGCGGCTTTTCTTAGCGTCCATATCCTCGAGGCTTGCACGAAAAACGTACCGATACTCTACAACAACAGCAATGAAGACTTGTACCAAGACCCAGACGATTACGACGAGGGTGCGGAAATAGCCGTCACTTCTTTAAAAATGCTCGTCATTCAACCGAAGAAGTTTCAGGAGTGCAACATCGTCTTTCACCCGGAAACGATAATGTACAGTGCGGCGAACGTTTCCGACGAAATACAAAACAAATCCGCCGAAAAGGAGAAAGTTCCGAAGCTGGACGATCTGCAGGAGTCGGTTACGTTGCTGATTCAGCAACACAGCAACTCGAATCTGGCGTTGATGACGCCGGACGACTTCACGACTCCGAATAGCGAGAGGCCGAAGAGCGCGAGAAACGACAGCTCAAACTCGAAAAGTAAAAGTGACGGCAACGACAACATCGACCTGATCGATTTCCAGCGGCCGCAGAAAGAGAATAATTTCGCGAGCGGCGGCTCGAGCCCTAGCAGGGAGGTGCAAGAGATCCTGTCGTGCAACAATTCGACGTATAGCAATCAGGATTATTTCGATAATCTGACCAAAATCCAAGATGCCCAAGAAGAACCTCAGAAAGACTATAAGGATAAAAATAGCTTAGCGTACCAAGATCAGACGGAATTGGTGTGGCCCAAGATACCGGTCGTGAAAGAAAACGAGATTAAAGAGGACAGGATCTATAAGGAGTTGAGGCTGCAATCTGCGGAAAGTACGAGCCAACTGCAGGCGCTCAACTTGCGTCTCGGCGCTCTCGAGACGACGATTCGGGAACAGAACCTCTTGATACAAAAACTCGACCAGGATCGAATCGATAAGGACGAGTTCGTCAAAGAGTTGGATTGCGCTATGTCTAAGCAACAATTACAAATTGTTAAGGTATGTAGGTTTTGACGTTTTTTCACTAATTATCGAAATACAGTGAAATTTCCAACGGGACCGCATAAAGCAACAAAAATCGCGTTTTAATGAAAACTGAATTCAGGGTGTAAACGTTATGATAGTCATTATTTAAATGGGTCTCTTAAAGAAGCAAAAAGTTTCATATAACATGGGGGTCAAAACGGCATTTTTTAGAGAAAAGTGACTTAAGAGTAAAATAAAATCGGACAACGCCGCAATGCCAGACGCAAATTACGACGGAACGCAGTGTAAGTAAAGATGGTGTTTGTTATTTTTGGCTCTCAGGTATTATTTCATTATTTGATAGTGTAAAATGCAAACAATTAAAAAATCGGACTTACCACTAACTGTCTCAGCTCTTCACCTGGTGTGTGAAAGTTTATTGAACCACAGCCGACGTCAACTACGAGCCGTGATGAAAGAAAGGCAACACCGCGCTCGGAAAAAAATTTAAAAATACGAAATAATCGTGATATATATGAGTCGCTAATGCAGTTAACCTAATTAAAAGTATTTAGTTTACGTTTTTTGGTGTCAGCACACTGTGTTCGAACAGGCCCAGCTTGGAAATGTGGAGTTACCTGTTTGTTTTTAATACATTTACTTTCAGTTTTACTGTTATTTTTCAATTTTACATAATCATCCAAAATTATGTTTGAAAAAATAGACAAAGCTTAGATAAAATATATCTGCATAATTGCGGCCACAGATGCAAGTTAAAGAAAATTCACTGTATATAAAGTCAGACTGAATGCTGAGCAAGGTTAACTGACACAAAATAAATTTTTGATTATTGCTTTTCAAGAAGAAAATTTCCAATCTATCTACATTAATAATAGATTCAAAAATGGCATACATATGGTAGAATATGATTGGTACATAACCGGTTGGAATTGACAGTCCTCCTCTTTGCAAATGATCAAAATAAACATTTGTTGTTAATGAACCTTTTTCTTTAACTATTAGCGATTTGCATATCTCGCAGTTTAGGTTTTTAGAGATAGCGTGTGAAGCATATCCGGATAGATAAGTCTTAGTACTATCCTCTATGTCACAATTGGCTAAGTAATTTGTCTCAAATACTTCATTGAATATATCCAAAACTTCAGGATTTTGTTTGGTATCCAAGAAATCAAAATTTTCTTGAGTTTCTAAGCAGTTTTGGAACCTTGTTTTAATTTCTGCTAAAGAAAATGACGATTTCTTTTCATTGAAAATATGCTTCAGCCGTATTGTCTTTTCAGCATTTAAAATTTCATCATATGACACATTGTAATTGCAGCCACATAAAAGTCTATAATTGCCAAATCGTTTTTCTAAATTATCAGTGGTGAATTTTAATACATACTCAATGTCAAATTGATTAAATGAATATTCAATTATATTAAGTAGAGTCAGCGTGCTTTGATATAGAGCTGTATACGTTTCTGGTGTCAGGTGTCCATTATTATTCTCTAGATTATGCCATTTTTCTAACCATATCAGGATTTTTTTTAAAATTGTACTCTATAATCATATTTATTGGTAATAGGCTTACAAAATTCGTTTCGCTTCAATTCTCCTTTTATTACACTTGTATTACTGACAATAACCCACCAATTCCTGATTATTTCCAAAAAGTGTGCAGCATCATTAAACTTTAATTCTTTCATAGCAGCTATTGTTGAGTGATGGAATAAATTATCTACAAAATTTACATTTTGCCTTTCAAATGAATTTGGATGCAATGTTTTATAATTTAATTTATATGCTTTCTTAACTACAGCTTCTTTTTCCAATTGATATACAGCACGAATGTTTTCAAATTTAGCATACTGAATAATATCATTATTGTCAAAATTAGGATATACAAGAGTTTTGTCTAGGTTTTTTAAATTAATCCAATTATTTCTGATACTCTTGAAAATATGCACAACATCATAAGTTAAATATATGTTCTTATCAGGATTATGTGGATTTGGAATAAAATAATTTTCTGATGAATCCTTTGCTAATTTTGCTGAACATTGCTCTATTAATTCGGTGATTATCAGTAACAACACAAATAACTTCAAATCCACATTTTTGAACTAAATTTATCACATGTTCAACCAAAGGTGTCATTTCATCACCTGTTAGATTTGAAACTTATATTAATTTGATAATTTCTGTTATGTTTCCAAATGCTGAAGATAGCATGAAGGCTAAAACAGTTTTAGCCATGTCATTTTTATTTGAAATTTGAAAAATACAACCTGAATTTGCACGTTTTCAATAGTTGAAATCCTTAGCGTCCTGAGGCGCGAACAGCCACAGTCACACTTCTTCGTTTATTTTTAAAGCACAGAAGCACTACAACTGGAGTCTATTTCTCATATATTATAGTCACCGATCACTTTGAACTCATACACACACTTTGAAGCTTAGAAAACAAGCTTATCTCTTAATTGCAGCATCTGCGATTCCAAAATCACAAATTGAAAAGGTTATGTTTTCTCAGCGTTTTGAGCACGAGTTGCGTTGATGCAGCAAGCAGCGGCGGGAGTAACACTACCACCTACGTTGCCAGATTTCTTTGTTCACGGCTCGTAGTTGACGTCGGCTGTGATTGAACGTATTAAAAAAATCCACTTATAAATAGGGAACACAATTTTGGTACATACATTGTTTTTCTTTTTAAAATCCACACTGCACTTTTTTTGTATTTAAAGGTGTTCAAAATGTCGTCCTCCACTTTCCACACAAGCTTCCCAGTTTCTTGTTACTCTAGGTCCTCGAAGTTGTCCATTTATTATTTCAGCTGCATTTTAATTTTTTTTCGCGAAGTTGTGCTTCAGTTGTTATTGGACCAGCCCCATAAACCATCCCTTTATGTTCTCCCCAATACCAGAAATCCATCGGCTTGAGGTGAGGAGATCTTGCTGGCCATTTTCGAGGATCAGAAGCATTTCGACCGATCCAGCGATTTGGATGATGTTCATTCAAATACTGAATGACGCCTCTAAAAATGAAGAAACCGCAATATTTTCTTCAGTCCTCACTCTACGTCTGCGTATTGGTGGTTTAATGTCCAATAATGTAAACTGGGTTCGAAATTTAGTCACAAGCTTCCGAATAGCTCCGTCAGTAGGCCGACCAAATTGCCTCATAAATTGGAAGCAGTGCTCGATGCACTCTCTTGACCGAGCATGAATTTTGATAGTAAAATTCAATAATTTGCAAGCGTTGTTCGTTCGTCAGTCGATTCATGGTTAAATTATAGACCAAACTGAACAAGTTTGACAATGACACAAGACACGATTCACGCGTCATCTGTCAAAAACAGTGTTGCCAAAAAGATACTAGCAAAAAAATCACCCATTATTTTTAGATGCTTAATCAAACAACAAATATTAAAGCTACAAAAAATGCAGCGGCGTAGTACATTTTTTTGCAAATGATATTCGCCAAGGTGCCCCCCGGTACGCCTTTGGACCTATTAATTTAAACCTATCTAAGGCCAAATTAACCTCTTAATACAACAAATAATACTGCCAAATTTCAACAGAATCGACTAAATATATTTTAAGATATCAGTAAAAAAGTATTTCTTTAAAAAATTTATCACCCTGTTCCTAAAAACTCTGCGTTTCTGGACTCATGCTTATAGAAACGTTTCCACATATTTTTTAACAAGGAATGACCCTCTAAAATATCTTCGTCTATTTTTCGAACACTCTGTATACATCGAATTTACGTATGTATGTTAAATTGATAACTTTGAAAAATACTTTTTAAAAACTTTATTCGAGGATTGTAATTCGGTCCGTAAGAAATTACAAGTTGCAAAGATTACGACTGACTATAACGGAGTCTACCGGGTACCTAATGAACCCGAAGTGACAGTTACGGTTTCTAGCCGGGTATCTAATGAACACACTTCAAATGTTGGCAGACCTATTTATACAATTTAGGCTGCTGAATAAGGATCAGCAGAAATACACAATGGACAATGAACAAACAATAGATCCATAGAAAATAGAGACACGTGGCAAACAACTGATTAGCGAGAAGTTGTTATCTTACGCTAACGCAGCGCCTAGTGCAACAATGTAAGCTTACTTAATAACTGCGTAGTTACTAACGGCATATAACATGTATAATATAATATGTATGTACATACAGTACGGGGCAACAGTTTGGAAACATTTTTAGTAATTTTCTATTTTTTTATAATTGACTATTTTTTTCTCGTATAGTTTGCTCACAGTCTACAAATGAATTTATTTGTGTCTGCAAAGGTACTACGGACTAGCATTAAAATACCTTCATACTATTTTATGACAAAAAATGAGACGATAAAGGTATGGAAACATTTTTTATTACAAAATTAAATACAATAACTCTACAAAAAGATTTAAAAAATACTGTGTAGCTCATATTTGGTAGCATAGCCTTTAGCATTCAACACTGCCTGACATCTGCTACTCGTAGAAGACAGCAATTTTTTACAGGCGTCTGTTGGGATATTTTACCAAATATTCTTTACATAATCAAATAAATCGTTCGTATTTTTTAAAGTTTTCTTGTCAGTTGTCTTTTAACATGCTCCCAGAGATGTTCTATAGGGTTTAGGCCCGGTCATTGCGAAGACCATCTAAGAACATTAACATTTTTTAGTCTCAACCAGTCCTTTACGAATTTTGAGGTATGTTTGGGGTCATTATCTTGCTGGAATGTCGATCGTAAAGGCATTTCTTCTTCAGCAAACTGAATAAGAACGGTAAATCCCCGACCAGCGTTGTTTCGTTTCAAACATTTTGTTTTGATCAATTGTTTTAAACATGTTTTAAACTTTCGCTAAGGTATAAAACAGTTTAAAACACTTAAATTAAACAAGCATTTTTTTCTTCATTTTCTTTATTAATATTATAAATAAAAATTACCGAAAATTCTCCATTTGCTTTTTCAGTCTCGAATGCTTCTAAAAATTCTAGGTATATCTCTGTAGCCCATCCTATAGTGCAAGTGTTTCTTTGGACTTTGTCCAAAGCAAATGCGACATACTTTAATTTTTTTAAATAGTCTTGGGCATTTGCCTTCAAACTGGTAAAAATTTAAAATTCAAAGTTACCTGTATTATTATCTGGGTAAACATTCTTTGAATATTTTTGAGTTTTGGATATCTCATCTAGCGTTAAATCCTCATCTGACTCGGAATCATAGATAATTGACATTGGTAGCTCAGAATTTTCAGGTGGAACACATTTTTAAATATGTTTATCATACCCAGAACTAGTACAGCCATAATTACTTTACATTTTTTACATTTAGCAGACACTGATTTTTTTATTATCTTTAACATCAAAATAGGACCAAATGGCATCTTTCTTCCTTCCTGTAGACATTTTTCAAAAAAAAAGAACACCACAAAATAACTTGCAGTAGACGTTATTGCGATAGCCAACTTGCAAGGCGAATTTATAAATAGTAGTCTGTGGTTCCCCCAGGCCAATAGTTCCTCATTGCAATTGTTTTTTGTTATTTCGGGGATTCTCCGGCACAGCCTAACGGCGGCGTGGCGCGACGTACAGTAATAAAGCGGCAGAAAGTTCATCCTTGTTTGAATAATTTTTATCTCGTATTTGCTTATCTAAGTATTCCCATAGATTTCCAATGGGGTTTATATCGGGAGACTGTGAAGGCCATTTGAGAATTCGTATTTTTTCATCCAGAAAGAATTTCTTTGCGAGATTTGAAGTGTGCTTCGGGTCATTATCTTGCTGGAAGATTGATCTTAAGGGCATATTGTCTTCCATATAGGGTAACATGACATGCTTCAGTATGTCTGTGTATACAAACTTATCCATAATACCATCTATTGTATGTAAAGGTCCCATCCCAGACCCCGAAAAGCACCCCCAAACCATAACAGACCCGCCTTCATGTTTGACAGTGGGCAAAGTGTACTTGGGGTTCAATCTTTGTCCACTAGGACGTCTAACGTAATGAACATCATCTGATCCAAACATATTGAACTTGGATTCGTCCCTGAAACATACCCTCTTCCAGTCACAGATGCTCCAATCAAGATGCAACCGTGCAAATTGTAATCGGTCCTTACGGTTTTTCCTCGAAATTACTCAGGCGACGTGCAAATAACTTCAAATCATTTAATATTCTACTTATAGCTTTCGTAGAAACACTGACAATTCCTTTTGCCTCGATTTCGGCTTTTATTTGTCTTGGGGTTTTAAACGAATCTTTGGACGAAATTACTTTTATTAATCTAACTGATCTAGCATTTACGAGGCGTGTCCGTAAAATAAGTTCCACAAATTTTTTTCATATCAAAAAATTGGTTTAATTGCAAAGAAAATACATTTTTGGAAAGTTCAGTCTTTCTTTTATTTTTCTACATAATCGCCGTTGCGTTCTATGCATCTCTGCATTCGAGGCACCCACTTCTTCAAACCAGAGTCATAGAACTCTGCCGCCTGTCCGTGTAGAAAACTAACAACCGCGTTTTGCACCTCTTCATCTGTCTGGAATTGGGTTCCGCCAAGGTTTTTCTTCAACTCGGGGAAGAGATGGAAGTCACTTGGTGCTAAGTCTGGGCTGTAGGGTGGGTGAGACACCATTTTCCATCCAAATCTTTCGATGAGGGCTGTGGTTCGATTGGCGGTGTGCGGTCGGGCATTGTCATGGTGAAAACGCACTCCTTTCGTCAGCATTCCTCTTCTCTTGTTCTGAATGGCACGTCTAAGTTTTTTCAAGGTCTCACAGCATTGATTGTTGTCCCGCGAGGCATAAACTCGCACAACAATACGCCCTTTCGATCCCAAAAAACGCTAGCCATGATTTTCCCGGCAGACAGGATTTGTTTGAACTTCTTTGCTCTTGGTGAAGAAGAGTGCTTCCACTGCTTCGATTGCTCCTTTGTTTCCGGTGTGGTGTAGTGTACCCAGGTCTCGTCACCAGTAACAATAGAGTCCAGAAATTCCTCTTCGGTTGTTCCGTGAAAAGCGAGAAATTCTTGGGCCGCTTCAACCCGCTGCCGCCGGTGGTCTGCAGTGAGCATTCTTGGTACCCATCTTGCGCAGACCTTTGAATAGCCTAAATGTTCAGTCAAAATCTTGTCAATTGTGGTTTTGCTGACCTCCGGAATCTTTGTGCACAGCTCCCGAACTGTAATCCGTCGATCTTCAAGCATTGCCGCTTCGACTTTGGCAATTGTTTCGTCGGAAATCGATGGCCGCCCTGCACGGGCTTCGTCGTGGACGTCTGTTCGGCCATTTTTAAAGTCCCTGACCCATCTGCGCACCATCCCGCAGCTCATACAGTCTTCTCCATACACTTGACAAAGTTCTTCGTGAATTTCCTTCGCCGATTTCTTCTTAGCGGCCAGGAAACGAATAACAGACCGCAACTCGCAGCTGGCGGGAGACGCAAGAGGAAGCTCCATCGCTGACGGCTGCTGAGCCAAGACTAAACGTCGCAGCGACGCTGGCTTGGTGAGGGATTGGAGTGGGGGAACCAAACAATCTGCCTCTGTTGCCTGGCTGTGCATAGAAACGATCCTAGCGCCAGCGGCAGCCCGTGGAACTGATTTTACGGACAAGCCTCGTAGTTTTCTAGGCCGACCACTTCTCTTAGATGCTTCCAAGATACCTTTTTGTTTATATTTGTTCAATATTGCCCAAACTGATTTACGCTTCATCTTCAAATTTTTGGCAATGTCGACTTGGCGTTGACCATCTTTGTATAACTCAATGATCTTAGTTTTCACATCGAAAGAAATTTCTGGACCACGCGGCATGGTCTTAAAATCACTCAACTTATTCCACAATACTTGATGAACACAAACTAATCCTCTTCTGACAAGAAACTGTACTAAACTAATGTTGAAAAGAATTTGTCTACATATTTTTATCCCTCATAAAAAAGTGCTTTTATTCAGACTTGTATTGTGTTCATTGCAGATAATGTAAAAACAAGGGATTTAGTTTGTCTACTAATAACGCATTTGTTTATGGAGCAACTAAGTTTTAGTTGTTTAAAACAAAAAAAAAGTTTTATAAAATAACAAAAAAAAGTTCCAACCCTGTCCCCGACCAACTCGGGGAAGTCCCTCATTCATGTCGGGCAGAAATGTACCACATAGGCAGCGTAAAAACCGAAAGATTAAACTCGGTGAATCCCCGGTTTACTCGAGAAAATCCAAGCGAAGATTGCGGCACGTTTGAGAAACGCAATAGCGATACTCTCAACAGAAAAAAATGAGACGAGGCGTTTCTTTTTATTTTGTTTTCGGTCCGGTTAGGAGAACATTTTCACGTGTCCGCGTCCTTTCAAGAGAGAGTTAATACAATGCAAATTATATGAGAGTCGGTCGGGACCGTTTAAAGATGTCAGTGTAAGACGGGAGTCCGCGAGGGGAAATTTCACTGCATACCTATTTCTAACGAATTCGTATGATATTTTTTAGGTACTGGAAAATCTGATGAATGCCGAAAATGGTAAACACCGAGAGCTACAAGAACAACTCGCGACAGCTGTAACGCAATTCCTTGGCAAGTCCTTGGGAGAAAAAATACAAATATCAGTCGCGCACGAGATGAAACATGTAATTTTACCTGCAGTGCACAACATGGCCGAATCGTATAGGAAACAGATAGACGCACAGTACTCTCAGAAACTGGCCAATACTGATATTATGCTTAGGGAAAATGTGGCCAAAGCATTCAATAGTAAGGTAAGGTTACTCGTATATGCATTAAAAATACGCAGATGTACATTTTTCAGATTTTCAGCTGCTTCAAATAACTACTTTAGTATAAAATTTGTTTTATACAGGATGTAAACGTTATGATAGTAATTATTTAAATGGGTGGTAGAGGGGGTTAAAAGACGCAAAAAGTTTCATATTACATGGGGGTCAAAACGGAATTTTTTTAGAGAAAAGCGACTTTAAAGTAAAATAACATCAGACAACGCCGCAATGCTAGACGCAAATTACGACGGAACGCAGTGTAAATAAACATGGAGATTGTTATTTTTGGCTCTTAGGTATTATTTCATTATTTGATAATGTACTCGTGAAATGCAAATAAAGCAGACGCTCGATAATGTAAACTAATTTAATCCAAGTGTGGTTCACATTATCGAAATGTTTACATTAGCGAACGTGATTTATATGATATTTGATTTATTAAAAGAAACGTTTAATACATACTATTTATAACAAAATAAACAAATATTCTAACAGCGATAAGTATTTTTTTAATTAGAAGAAAAATAATTAACAATTTTTGTCTGCGTAAATTTGTGCTTAGCATTGTCTTCCAATGCCTGTGCCCGTAATTTACGAAGAACTAAAATATCCGTGTATGAAACTTCTTTTCTTTCAGCCCAATCTAAAGCTTGGTTAAAAACTTGTATAGCTTGCGCGTCAGTCACTACACTTCTGACTTCAATGGGATCGTTCTCATCATCCTCACTGTCCATATCCTCCTCCTTATTAGCATCATTCGTCTGCTTATCTTCGTTCCATAAATTAATATCAGCAGGAGTACAAACAATGTTGGGATTCACTGTTTTCAATAAATCAACAACATCCAATGACACACTAATAACATTATCATTATTGGATCGCAAACGTTCTCTAATTACGCTTAAGGGGACATCGTCTTCTTCATCATCTTCATTATTGGTACAAAAGAGATTGTTCCAACATTTTTGAATAGTTTGCTGATTAAGTTCATTCCAGGCCATATGTAAATCTAAAACAGCTTCTCGTAATGTTACTTTTTTTACAGCCTCAGATAAGATTTCAGGATTCTTCGATAAGACAGACGAAAGTAGAAACTTCCTATAGTATAGTTTGGTGAGTGTTATTATATTCTGGTCCATCGGTTGAGTTAACGGTGTTACGTTGGGCGGCATGTACATGACGAAAATTGACCCATCCCTGCTCCTCAGTTGTTGCTCGGGAGGATGACTTGGTGCATTATCCAATAATAACAACGCTTTTATTGGAAGCTTCTGTTGTTTTAGGAAACCTTTTACCTACAAATTGAAAACAGATCTTCCAGTTATGAATAGAGCATTTGTGATAATTGATTGTCATACCTGAGGGACAAAGCACCTGTGGAACCATTTCAGGAATATACTGCTAGTCATTCAAGCTGTTTTTGAACAGTCATAATCAACAGGGATATTAACATTTTTAAATGAGCGCGGATTTTTTGCTCTCCCAATTACCAGTGGCTTTATTTTGTGTGAACCATTAGCATTAGTGCAGGCTAGAAACGTTATTCGTTGTTTCTCCGGCTTTCTTCCCGGGGCAGATTTTTCAAATGATGCAGCATAGGTTTTCCCTGGTAACATTTTCCAATAAAGGCCACTTTCATCTGCGTTGTAAATTTGTTCCATTCTTAAAGCTAGCTCGGTAATTGTTTTCATCAATTTTTCTTTGAATGGTTGCACTAATTGTGGTTGTGCTGATAATTTTTCCCCAGATATAGACAGCAGTCGAATTCCATATCTTGTTTTGAATCGTCGTAGCCAGCCATCACTAGCTACGAAATTTTCAGTTTCTTTCAGTTTTTCATTTAACAGTCTCGCTCTCTGTTTAAGTACTTCGCCACTAACTGGGACATGATTTTCTCGTTGTTTTAAAAACCTCTTATACAGGGAATTTTCCATTTTAGGTGCCTTCGCATTTTTTGAAAGTTTTTCTTTTTCCCGGACCTCCACGTTCTTTGTAAAATTTGAGTTTTCATACGCTTAATTTTACAGATTGTTGCTTTCGATACTCCATATTTTTTTGCTAACTGTGTCACTCCCGCACCTAGTGCAACTTCGTCTATGATTTTCACTTTCTCACTCAACTTTAAACACTTTCTTTTATAGGATGTGGATGCCATAGTCGTAAAATATATTAACGCGTACTATGTATTCACTTAAGTTCAAAAATGAAATACATACGTACGTATAAACGTATCCTAAACGATCATACGACTGACCGAGTTTGTCGTATTTTATCGCAGAGGTGAATCCCCTACACTCTACATCATAAATCGGGGACTCCCCGGCTCCCGACATAAATCATCGAGGCTTCAGCATTTTACCGTCGCGCTGTTTCCGTGCGCCGAGAGTTGTTTACGTTATCGAGCGTACACATTGTTTACGTTATCGCGCGTTCCGTTTGATCCTATAGAACCAAGTTTGTGTTTACATTAGCGCAAGTTTTCATTATCTCGTGTTTACGTTATCGAGCGTCTGCTGTAATTAAAAAAAGGAGCATTTCGACCGATCCAGCGATTTGGATAATGTTCATTCAAATACTGAATGACGTCTCTAAAAATGTGTGGTGGTGCCCCGTCATGAAGAAACCACAAATTCTGTCTCCTTTGTAATGGCATGTAGTCTAAGGTCTGTTCCAAAAGTTCTGGTAGGTTATTGGCTAGAAAGCTAAGGTATCCTTGGGGGTAACTCGAAAGGGCCAATTATCTGATCGTCAAGAATACCCGCCCAAATATTTATTTTATAACGTAGTTGGGAATGCCTTCACGGATGGTATGAGGATTTCCTTGGGCCCATAACTAATCACTGTTACCGTTTGCGATCGGTTGCCGGTTCGATAATAGTGATGAATGACCGACGCGCTGTTGTCATGTGTGTTTTAAATATTTAATTTAATGAAACTTACTGACTACAGATTTTGGCTCAACTTAGAAAAACTTAATGCCATTTATTTGTTAATTACCCAATTTAAAAACGTTTTATATTAGATTATAAAAATTAGTAAGATTGTGGTCGATACAAAGCACTTAAAGACAAAAATCTATTGACTTTTGGACCGTGGGTAATATGAACTTTTTGACTTATCTTGACCCTCCTATTACCCATTTCAATAATGTTTACACCCTGTATAAAACTATAACTTTTATTTCAGGCACTAGCTGACACGCTGAGTCATTCGGTTGTTAATATTGTAGCTCCTAGTTTAGAAAAATGCTATCGTGATATCATATCTTCGTCTTTAATTCCTTCCTGGGAGAAAGTTTGTGGAAAAATGTTCCAGCAAATCAATGAAACCTTCACCAAGGGTACCAAAGAATGTAAGTGATGTTGTTAAAAACTTCTTCGATAATGAATACGTCCTAAGGAAAAATCTCATATGGTTTTTGAAGTAATTGTTTATTGTTGTTTTCTAATTGGTTATTTCAGATACTGCGTCCGTAGAAAGTTATATGGATAGACAAAGACGGGTACAAGAAAAAGGCAAAGATCTGATAGTTCAGATGCAGTCCGTATCAGAAAATATGAAGACGAACGCTGATAAATTGACGAGTACCCTAACCTCCGAAATTCACAAACAGTTTAATGCCGTGTTCAAAACGTAAGTACAAAATAGGGTAGTTTTTTTTGGTAAATAGGTTTGTATAATTTCATATCTAGCACTGCCAGTATTTTCGACCGCCCGTAAAACCTGAAACTCACTATATTTGCTATGCTTTTTTTATTTCAAAAAATCATCAGCATCAACAATCTCAGAATTGGAATCTAATAAAGATCCAAGTGAGAATATCTCAAAAAAGATTCTAAATGATTGTTTCAGTATAATTGGAGAGAAATTATTATTGATGAATCATTGTTTATTACATGGTGAATTCCCATCAAAATTAAAGTGTTCCACCATTAACCTGTACCAAAAGTTCAACATTCTGAGCTACAGTAATGGACAAAAGTATATAGGCAAATATGAATATCTACCTAAATACCTTTAGAAAACGAATTCATTCTTCATTGCTCCATAAACAAATGCGTTATTAGTAGAAAAACTAAATTCCTTGTTTTTACATTATCTGCAATGAACACAATACAAGTCTGAATATAAGCACTTCTTTATGAGGGACAAAAATATGTAGACAAATTCTTTTCAACACTAGTTTAGTACAGATTCGTGTCAGAAGAGGATTAGTTTGTGTTCATCAAGTATTGTGGAATAAGTTGAGTGATTTTAAGATCATGCCGCGTGGTCCAGAAATTTCTTTCGATGTGAAAACTAAGATCATTGAGTTATACAAAGATGGTCAACGTCAAGTCGACATTGCCAAAAATTTGAAGCTGAAGCGTAAAGCAGTTTGGGCAATGTTGAACAAATATAAACAAAAACGTATCTTGGAAGCCTCTAAGAGAAGTGGTCTTGATTGGAGCATCTGTGACTGGAAGAGGGTACGTTTCAGTGACAAATCCAAGTTCAATATGTTTGGATCATTACGTTAGACGTCCTAGTGGACAAAGATTGAACTCCAAGTACACTTTACCCACTGCCAAACATGGAGGCGGGTCTGTTATGGTTTGGTGGTGCTTTTCAGGGTTACCCTATATGGAAGACAATATGCCCTTAAGATCAATCTTCCAGCAAGATAATGACCCGAAGCACACTTCAAATCTCGCAAACCAATTCTTTCCGGATGAAAAAATACCAGTTCGCAAATGGCCTTCGCAGTCCTCCGATATAAACCCCATTGAAAATCTATGGGAATACTTAGATAAGCAAATACAAGATAAAAATTATTCAAACTTTTTGCCTCTTTAAAGCAAAAGTGGAGACTGATTGATGAATCTTATATCAAGAAACTTCTACAATCTATGCCGAGACGATGCCAGGCGGTGATTGATAATAATTGTTATGCTACAAAATATTAACACAAACATGGTTGGTTTTCTATAATTCGATGAACTTTGCTTCTTTTTTCCATAATTGTTTTGCTTTGTCTATATATTTTTGTCCTTCATAGTTCCAGTTTTTTCAATTAATTTTTCATTGAAGGGACTCTAATGAATTTAATTATGCTATAACAAATTATGTATACAGGCTGGTGTATTAATAAAACAAGTTAAAAAAGAAATACAGCACAATATTAATTTGTCTATATCCTTTTGTCCATTACTGTATGTGGTTTGATTCGACCAGACAAACATGGGGGATTATTGATAACTATCTTCGATTTTTTAGGATGCAGGATAAAATGACGCATAGCATAAAAGAGGTGGTTGCAGATCAAGTAAAGCAAGGATTCAAAAACCATGCATCCGTTATAGAAGACAGTGTCATAAATGCAGTGAGATCTAGGGCTGTGACACCATCACCCAACATTGAATCTCACGTAAGTTATGTACATAGAACTTTGATGGTGCTCCCGCAAATATTTCGCTATCATCGTTTGTCAGATCAACAGAGGATTGTCAGTTTCGTTCCTAACCTCAAATCGACTGAACGTCTCTTATGTTCATTAACGTGAAGCCTATATACCAAGAGAAACTTGACGCCTAAGAGTAGCAGTGGTGCTTTGACAGGGTTGCCATGTTGGAGGAATTTCCCCCAAATGTGGGGAATTTTTGCATGGGGAATTTTTTGAAGATATAATGATCTAGTTGTTTTTCTTTGAGGAAGTGGCAATTCTGAAGGATTTTTATGGAGTCGTGCATTCCATTATTATCAGTATTTAGTCAAATTTTATTATAAACTATCCACAAAGATTGAAGTAGGTATAAGCTTTGTTATACTAAAGATACCAAAAACTTCATGGAAAATCTAATAAGTTTCCATTTGAAAATCTAAAGTTTAACGCAATTGCTTATTTCTGGATCACCCTGTATTGAACGGCTATAGATGAAAAGAAGTCCTAGAAATCAAAATTGACGTGTCTGAGTGTTTTTTCCCAAAATATACCAGGAGAATCACAAATGTGGGTGCGACATTTTCGTGGCACCACCCTGTATATCGAAGAGGTACTCAGTTGTAATACTGATTTTCCCTTCAATTTCGTTTTCTCAGGTAACGATTCTGAATCAGATTCAACAACATTTAGAAAGAGGAAACTACGACGGAGCTTTCCAACTAGCATTGAGCGCTGAAAATCTGGAGTATGTGATATATGTGTGCGAGAGAGTAGATATTCACAAAATTTTTGGAGAAGACTGCGTGTTACAACAAAATTGTCTGCTAGCGCTGATCCAACAACTCAGTATGGAGTTACATAAAAACACGGAGCTAAAGTTATGGTGAGTCGACATTTTTCATTTGAAAAATATTCTACATCAAAAATGCCTATTGGTGGTTGGCAGGTGCATGTTAAATTTCATGAAAATATCTAAACTGTATCCATCGAAGAAACAAAGTAAAATCAAACATATACACCCGTATTGCACGTGATCAAGAACTTAACCGTAGGAGACGCTACAGGGCCGTATCAAGCTGTTGTGACTGATCTATCAAAAAATGTCGTACAAGATATGTGTTGCTGTAAATTCTATCAAAAGCATAGTAAATTATCAGGAATATACCACGCCTTTCTAATCATATTTCGACATTAGGAATCAGTGCAAAAAATTCTGTATTCACCATTTCAGCAAAATGTTACTAAAACGCACACGAAAAAAACTTGTGGACCATCTCAATTGAAATTGTTCATATTTTATTATTATCTTATATATATACCCAATAATATTTACTAAACAACCTTCTATTCACAATGCAGAGCAAATTTTTTTTGAGCAAATAGAAACTACAGACTTAGTAGTAGTAGTACAAAAGTTTATTACAGAGTCCATAAAGTTTGTTAGTTTGATTGCTATTAAAATTTACATGAGAAATAGGAAGAAGGTCAAAATGGCACTATTATGCTTTGGAACTCCTAAATTAACCCTAATTTTGTGTAATTATAAATTTGGAATTTCCACATTAATAACTAGAAACTTGCACTTTGTGTACGGTTTTGGTACGGGGCATTATGCATCACAATAATTGCGTTATCATCAAGTGTCGGCAAAAATTTTTTGAACCAATTTTCAAATGAGTTACCATCCATTTCTTCGTGATAGTCTCCAGTTTTTTTGGATTCAAATGCCCATAATGCTTCAGGAACAAATCCATCTACGCTACCTATGTGGCAAATGATCAGGCGTTTTCCCTTGCCTGAAAGTAATTAGTTATTTTACTTCTCAGCGAGCGCACTAAATGACGAAATTAAGCAACTTACTCTTTTTAGGTTAGTGTAGGATAGGGTCTCAGATTAGTTTTTGGGTAAAGGAAATACTCAGAAACTTGGATGAGATAGCAAAACTGAGTTCGGAGCTTCCAAATCATTGATTCGATCAGAAAATGAATTATCTGCATCCAAAAAAGTTCATATACTTCGAAACTTACCTGCAGGATTTTCCAATCCCGTCGAAAGGCCATCTAAAAAAAGCCTGCCTTGAGGACCTCACAGATCTGTCTACCCAAACCTTTCCCTGCGCATGCCCCGCGTTCACCCATGTTTCGTCTAAATAATAAATTTTTCTTCCTTCAGCGCGGAATTGCCTAATTTTTCTAAGGTATTCTCTCCTCCAGATAACAATTTCCTCCTTTTCTATCAATAAACTATTCCTTCCTGTTTTCAAAAATCGAAAGTCTAGTTCTTTCAACAGCTTATGGAACGTAGATCTTTTAAAATTTGGCAGGTCCTCATCATCATTCACTTGCTTCAATATTTTATCTATTGTAGGTATTTCATTCCTGAAGAAAAAGTGATGTACTTTTCTTCTAATGGCACTTTTGTCAAAGTCATCTATTTTTTCGATGATTTTTTTTCTCGCTGGATATGTTTTTGGCTCAGATAGTGAGTGATTTTGTCTATATTCCTTCAAGATTTTGTAAACACTTGATCGACCTACTCCAGAAATTTCAGCAACCTTACATACGATATTTTCTATAGCCAATCCACTATTCTCTTGCATCTGGTTCTTGTAGATATTTAGAATAATTTGTTTTTCATCTGCGCTAAGATGAAGCTTTTTAGCCCTTTTTCTGGGTGGCGTTAAGCTGATTTCAACCACTTCATCAGCTGTATCTGTGTCAGACATTTTAGACTAATATTAAATTTCCGCAAGAAAAATCAAGTCAAGACGTGCATAAAACGTTCGCGCTCATAAACGAGTATCCGTAACTGATTACAATCCTGTGCGTGGTGACGAACCATCAACGTGACGCTGAGAGTTCCCTCTACTATGCAGCGTTGCCAGGCTTAATGTCACAATGATCATGTTTTATTGGGAAAGTTGTCAGAAATCGCCGAATGTTGAACAGAAACATTACAAGAAGTCTAACCTTGAAATGTGAGGCTACAAATCGATATTCTTATAGGGGGGAAGGGTAGGGAGCTGTTATGGTTCCTATTAACCTTGGTGAAAGTTGGAAACGGTAATATCATATATGGCATACATTCGGTTGAAGGTGTGTGCACGGAAAATAGATTGCGGATAGGATTTTAATAGATAAATCTGCACAAAAAAACACAAAAGGAGATTTTTGTATTTCCCTGAAGAATATCTTAAAGTTATTTCAGATGTACTCATCGAAACTTTTTGGAAGGATTATCGAAACCTTATTTTCAATTGCGATAGGGCCACATACCTCGACATCGCATTAATGTGAAAAATAAGACAATAGAAAAAAATTCCCTCACTGATGCTATCTCTTAGGAAAAATTTAACTATAAAGATTGCACAAAAATTTTCTTCACCTTTTTGAGCTTGTTTTCGCATCTCCGTATATGCCGTTCATAATTTGCTGCAGATCAAATTGGAATATACCTTTGTGATGCCATTTATTGTTATATAATGTCCTTTACAACAGTTATTGCACGTATTGCACCAACAGATTGATTTGTGATCCATGCGAATGTGATCAACCACTCTGGCGAAAACTCGCCGAGCGTGGCAACCGTGCGACTTTGTCTGGAGGCTCGTCGCTACAAGCCAATCAGGAAGAGGCCGACAGAGCGCCATGGCTACCGATCACGCATTGATCACGAATCAACCACTGTTTACGATTACTTTGTAGCTTCGTTAGATACACTTTAGAACAGTATTTTTTCTTCACCCTGTAGCTAAAAGGTTAAGAGGTTTAGGACATATGTTCATATAATCTTTTCTTCCTAAAATGAGCTAAAAAATTATATTCTGTATTTTTAGCAATCAATTAAATTACACCATGCATAAGCTTCAAAAGTTATAATAAATATTTTTTTGTGATGATGATTGTCACGGTGTTTATTAATATTTTTTTATCTCCAATTTCAGCTTCATACGAGCCGCATTCCTGGCACTGGATCAGGATTATCCAAATACGAAACATTTTATACCAAAAGTACTAAAAGAGTTGTTAAAACATCTTAATTTTTTTATAAAAACAAATCCGCAGGGAAAACATAATATAGAAGCACAACTATTAAAGATGGCTGTAGAAAGTATGATGCGGAAGTGACGGCCAGTTTAGTTAGGGTGTTTTTCCACTTTCCAATTAAATTCGTCAACAGCGATGTTGGTTTTTGACTTTTATGGACTCGGTATGATTGGAAAGTACTTGGCTTGATTTTTGGCGTACCGCGTACTCAAATTTTCTTTTTATTTCATAATGAAAATGTCAAATTGTCATTTTAGCTTACCGAGAAGGTAACCGGTTTAGACCTGTTAATCACTGCAATAGGTTATGTCATGGTCAGTGGGATTTATTTATTAAGAACTGGATTTTGGACACAGGGTATCAAGTATATTTTGTTGCTGAAATTGCAGTGACAAAACTGATCCTATCATCATATTCGCAGGATTCATACTTCTGAATAACCACAACAAAATTGGAGTAGATTGGTTAAGTAGTTTTCGAGAATTTCTAATTGTTTATCCCAAAACACCTGTTTTCTGGCCATCACTACCAGTTTATTGAGAAATATACAGCGCATTTTATAGCAAAATACACCAGTTCACCTTTCCGATATGAATCGCGAACCATCCCGGAAGATAAATGTTATTTTTATGCAAAAAAGGATGGGTTACGTTTTTTCTTCTAAACAAATTCAAGCATTTCCCATTTGTGAGGAATTCGCAACAAAAGATGATAGACACATATGCTTAGTTTTGAAATGTTTCTCGAATATCTTCGATTACTCACAAATACGAAATGTTTGAACGTAACCTTTGTTTTTCGCATAAAAATAACATTTATCTTTCGGAAGGTTTTGTGATTCATATCGACAAGGTAAACACGTGTATTTTGCTATTAAATGCTCCTTGAATGAACCCTGTATATTGCTCAATAAGCTAGTAGTGGGATTTCAAGTAGTGACGTGAAATTATTATCGTCGCAAATTTTGCCTCGTTTTTCGACCATAACATTTTTAATATCAGTTGGATCTTTTTGTGTGGTCTCATTTTGTAGACCTCATGAATACGTAAAAATCTTATTTGAAACGTTTTTTCGTCCCTGTCAACACTTTCGATTGAATCCCAAAAAACACGTTTTCTCATTCTTTGTTGTCGAATAAAGTTTTCCCACAAAAATTGGTGTACCCATTTTATGCGTCCATGTTTTAAATACCACCTTGAACAACTTGCACCAATAAAACCAAACTTGACAATTATTTTGGGGAAATTTGCTGATATGTTTAGACTTGAGAAATGTTGAAGTGTTAGGTATATTTCCTCGATTTTTTTTAGTGAAGAATTTGTGGAAATCATTTTGCAGTGTCTGTGATCCATTATATATTAGGACATATTTTTAAATCTTTAGCATTGTCTTTTTATTTTAAATATTCATGACTCAAAGCCAGTTCTGTTTTTTTTTTTGAGTAAGTACTTTCCAGCCAAGTGTATATATAAAAAAAAATGTTCTGAATTAGTGCATACCCACTTTTATTTTTGTATCTCAAATTGAAAATTTGTTTTGTTGATACTGGTACAAATGTGCCAACAAGTTTTTATCCGAATAAATGTTACGACAAAACTATTAACTGTTTTTCTTCATATAAACACTCTTCGAATAATAAATTACTTAGGAGAAACTAAACGGATCAAGTCATTCAAACACACCAATAGACATTCTTTACCTGCAAAAAATTATTGTATAACTGCCCACCACCTAATTTTTTACCTCTAAAATTTTATTAAAAAATCAGGATCATCTGAGACGTCAAAAAACAAGGTAAGAACGATTTTATTTTTCTTTTCTTTTCCCGCTGCCTCTGGACCAATTGTGTGGCGTGTGAGGTAAAGATTACTTGTTAGGTTAACCTTATTCTATACATAATACAAGGTCTGTCGTAAAGTAGACAGGACTTTTGAAAGATATCGGATACAAATAGCGCCGTCTATTATCGGAGACTATCGTTGGGTAGGTACAGTGAAAGCTCTCCTTGCGGACAGCTCCTATAAGCGGACATCTCTTTTAACCGGACAAAGTTCCTGGAACCGAATTTCAGCCATCAATTTTCAATGTTAAATGCATTCCGATAAACGGACGCGGACACTAGATTTTCCTGTATGTGATCAAAAAATCACCCATAAGCGGACGCGAAACTCTAATACCCGGACGATTTTTTAGTTCCGCTTATTGCAATGCACATATCTACATACATAAAATTCGGTAATTCCCCGATTTATATTAGGTGATTCCCCATTTACGCATTTCGTTGGGTAGCCTGTATGTAACCTTGTGGCTTGTCTTCAGTTCAGGCAAATTCGTAGTTGATTGAGTTACGTATTTTATTATTGTAACTGTAAAATGGCACCAAAAAAAAAGGATGCTCTCGTTAAAGGAAAAGATGGAAGTTGTTAACGTATTAGACAGAGAAAGTGTTTCAGTTCGTCATTTGGCAAAGAGGTTTAATATTGGGAAAACGCAAGCAGCTGAAATTGCCAAAAATAAGGAAGATATCAGGAGTAAATGGCAATCAGGAACTAATATAAATCAAAAGAAGGATTTTTAAAAAAAGGAAGGTTTTGCTATAATAGACAAAACATGTTTTGAGTGGTTTGTGAAAGCTAGAAGTCGGAACATTCCAATCTCAGGGCCGTTAGTGAAAATGAAAGCTAAAGAAATCGCCACTACTTTGGGCTATAATAATTTCAGTGCGTCCGACGGGTGGCTGCAAAAGTGGCGCAAGAGACATAGTGTGAGTTTCAAATGCATATCTGGCGAAGCTGCTGCAGTAGATCAAGTTGATGTGTCACAATTTTTGGAGAAACTTCCGTCCATGTTGCTTGGCTACAAACCAGAAGATGTGTACAACGCAGATGAGAGTGGACTTTTTTTTCGCGCATTGCCCGACAAAACTCTGTCCTTTAAAGGAGAAACATGTGTGGGTGGAAAGTTGTCTAAAGATAGACTAACCATTTTATTCTGTGCAAATATGGCCGGTGAAAAATGGGATTTGATTGTGATCGGGAAAGCGGCTCGTCCCCGTGCTTTAAAAAACGTTGCCATTAAGGATCTACCAGCGACTTGGAAATCCAACAAAAAGGCATGGATGACCCGAGAAATCATGTCTGAGTGGTTAGTCGAATTCGACCGGAAAATGAGAATCCAAAAAGGCAAGTTCTTTTATTTTTAGACAATGCATGCTCTCATCCTCGTGATATGAAAATGAAAAATGTGAAAATTATATTTTTACCGCCAAACACAACTTCTGTTTGTCAGCCCATGGATCAAGGTGTCATACAGAACTTTAAATTTTATTATCGGCACTTGATTTTAAAACATATTTTAACAAAAATTGACGATGGTCAAAGCTTATCTGAGCTTACAAAGTCTATCAATGTGTTAGAAGCTTTATATTTTATAAAAACAGCATGGAATAAAGTAAATTCCTCTACAATTAAAAACTGTTTTGGCAAAGCTGGATTCAGAAAAAGTGAATGTAGCTCAGAATTTGCTGAGCAAAATTATTGCGATGCTGAAGACGATCTGCCCTTAGCAACACTTGCTCAGTTACTGCGACATGCCAAACATTTAGGAGTAGCAGATCCCCAGAAAGTAGATGATTTCCTGGCCATAGACAATAACATAACAACAGAAGAAAATGCCATTGGCAACTTTTCGAATTTGGATGTAGAAAGCCCAGGCCAACTTGAGTATGGTAGTCCAAACGACTCAGAAGAAGAAGTGGAACTGGTGGACTCACTAAGCGGTTCAAAAACGATAAATTCATATGGGGAAGCTCTAAATCATATTTCTATATTGAAAAAATTTGCTAAAGATGATTTCACTGCATTTCAACATTTGAAAAATTTAGAAAGTTATTACGAAAATTGTCTCCTTCAGCAAAAGATGGTGAAATTTCGTCAGACAAACATTTTAAACTTTTTTCAACAAGCTAAAGAATAATGTTTTTTTTAAATTCTCATACCATGTATTGAAGCATTTATGTTTTTGTACATATATTATATAGATATATAGCATAAATACATACTTTAAAAATGTGGCGAGTTTCTGTTTCATTTTTCTCATGATTATAATACCTCATTTCCTCATGATTATATACCCCGTTATTTATACTCTATACTTACATACTCTCTTTTAAACGGACACCTCCCATAAGCGGACAAAAGTTACGGAACCGTGAGTGTCCGCTTATGGGAGCTTTCACTGTATATATACACTTTTGTCCATTACTGTATATAGAAATGGAATCAAATATCTCTAAAGATGCAATCCACCGCATTTTGACCAAGACTTTAGGAATGAGAGAGGTGTGTTCATGGTTTGTTGCAAAAGCTGACGGATGACCAAAAATTGCTTCAACATTCGA
Organism: Acanthoscelides obtectus; assembly: GCA_963669975.1. Classification (NCBI taxonomy): domain Eukaryota; kingdom Metazoa; phylum Arthropoda; class Insecta; order Coleoptera; family Chrysomelidae; genus Acanthoscelides; species Acanthoscelides obtectus. Next base: position 121,656,758 of record CAVLJG010000003.1, read on the forward strand.
GAGGCCAAAAAAGACAAAAACTTGCTGTACAACATCGTGACTGGTGACGAAACGTGGTATTTTGAGTACGATCCAATCGTCAAAGTGCCGAATGGAAGCACCCAAGCGTACCAAATCCGAAAAGAAGCCGTTTGGAAAAGTCCAAAGTGAAGACAATGTCGATTTGTTTCTACGATTCGAAGGAAACATAGAGGCCATCCAAAAGGCGTCTACAACCATTTTGAGCTAAAATCGTCATTCGAAAATACGTTGGTCTGTGCAAATTGCTGTATTGACTCTGAAGGAGCCTATTTTTAATGAAATAAATTCGATTTGCGGAAACAAAAAATGTTTGATCACCATTTTCTTTGTCCTGTTTACTTTGCACAACAACAATGATTTGGATGCAATTTTGATATTTCCCATTTCTAGTTGTGTACTTTTAATGTCCCATCTAATTTGTTACTCTTCCATAGAAGAAGTATTGAAAAGTAATAAAGTAATTTATAATCGATATATTAATACATTAACAAACAAATAAACATACTTTGTTAACATATAAGGAATGTGAAGAAAAAATGCAGTTGACTAGAAGGTAGAATTACAGTTTTTGACAATAATCATTTATTCTCACTTATCAGTTATTATCTAGAGTGGCACAATAAAAGATTTCCCACATTTATCTTTGCATTGCGCAAACTTGTTCCTTAACTTCCTCCAGTTGTTGTGCAGACTTCAACATAGCCGATTGTTGATATCCTAAGTGAGTACATAACAACTGCATCCTTTTCAAATTATTCAGGCTGTTTTCTATTGCTTGCTCTTGGACAGCAAAGTTACGAGTCGAGTGCATAAGAATCTATAAAGTACAACGTCTCAGAATAGTGAAATTACTATCAGACCTTTAAGAACTACTTCCCGTTTTAGCATCTTTTGAAGTTACAAATTATGCAGATCAAAAAGTGCTTACCTCGCTACTTTTTGAACCCTTCGCAATTTGCTTTGCAAGGGATGAAATGTTATTTACGTTTACCTGTACCCTGTCGGCTAGGCGCATTTTTGAATCTGCAAATAAAGATCTGGCACTGGTACTGCTGGCAGATGCCATGATTGGTATTATACGAAAAAACTGCAAGAATATTGTTATATTGTGAAATGGTCAATCAAAACAAACCAAATAAATGTCAAAGAGGTTAGATTCCACAAAACACATAAGACTGAAAAGTAGGAGCTGCACGTTAAACAATGGCAACACCGTTGACGTTTGTCATTTGGTTGCAGATCTGGAGGAACTATGGAAGCAATGCCAAGAATGCACCTGGAATAAGGAATGTGCCTGAGATTTTGTTTAATTATAATTTGAGATCTGCGATATTAAATGATGATTTCATGAACATATATTCATATAATATCCCCAATAAGGATAATATCACTTTCTACGCATTCACAGCTCCGTGCAGCGCTCTATTCGGCTTAGCTACTTTTTTCAATAGTGGTGTTCACTGTAGGGTTCTCGATTATCTGTTATTGTTGTGGCGTAGGTGTCAAGTGTCTCCAAAGTGGAAATTATAACTACTTCCAACTCTTCTGAGAAAAATCTGTGGAGCAAACTAGGTGAGCCTTGCATACTCATTTACTTGTATGTTAGGGTTGACACAACAATCCTATGTTACTCCAAAATATCTAGACACACACTATTTGTACACGCGGAAATCAACAATATAAATAGTTGTTTTATATTTATGTGCAAATTGTGGACACGACATACAAATGATAATTGATAACAGTAGAAATGCGCACTATCAAGAAGGAGGCTGTGTCACTTATACAGTATCAGACTCTTAGAGCCGGCAACGTCGCATGCTTCCAGATAAAATGGCGATTGACACTAACGTAAGTCAACCGTGTTGCGATTGGTTAGCACGCGACCAACTAAACCTATTTCAGTGTATGCTTTGTGCGTTCGCATCTGTCATAGTGGTGTTGATTCTCGTTACTTTCGAGTACTTGTTACTAATCGTTACTCTTCTACAGAGTAATCATTTATTGTATTCGTTACTTTGAGTAGTATGAGTATAGCGATTTGGCAACGTGGTGTAATTAATGTCGAATTTGAACAAGTTCAATGGAACCGAATCTTGTCAGAAAATAGACAACCTTAAAATTTGCAAAATGGTATAAGCACAGTTTATTCAAATCTGTCGTGTTTAATGCAAAGATCGTATCTTCAAACTTTATGCTTATCGAGATGGGTTATTAGAGGCTAGAGTGTCATATGATCTATATGAGCCTACAAACTGAACATACCTTGTATTTACTACAAAAGCTTAAAAACATGTATTTTAGTCAGAAAAATGATCTGTATATGGGCTTAAGGAAATACGGAATGGCAAGTCACTTCTAGAAGCATTTCAATTAAATATAAACAATTCTACGAGGAGCTTAGTCTACACATACTATTGGTAGTCATACGGAATTATATTTTTTTTTTATAAAAACAGTACAAGTAAATACGAGTCAAATTGACATAAATCAAATTCAAGCGGATAACCAAATGGAAATGGTATTTACCATTTTGGGTTGGTATTTACCAATCCGTTCAAGCGAGTGTAGTTATCAGTTTGGTTATAAGATCCGTGACGTCACGAATCAGCTGTTATATGTCATAGTTATCACCGCAAAATTGTGGTATTTACCCAACTCAAGAGTAGTTTTATATTTCTGGTTATTATTTGAAATGTGACAAGTTAGAATTTTGCCGGGTATTGGATATTGTTATTGTACTTCAGCTTCATTTTTGAGAAAAACGATACAGGCTGACTTCAGTTTTACCATAAAGTGGAGCACCTTATTAGTTATACTCATTACGGTTGTTGGGGATACTTTAAATGTAGTTCCTATGCTTAACAAAGTATCCTGTGTAGCCATATACCACAAGAATATTAAAATATGGCCATATAAACTCACTAGATGATATCCACCTGTATACGGTTTTGCTAATTTCTTTTTTCATCATTTCTGCTGAATCAATAAATGTTTTCTTTGACATGCGGAAAAATTTAGAGAATTGAAAGTTATCATAGCTACAAAGCCATGGTTAGATCATTAAAAAAAAAATCTGAAAAAACATTTCTCCATGAATATTATGAAAGGTTTCTTATTTAAACTTTCCATATACAGTTGTAGACGAAAAAGCACCGATTATTAAGTGATAATAAAAATAATCAGAGATTATATACGCGCTTTTCTAAAATAAACAACTTGCAACAAAACCGCGGTTAAAACCAACGCGTTCAAGCGATTCGTGTAACTGACGTCATCAACCCGTGTGTCATCTTGAACCATATTATAACCGCGGCACATAACACAGAAATTTTGGTTATTCGCTTGGATTTGATTATAATCTTTATTATTGTGGTTGTGGTGTGAACGGTGGTGTTGTCGCTTTTCTGCCTCATAATACTGCCGAACTTTGCTCCAATCCAGTCGACTTCTTATTCTTTTCCAGGTTCCCAAGATCACAACAATAAAAGCGAATTTGAGTCACGGTGTAAATAGATAAACTTCAGATTTAAAAAAAAATTACCAAATTCTATGTCCGCCAATCAAGAAAAATTGAGTTTCCTGGTTTCCACTCGAATCTGAGAAGTCTGGCAATCCTGATGCGTGAGCGACAACGATCAACGATTCTACAGGTACCAGGTACGGATACGGAAAACAGAGTAATCAAAGTAATCATTTCGTGTTCGGATTGGTACTCGTTACTTCGGTTATCTATGAGTAACCAGTACTCGAGTACCGTATAGTTACACCACTAATCTGTCACTGTCAGCTGACGTTTCCGTTGGAAAAACTACATAGGTTTTTCATCTACCAAAAAATTTGAATTTTTTATCAGTTTTGAGTTTGGGCTCAGGTGTAATATTAGTTGGTAGTAGTTCAGCAGTTTTTTCGAAAATACCTTGGATCAAAATGAGTTTTGTAGCAGCAATTTTATCTACTGCCGGGGAAATTGGAATAGAGGAGGTCAATAAAGCAGTTCCATACCTCAAATCGTCGATTGAAAACTTGAAACATGATGCTGTTGAATACACTAAGGAGGTCTATGTGAAATATAAAGAAAGACCTAATAATTATAAAATGCTTTTGAATAGAGCGCAAACGCTTCAAGAAAAAATGGTGGATCTGAAAAAAAAGGCTGAATTAGCTACAAAGACCGAACTTGTTCAGGCAAATGAGAAGTTAGAGCATAACATTGAATCCTTGCATGCAGTCAACATAACTTTATCATTTGTTAGTGACATACTTCGAGTTATTAAGAAATTAGAACAATTCGCAGATTTGCTAAATGATAAAGATTATATGGGGGCCATGAAGTTAATATGTGAATTAGATAATATATTGCTTGAACTCACTTCAAGTGAGCAAAGTTATCCTGAAGTGCTAAGTAAACTGAAAGATGTAGTTAACTCTAAGAAAACTGATTTACAAGAAGAATTAACAGAAATATTCTGCAAAGCTATTCACATTGAAAATGTAGGAGATAAAACTACATTCTCCATTTCAAGCGATCTTGTACACATTCAAAATGTTCTCCAGGCATTATTTTATGCAGATTCGGCAGCTTATGTGTTGCATAATATTAGCAAATTATTATGGGACTTATTTTTAGTGCCTATTGTTGACAACAAAGTCCAATTAGAAACAGAGGAAAATGCTCTAAGCAATACCATAATTATAAAGGTTACTGATGAGGCAAAGTCACCGGAATATACTGAAGTATTTTCTAATTTAGAATATCTCGTAAAATTCTTAAAAGCTAATTTTACATTGCTGCTCAATGACCAACTGAGTGCCATTGAGTATATTGGTGTAGATATCAGGGATAATTTGTCTGAACTTTTAATAAAGCATTGCCTTGATAATACAATACCAACTACAACTGCCGACTTACAGGTATGTATCGTTTTGCTAAAGTTTATAAGTTATCAATAAATTCCCTTATCATTTTATTTTTTTGTCTATACATGATATGGTATAACTAGAAACAAGATGATCTTCACATTGCTCTGGAGATCAATGTCACCTGCTGTCGGTCCTTTTGATCTTCCTGTCCACAACTGCTTACCACATTTTCCGCTTATCTTCATAAGCCTCCCGAGGATTTTTTCCATACATCAAACAACAGATTCAAGAACTTTATTTGTGTTTATCATTTACCCACATGCCTTATGGTGAGAATGATTATTATTTCTTGAAAAACTTTTTATATTGAATAAAAGCAAAACTGTATGTCTTTGATAACCCCTAAATCCTAAATGTCACACTAATATGAATCCCACCAAATGCATAGGCCTCAAGTTGGCCTTGATAGAACCTGATTTTTTACAGAGTGTTGCCTCTGGTAGTAATCTGTGGTCAAGGTCAAATACAAGGTGACCATCACATTTTGAAGGCATTCCTTGGTTGATCTTGGATAACAAAACATTTCAAAGACTTTTATTATTCAAATTCTTAACATAAAACCTACTGATGTCGAAGGAGTTAAGGAAGCAACTCTCTCTGCCGCTGCAAGAAGATCCTATCTTCATTTATTTTCGTCAATTGAAGATTGTCCAAGTTCGTAACATGCTCTTGTCGACGTTGCTCAAACACTTCTTATATATATCCTGACTGTAAATAAAAAGAAAACTTAAAAACAAAAATTAGTAAATAATGTTCTTTTAATGATATAATAAGTGACATATAAATCCAAACACCCAGTTTAAATGGTTTTATTTTAATAAAAGTTGGTGAATGTATTTATCTTACTGTAAATAACAAGTGAAAAAATTTTCAGCCTTATCAGTTGGACATTCCGGTTTTTATACTGCTTTTTTTTAATTCACTAACGCTCTAAAAATGAATATTTCAGCCGCAGTAAAGAATCAACGTTGGCGGATTTTGGTTCTTGACATCCTTTACGATCGGTTACGATGCCTAGAGTACGGAGACCTGTACGATTTCGTCAACTTAGTGAGTTTGATAGGGGCCGTATAGTGTGACTTCGGGAAGCTGGACTTTCTTTTCGGGCAATTGCAGTTAGAGTGCAAAGAAGTGTAGACACTGTGGTTAGGTGTTGTCAGGCATGGCTTCGAGAAGGCCGTACGCAAAGAGCAAGGGGCACTGGACGCCGCCGTAGAACAACAGACCGTGAAGATCGCCGCCTAAGATTATTGGCCTTAAGGGACCGTTTCTCCACTACCAGGTCCATTACAAATTAATGGTTTGCAGAACACGGAAGACCTATTGGCATGCGAAGTGTTTACCGACGAATGAGAAGTTTTTTCTTGTTTTCATACCGGCCACACTCGGTCCTCCCTTTAACTTGAGAACACCGACGTAATCGCCTTGAGTGGTGCAGACAACGGTCACCCTGGGATCAGGAATGGAACAGTATTGTCTTTAGTGACGAGTCTCGATTTTGTTTAGGCATGCACGATGGTCGTGCCAGGGTTAGAAGGCGACGTGGTGAAAGGAGGAATCCACAGTTTTTTGTTGAAAGACATGTTCATCACACTGTTGGAGTTATGGTTTGGGGTGCTATAGCTTATGGTTCCAGGTCACCTTTAATCTTCATCAGAGGTAACATGAACGCGCAGCGTTATATCCACGAAGTTCTAGAACCCCATCTTTTACCCTATCTTGACACCCTGGCAGATCCAACTTTCCAACAAGATAATGCCCGACCACATGTTGCAAGAGTCACAATAGACTTCTTTCAACATAATGATGTCACATTGTTACCATGGCCACCAAGATCTCCCGACTTATCCCCAATTGAGCACGTGTGGGATATGATGGGTAGGAGATTGCTCAATTTGCAACGTCCTCCTCAGACTCTAGAAGCACTTCGAGAGGAGTTGGTGGTTGCCTGGAATGAGATACCACAGGAGGACATTGACCACCTGATCAGAAGCATGCCTAGGCGCGTTGGAGAATGCGTAGCACATCAGGGTGCATCCCCACATTATTAAAGGTCAAAGGGCTTTAAAGCAGTGCAATCATTTTGAAATTTTTATCATTTACTTATTATGCTTCATTAAGTACTTATAAAAAATTTTATTAAAATAAAACCATTTAAACTTAGTATAAATATCTAATAAATATAATGCAGTGTTTTATTTGTTGAACAAGAATTAGGTTTTGAAATCCATAGATAGTTTCCGTATTAACTTTCAAGTTTGACCGGCTCATCGTTCCCCGAGATCGCAAAACATTTATTTTTTGAGTTGTTACAGTTGAATGAGTAGGCGCTTGAAAAAAAGAACCTTCACATGTGGTTATCATAATTTGAATTTGAATATACTTTTAGAATTTCAACACAGTCATAGATGCCACCAGAAACCTGGAAGATCTTCTGGAAGAAACAAAGATTTTCGCGGATGATACAAATTCTATTGTCGAATATGTTCGCCAGGTTGATAAACTCTTCATAGACAAGAAGTGTGAGAAATATGATGCCTCTGCATGTCAAATCATCAAGAAAGACTTGTACGAAATGACAGAAGTAGACATGATTTTTAATCCGGACGGATTTCTTAGTACCGATAAGAATTCTTCGACGTGTTTCGTATCCAAAAGTACCCTGGATCTCTTGGAGTTGCTTGAAAAGATAATGCAGCAAGCTGTCGGAGCATCAGAAGTCTGTGCATCTAAATTGGTTTTAACAGCACAAAATATAATAAGATTGTATATAGCTAGAGTCCCAGAGTATCATCAGAAACTTCTTCAAACTATTCCGCAACAGGTCGCCCTTTTTCATAATAACTGTTACTATCTGAGCTATAAGCTCAGTGATTGGACTACAGAGTAAGTCATTTTGATTGTTTTTTAGTTTCCAAATAATTTGATTAAGATAGGTATTCTTGAGGTATCCCCAGACAAAAAAAAATCCAGCGGCTCCGGGGTGGTCACCGAGAAATAGGGTCCGATGATTCCTTCAGCCGACATGACCGCCCAAACTGTAACATAACGCGAATGTAAAGGTCGTTGGGATTTTCTGCGGCCCAATATCGGCAATTTTGCTTGTTAAATGAAACTGAGCTTCATCAGAAATGATAATATTCTTCAAACTTGGAAATCGCGTTTCAATTCCTGCACTAGTCTTATACCAAAATTCGTAAGCGTTTCTGGTTCAACCTGTACTTCAAGAAAAACTTTTATTACAAAACATTAATATGAATGTCAACAGTTCTCCATGATCTTCCGTGTATACGTTATTTGTAGATATCAAGATTTACCAAAAGCAGGTGGTTTTGTGAACCAAGCACAAGTGCTGAAGGTTGTAGCCTCCAAAATATTTGCTGACTATGTTAAAACTCAAATTGAGCAAATAGAAGAGATTATGAAGGAATCAAAACTAACAGGTAGATAACTAGATAACTTTCATGCTGACTCAACAATATTATATGAAGCTTCTACCCTGTAAAACTTGTGGAACTGCTATAAATGTATCGTTCATCTTTTTTAAGGTCCTACATTAGATTCTTTGCAACCAGCAACAGAAAAATGCGTTAGACAATGTCTGCGTCAGCATGAACTGCTCAAAACTGTGTGGATCAAAGTCCTTCCTTATTCTATTTACAATCAGACCATCGGGAAAATACTAGATACGCTATGTTGTAATATCATAAACAGCATCGTACAGTTAGAAGATATATCCTCAGATGCAGCAAATCAGATGGTGGATTTGATGAATGTTATCATCGGCAGAGGATCTAATCTCTTCACAGATCCAAAGGAAGTGAACCTGTAAGTAGTCATTTGTCAGACGCAACATTTTTTAGCCCTCAATTTAACCATTCTGGTGGACAGTTGCTTTGCGCAGTTTAATTGTAAATGACAAATATGTTTTTTTTAGTTATGTAAAGTCATGGTACAAACTGAATGAGCTGAACTTTGTATTGGGTGCCAGTTTGTTGGATATAAACGATCATTGGTCGGACGGTAAAGGACCATTGGCACTGCATTTCGAGTGTGCAGAATTAAAATCGTTGATTAGAGCACTGTTCCAGAACACAGACAGAAGAGCCGCACTATTATCTAAGATACAAGAGTTTTAGTTGTTACTTTTACCATACATTATCCTTACTTCCATTTCAAATGTGACTATTTACAATTAAATTATTCTTTATTACCCATTCGTTTTAATTTTCAAACTTCAATGAATTGTAGCCATGTAGCAGTATGACAAAAACTCTGACGCCATATCCTTGCAAGCAGTCCAACTATCTTATCTTTGCGGATGTCTCCAAAATTGTAAATGCTGGCTTTTGAGACTGACGGCACTTGCATGGTTTCCTGATTTTCGATTACTACCAGAATAAAAGAGAGACACACACCGTACGCCACTGGTCCAGCGTGGCGATCCTTTGCATCAGTTAAAAACGCCCAGTCACCAGTGATGTACAATGTGGTATACGTTCTGACACCAGCAAAATTTCGCAACTTTAACGCTAATCTGTCGATCCTCAATAAATCAGCAGTGTTGTTACGTAAAAACCTATATAATGGCCAAAAAAAAAACGATAAAATGTCAATTTTTTGACTAAGTAGGCTAGTATGGTAATAGTTCATTCCACGCTTGCTACAAGTGAGCATGAAGTAAACGACAGCTATTTTGAAATTGACGTCTTGTAGAAAAACGTATATAATGTCAAAAAAACGTCATTTTCAGATTACGTAATACCGCTGCAGGAAGTAGGTACTCATAATTTTCCTTTATCTAGTTTACTAGTTTTTAGTTCTATGATCATCGCCAATCTCACATTTGTTATGTTCTGTGCAATGTTGTCAGGTGCAGACGATCTGTTTTCGGTAGAAATATGCCAAATTTCGGTAATATAAAAATTTTTCCTGGGCAAAAAGGCATATACATGGATCATATTAAGTAGATTTCAGCTTTGCATACATCTCATCAAATCAATGGAACTATCATCAACACAGATTGTTAGCACCCAAATCCTCACTATGCACCTATGCACTGCTGTTTCATTCCAGCTGTAAACCTACATAATGTGACAAAAAACTTGTATATAATGACACTTTTCAAATTATATAATACCTCTGCCGGAAGTAGGCACTTATTATTTTCCTTCATCTAGTTTACTAGTTTTTAGTTCTATGATCATCCCTTCTGTTATATTTTGTGCAATGTTGTCAGGCGCAGACATGTTTTCGGTAGAAATATGAAAAACTTTTCGGGGGGTACAAAAAGCAAAAAAGGCATTTACATAGATCATCTTTTAAGTTTTTCATATAGAAACATCGCGGATCGAACGCCAGTACTGAATCTTAACCTCACTCTCTAGTAAACTTAAATTCAAAGTTTCACAATACGTGCAGTGTTCTCACTACAGTGAATTTTTAAGTGTCACCAAGTCATTAGAAAAATGGAACTCAACCGAGAACATTTTCTATCCATAGTCACAGAACTCAGTGAAACAATAAGTTGTGAGCTAACCATCTGGGGGTTTTTGAGCTTGTTCTGGGGGAATTCTGGTTGTTCTATCTGGCAACAGTGGCAACCCTGTCACGGTCGCACATGGGTTGGAGAGGAGCTGACGGATAACCTCACTTTGATTTTTCCAAAATTATTTCGGTTTTGGTGTCGTTTTCAGTTCGTTAATATCACACAGTTAATTTCATCAAAACATCGTCAACATGTCTTGGTTGTTTGGGTCTCGAAGTCGAGAGCAAGGGCCTGACTTGGCTCAAATGGGGCTCGGTATACCTTCAGGAGCTGGCGGGGGCTCTGGGAATGATCCACCGCAAGAACCGAATTTATCGAAGGCAGAGCGCAAAGCCATGGAGGCCTACAGGTTTGATTCCACAGCTTTGGAAAGAGCAGCACAAGCAGCCAGAGAACTGGAAAGATCAAGTAAGTTCATAGTTATAAAATCTTTGTACTCTATCAAGGTTATGTAATTTGACCAGAGATAAAACGATTATGATCATTTTTGTATCACATTCGAGTAATCATAGAGGAAAACTATTTTCAATCGTAGGGCCCAATTTAGCACTTTAAATATTAGGTTACTATGCTATATCATTTTGCTGAGGCATATCCAAGATTTCATATAATAGATGGGGTAATTTTCATCAATGCTAGGCAGAGGGTTCTAGACTATTGCAACGTGCAAGGCCAAAAAACAGTCTGTCCAAGAAATTAGTTTGATGTAGGGCACTAAACCTTTGCAAAAGAAAAAACTATTTTTATGTTTCAAATGTTGGATGCAAAGGGGCAGCTTATATATCCAAGAATCAGCTGCTGCTGCCTTACATAATGTCCATTATACATTTGGCTTCCTGTATATTGATAGTCAATTGCTTAAAAATAGTGTCACTACTTAGCAAAAGATATTTTTTATTCATCATATACAGTAATGGACAAAAGTATATAGACAAATATGAATAGTTACCTAAATACCTTTAAAAAACGAATGCATACTTCATTGCTCCATAAACAGATGCGTTATTAGTAGAAAAACTAAATTCCTTGTTTTTACATTATCTGCAAGGAACACAATACAAGTCTGAATATAAGCACTTTTTTTATGAGGGACAAAAATATGTAGACAAATTCTTTTCAACATTAGTTTAGTACAGTTTCTTGTCAGAAGAGGATTAGTTTGTGTTTATCAAGTATTGTGGAATAAGTTGAGTGATTTTAAGACCATGCCACGGGGTCCAGAAATTTCTTTCGATGTGAAAACTAAGATCATTGAGTTATATGAAGATGGTCAACATCAAGTCGACATTGCCAAAATATTTGAAGCTGAAGCGTAAAGCAGTTTTGGCAATATTGAACAAATATAAACAAAAAGGTATCTTAGAAGCTTCTAAGAGAAGTGGTCGGCCTAGAAAACTAAATGCTAGGTCAGTTAGATTAATAAAAGTAATTTCGTCCAAAGATCCATTTAAAACCCCAAGACAAATAAAAGCTGAAATCGAGACAAAAGGAATTGTCAGTGTATCTATGAAAACTATAAGTAGAAGATTAAATGATTTGAAGTTATTTGCACGTCGTGACTGGAAGATGGTATGTTTCAGTGACGAATCCAAGTTCAATATGTTTGGATCAGATGGTGTTCACTACATTAGACGTCCGAATGAACAAAGATTGAACCCCAAGTACACTTTGCCCACTGTCAAACATGGAGGCAGGTCTGTTATGGTTTGGGGGTGCCTTTCGGGGTTTGGGATGGGACCTTTACATAGAATAGATGGCATTATGGATAAGTTTGTATACACAGACATACTAAAGCATATCATGTTACCCTATATCGAAGACAACATGCCATTAAGATCAATCTTCCAGCAAGATAATGACCCAAAGCACACTTCAAATCTTGCAAAGCAATTCTTTCTGGATGAAAAAATACCAGTTCTCAAATGGCCTCCACAGTCTTCCAATATAAACCCCAGTGAAAATCTGTCCATTACTGTATTTGTATAATAGTATTAAAATAAAAATCATTGTAGAATATATAATTAGTGGTGCTTGCCTTTGTCATTTTTACCCTATGGGCACATATACAGTGAAGTCCCCTATGGATGGACACCATTGGGAAAATAAATACAACAAAAATTGTGTTTTTCATAAAAACTGAATATTAGTATTTTAAGGAAACTGGGATATTTAAAACATATATTTACATCTGTACATCCTTATGTATAATATAATACGAATGTACATATGTATATATATATATATATATAGGCAAAATTTTTTTTAGACTTTAGTAAACTCTTTTAGCAGTAATCTCGAGCTTTTGGCTTCTCTATGGAGCCATCTTCAGGAGCTGAAAACACAAATATGAAACTGGCAACCAATGTGGGAAGGGTTTAAATTATCAGACAACTTACTCGTCGCTGAGGTTGCAGCCAAATGGTTGAAACACCAAGAGTAAAAAAATTTTGACAATTTCCCAATTAACAATTGATTGTATACTAAGTGACATATAAATCCGAACACCCAGTTTAAATGGTTTTATTTTAATAAAAGTTGGTGAATGTATTTATCTTATAACAAGTGAAAAAATTTTCAGCCTTATCAGTTGGACATTCCGGTTTTTATACTGCTTTTTTTTAATTCACTAACGCTCTAAAAATGAATATTTCAGCCGCAGTAAAGAATCAACGTTGGCGGATTTTGGTTCTTGACATCCTTTACGATCGGTTACGATGCATAGAGTACTTACGGAGACCTGTACGATTTCGTCAACTTAGTGAGTTTGATAGGGGCCGTATAGTGGGACTTCGGGAAGCCGGACTTTCTTTTCGGGCAATTGCAGTTAGAGTGCAAAGAAGTGTAGACACTGTGGTTAGGTGTTGTCAGGCATGGCTTCAAGAAGGCCGTACGCAAAGAGCAAGGGGCACTGGACGCCGCCGTAGAACAACAGACCGTGAAGATCGCCGCCTAAGATTATTGGCCTTAAGGGACCGTTTCTCCACTACCAGGTCCATTGCAAATGAATGGTTTGCAGAACACGGAAGACCTATTGGCATGCGAAGTGTTTACCGACGAATGAGAAGTTTTGGCTTGTTTTCATACCGGCCACACTGGGTCCTCCCTTTAACTCGAGAACACCGACGTAATCGCCTTGAGTGGTGCAGACAACGGTCACTGTGGGATCAGGAATGGAACAGTATTGTCTTTAGTGACGAGTCTCGATTTTGTTTAGGCATGCACGATGGTCGTGCCAGGGTTAGAAGACGACGTGGTGAAAGGAGGAATCCACAGTTTTTTGTTGAAAGACATGTTCATCACACTGGTGGAGTTATGGTTTGGGGTGCTATAGCTTATGGTTCCAGGTCATCAGAGGTAACATGAACGCGCAGCGTTATATCCACGAAGTTCTAGAACCCCATCTTTTACCCTATCTTGACACCCTGGCAGATCCAACTTTCCAAGAAGATAATGCCCGACCACATGTTGCAAGAGTCACAATAGACTTCTTTCAACATAATGATGTCACATTGTTACCATGGCCACCAAGATCTCACGACTTATCCCCAATTGAGCACGTGTGGGATATGATGGGTAGGAGATTGCTCAATTTACAACGTCCTCCTCAGACTCTAGAAGCACTTCGAGAGGAGTTGGTGGTTGCCTGGAATGAGATACCACACGAGGACATTGACCACCTGATCAGAAGCATGCCTAGGCGCGTTGGAGAATGCGTAGCACATCAGGGTGCATCCACACATTATTAAAGGTCAAAGGGCTTTAAAGCAGTGCAATCATTTTGAAATTTTTATCATTTACTTATTATGCTTCATTAAGTACTTATACAAAATTTTATTAAAATAAAACCATTTAAACTGGGTGTCACTTAGTATATTTCTTGTTCTACTGGTCATTGACAATGGTAATGACTACTGCTCATATATATGTAGTAACTCAAAACAATGAAATAAAAAGCCAATTTAAGGATGCAAAAATTCGTGTACTATTGTTTGTCTTCTCTCTTTCTTTGAAATGGCATTTTGAAATTTAGAAATCTCCCTGGTTTTTAACAAATTTTTTGAGTTGCTTGGTCAGGGTAATAGCTTTACTACAATTTGGAATAGCTTCTGTTGGTACTGGAACCTCACTGACATCAGAATCTTGGGAAAGTTCTTGTATTACAAACATTGATCTAGGTTTCTCTGTACTCCTAAATATGTGGCCTTTATACATAGTGGATTGTGCTTACTTCTAATTGTTGGCCAGATCACAAGTGGCATTTGTTTTGATGTGTAGTTGCCCACACACTTTCTGAAATTGGATTTAATTTGAATATTGATGAAGACTAATCCAAATCTCAATCTAGGAGGATTTCAGTGTTTATATTTTGACTTAAGATCAACCTCCGTAAATCTGTGACATTAATGTAGAGATTATTGCATAAATATGTTGATTTTCCGTTTTCGCTGGAAGATGCAAATTAATATTATCTGCTCTAGAGTGAGATATCATCAGCATTATCCCAGGGCTGCCTTATAGAAAGCACGTTGACTGAAATGGGCAATAAAGGTGTACTTTTTGAATTTTGATTGAGAGTTTATTTATAGATGATTGTCAATACAAAATTTTACTCACCAATTCCATAATGTTTTATAGTTTTATAAGTGTAATTAGGAAGCTTGCAATAAGTGTGCCCCCAGCAAACTCCGACCATGTTTGCACCGCTGGTCACCTTTGATTTTTTCTCTTGCAGAACACGCCAAAGACGCACTAGAATTGTCAAAACAGCAGGAGGTCACGCGCCAGGTAGAACAACAGGCGAGGATCAAAGAATACGAAGCTTCAATCGCTCAAATGCAGATCGAGGCCAAGAGGGCTGAAGCTGAAGAAAAACGGAAATTATTACAAGAAGAAACGAGACAACATCAAGCTCGCGCACAGTACCAAGACCAGTTGGCGAGAAAGAGGTACGACGACCAATTGGCGCAGCAACAAAGAATGAACGAGGAAAATTTGAGGAGACAAGAAGAGTCTGTCGCAAAACAAGAGGCGATGAGAAAAGCTACCATAGAACACGAGATGGATCTGAGACATAAAAACGAAATGAAGCGAGTTGAAGCTGAAACAAAAGCTAAGGCAAAAGCAGACAGGGAGAATAGAGATTTGATTTTAGAGCAAATTAGACTCAAGGCTGAACAAAACAGAATCACCGTTTTGGAAAGTATAAAGTAAGCACAATTATTGATATCCCAAAAACTTTGCAGGCATCATGCAATGAAAAATCTAAGATGTTGATAACCGCATTTTGCAAGGACTTCGCGTGTATTCAGAGGTTAACTTATTAATTCATCATTTTTAACGCGCTTAACTTATCATTAGGATCCATTGTCGGGAAGTTGTCGAAGTCAGGGGGGGGGGGGGCACTTTTGAGAGTACATAATTGATGATTGGAATACGTCTGGGGGTGAGCGCACGTCGCACAATTCAGGTCTGTCAAGGTAATTTTTACATTACATTATATTTTTCTTGAAAAGATTCTCCACCAACATCGTCGATTTTGCAATCGATTCTCGCGCCAATTACGAAAATCTTCAGCGTCAAGCCGGCAACAGCGCGGCCTATCATCGTCCTACTATCAAGCAGTGTTGCCAAACCTACCGATTTTTCGACATTTCTACCGAAATTGAGACATTATTTACTGAAATACCGAAAACGTCCATACTTTCCACGATTTTGAAGATAATTCAGATAGTTCCCGAATGCCAAGCTGTTCATGTATTTGATAGACTCTCACTAATTTCACATAACTAAGACCGTTCCACAATGAGTTGGCATTAAATGTGTTTTTATAGATTGATAATTCTCCCTGTTTTACAGGACTGCCGGATCAGTGATAGGCACTGGAGCACAGGCAATGTTGAATGATTGGAATAAAGTACTGACGGCTGCAGGTGGCTTGACATTGCTTGCCCTTGGCGTATATTCTGCAAAAGGAGGAACCACTGTTGCAGCTAGATACGTAGAATCTCGCTTAGGTATGAACTGTTTTTCAAATTATCTGGCACCATTTATGCTTCTCTTCACCTGATCTTTTTTTAATACTATTTGAAATTTTGTATTATAGGAAAGCCATCGTTAGTTCGTGAAACTTCCCGTTTCTCGCTACTGGAAGCAGTGAAGCATCCGATCGAGACCGTCAAGAAATTGAAGCAACCGGAACAGGACGCCTTATCCGGCGTAGTTCTGGCACCGAAATTGGAGGAACGGTTAAGGGATGTAGCGATAGCCACAAAAAATACCAAACAAAACAAGGGAATGTACAGGAATATCCTTATGCATGGACCGCCTGGCACAGGAAAGACTATGTTTGCTAAGGTATGTTTTGAGTAAGGCTGTACACACAAAGTTGATTACTAAAAGATAAAGAATTCAAGAGCTTTCATCCATGAGGTCGAATGTGAAATAGATAGGTCACAATCAGTGGTGATATCAGTGGCGGCTCGTGAGGTAGTGCCACGGTGCCATGGCACTACCTTGTCTTCTTCAAAAAGAATATTTTTTTCAATCTTCAATGTTTTACTTTATTTTCTGCTTTTTCATTTTTTTTTTTGGTATAAATTATATGAAGTGACAACACTGACAACGTGACAACACCGCAAGCACCCGAACCACGCGATACGGAAAGCACGCCTTGACCTTGACGTCATCAACTTGTGCCAATTTTGGGCCGGCCCAAATAAAAAGAGAGAAATTTTACTAGCATCGCATACGAGCGACAGAGATAACGCTACAATACACATTTTTATATGAGGTGAATAGCGAAAGACAAGTATAATTTGTGCCAGGCACATCATCAGTCGTAATTCGTTATCAAGTGATATCGGCGGTGTTTTTGTTCGGTCGGTCGTTTCGTTATGATTACGTCTAGTGCTGATTTCGGTCTTTTTTTACCTGAAAAGTGAAAAATACCTTTTTTGTTTTAGTAAGTCTAGTGTTAATGAACTGCTCTGTTTTGTGATCATATTTTTTACTGTTTTATTAAAACTAGTGAAAATGAATAAAATCGGGATATTAAAAAACTCATTTAGTGGTTTTTCGCTGGATCAAAAACTGCAAATTAAAGAATTAGGACGGCCAATACCCGATTTAAAAATTGAGAAACAAAGTGGTAGCGGACAAAAATCGCGCTGTCGCAAATTTAATAAAAATGTGTACGATAAAAACAGCTGGATATGGTTGTGAAGAAACGAATAAACTATTTTGTTTTGTATGTGTTCTATTTGGAGGTGACGAGACTTGGTCAAAAAAAGGTACAGACGATCTTATACATATATGGGATAAAATGAAGACCCACGAAAAATCTAAAGTCCATATGAATAATGTTTTTAGCTTTTCTATTCTTGGTAAATTAAATATAAGGACTCAACTCAATTCGGCTTATCGCAATGATCTAATTAAACATAATAATCAAGTGGATAAGAATCGATATGTATTGAATAAAATTATTAATTGTATAAGGTTTTGTGGAGCATTTGAGTTAGCCTTAAGGGGTCACGATGAAAAGAAAATTCGGAAAACAGAGGCATATTTAAGGAGCTGGTGAATTTTAGCGCCGAATTAGACAACGAATTGAAAGTCCATATTCAAAGTGCCAAACTTTTCAAGGGTACCTCAAAAACAACTCAAAACGAGCTTCTTGAGTGCATGCTAGATGTTTATCATGAAGAAGTTAAGAAGGAGATTGCAAATTCTCCTTTTGTTGCAGTAATTGCCGATGAAACGACTGACGTAGCCTGTGAATTTCAGTTAGTTATTATTTTCAGATATTTGTGTAAAGGACAACCAGTTGAGAGATTTTGGAGATTTTACGTCCCCGACGGACACGATGCCAAATCAATCGCTGCATGCGTTTTAAATGTTGTAAATCCATTACTAGATCAAAATCCAAACAAATTAATAGCTCAAAGCTATGATGGTGCGTCTGTTATGAGTGGTGAATTGAATGGCGTTCAAAAAATTATTAAGGAAACTTATCCACTTGCAAATTATGTTCATTGCTATGCACACCAGTTAAATCTAATTATGACAAGCGCATGCTCTGTCAATAAGCAGGCTAGAATATTTTTCCATAATTTATCTGGATTGTGCTCTTTTTTTTCGACGTCTCCTCAAAGAACAAAAATTTTGGATGAAATAGTTAATTGCAGATTGCCAAGATCTTCCCAAACACGTTGGAATTTTCAGTGACGAGGTGTTCATACAGTTTATGAAAATAGGAAAGACCTGATTGAAGTTATGGACAATATAGAAAGTACTTCACGCGATTCTTCGTCGATTAATCAAGCCAGTGGGTACAAATTAAAGCTGCAAGATACAAATTTTGTATTTTGGCTAAGTATATTCCATAAAATAATGCCACATGTTGAAATTGTCTTTAACCAATTACAAAAAGTATGCACCGATTCTGTTAAGGTCAAAAATGATTTAGAGAATTTTGAAGCAGCAATTCAAACTATACGAGAACAAATGGATAGCATTATTGACGAGATTGAACGAGTGCAGAGAGAAACTGATGAACCGCCAAGAAAAAAAAGGCAAGTTGAAGAAGGCAGCAAAAAACGGGAAGCGTTAGAAATATGCGATGCAGTATTATCGCAAATAAGAACAAGATTTAACTTTTCTGGACATTTAGTTGCTTCTAATTTATTTATGTCTGAAAAGTTTTCTGTTTATAAACATCAGTTTCCTGAAGCACATTTAAATGACACATGCACACAATTTTCATTTTTAGACAAAAACAGGCTTAAAACTGAGTTACAAGTATTATATCAGAGAGAAGAATTGAGTACTACTTCTGGAGCTGTTCCACTATCCATTTTATTGAACGAGGAAGGATTAAATTGTACGTTTCAAGAAACTCTTAAGCTCTTAAGTATTTTAATCACTATACCGATGTCAACATCTGAAGCAGAACGCTCTTTTTCAATGCTGAAACGGATTAAAACTTTCCTCAGAAACACAATGAAGGAAGAAAGGCTTTGTTAGTGGCATTGAAAATTTTAATAATAAGGTAATCGAAAACTTTGCTACCAAAAAAGAAAGAAGAATGGACTTCATGTATAGAAAACTTTGAAGTTATAGGTAATTCTCCACACTTGTTTTATAATTTGGTGCGCGTGTGTAAATAGTTTTATTTTTGATTTTTTTTTTGGACATATAGATTTATTGAACCTCAAGAACTTTGACCACTAACTATCAGGGGTAAGTTATAAGTTATTCTTTACAATTTTGAATCGATTCAAAATTATGGCTTCCATTCTGGCACTACCTCACTGAATTGGCACGAGCCGCCACTGGGTGATATACTTTTTTATCTGCACTGTTGACATTAATATCCTCAAAGATTTTGAAGCGTGCATGGTTTTAATATGAATGAGATCCTGAAATGCACTTTTTCGTGAATGTTACTTTTGAAAATACGCATTTTACTATATTAGTTTAATAATTACAGAAATTGGCAAAACACTCGGGAATGGACTATGCAATTTTGACTGGTGGTGATATAGCACCAATGGGCAAAGAAGGCGTTACAGCAGTTCACAAAGTATTTGACTGGGCGAATGGTTCTGGAAAGGGTATGTTTGTTGTAGATTTATTTAGCAATAATGCTACAATATCAATGTTACACAGTATATAATATACGTAGTCATGCCATAAGTTCTGTCCCTCGTTTTCAAACAAGTGTAGACCTGTTAATACTTGTCCGATTGTTTACATTGTGGTGTCAGTTGATTAAGCGCTTTTCGGGTAATTACATATACCTCAGTTTGTATTGATCTCTCGAAGCATAACGATGGAGTGGGGCAAGGCAGAGAACCGTATTGCAGTGATAGCTTTACATAAGTGTAATCACAGTGCTAGTCAGATTTTTGAACTCTTACGCGGCCTTCAAATATCGCGTAAATTTGTGTCTAGGACCATTCAGCGGTACAATGAGACGTCCTCTGTTGATGACAGGCCAAGAAGCGGAAGACCTCGTCAAGTAAGGACTCCAGCAGCCATCAAAGCCGTAAAAGCCAGGATTCAAAGGAATCCACTCCGGAAGCAGAAGATCCTATCCAGGGAAATGAAGATTCCTGTCCGGACGATGTCGCGCATCATTAAACAAGACCTAGGCTAGGGGCTTACCGGAGACGTACGGGCCAGCGACTTACGGCCACCTTGCGACACATCAGGGCGACAAGATCCAAGAAGCTCTTGGAGAGGTACGCAGCTGGGGGATTCCGAAAGATTTTGTTCACGGATGAGAAAATCTTCACCATAGAAGAAAAATTCAACCGACAAAATGACAAAGTGTATGCAAGGAGTTCACAGGAAGCTTCGGAGATCATTCCGAGAGTTGAGAGAGGCCACCACCCTGCGTCAGTCATGGTTTGGTGGGGGGTGTCCTACGAAGGGGTCACTCAGCTCCATTTCTGTAAACAGGGCGTGAAAACAAAAGCGGCAAACTATCAGAGCGACATACTGGATCCTATCGTCAAGCCTTTAAGTGGTACATTGTTTGCCAACCAACACTGGGTCTACCAGCAGGATTCCGCCCCCGCTCACAAGGCTAAGAGTACGCAGCGCTGGCTGGAAAGCAATGTGCCAGAGTTCATTGCTGCGGAAGATTGGCCCTCAGGGAGTCCGGACCTCAATCCTTTAGACTACAAGTTGTGGGACCTGCTAGAGCAGTTGGCCTGCTCCAAAGCCCACCGTAATATCGAGTCCCTGAAAGCGGATTTGATCCGATCAGCGGCAGCTATTCCTTTGGAAGCTGTGCGTGCAGTGATAGATGAGTGGCCCGCGAGATTGAAGCAGTGTGTGAAGGCCAAGGGGGGACATTTTGAATAAAACTGTTTGATTATGAATTCTAAAAATGTTGTCGAATAAATAATATCTTTCATATAAATATATCTTATCTTGTTTCATTTTTATCATGAGATTATCATGGGACAGAACTTATGGCACGACTATGTATTATGTCTTCAAGACTACATATGTTTATACAAAATTTCACTACTATGCATTTTTTTAATTTCCACTTAAACATTTTCCATCTGGCACATCTTGATATCAATACATAATTTATTAAATTCATAAATTTTTTTTAAATACTGATTTGTTATATTGCTAGTACAATTTTGTAAGTGAAAGTCTATAAATTTTCTAAGTGATTTAGTAGAAT
This sequence comes from Acanthoscelides obtectus, assembly GCA_963669975.1. NCBI lineage: Eukaryota > Metazoa > Arthropoda > Insecta > Coleoptera > Chrysomelidae > Acanthoscelides > Acanthoscelides obtectus. The sequence goes on from CAVLJG010000003.1 coordinate 121,678,456, forward strand.
ATGATTTTTTCAGCATAAAATTTATTCATTTATATTTATTTTTATTTGAGACGATTCTCATAGCCTTATTTTATATTTGTAATTTTGAAAATACAGTTTCGTTTGCAGTGAACAAAATAGAACAATATAACAAATGAGGAAGAATGATAGTTTTGTACACAATTTTTTTTAGATTAAATGCTTAGCCTATGCGAAATTGTATAAAAGTAATTTATCTTTTGAATATTTTTGAATTGATAGGTGTATATTCATAGTGCGCCTCATTTTCATCTAAAGATTTTCCTAAAAGCATACATTTTATTTTATATTCCTATACCATCTTCCAAGCACATTCTTGATAATTCATTCCTTTTTACTGGGAGAAAAAAAATTTTGCAGTGTCTTTGTTTGTTTGTTTGTTTAAGATTTATTTAGCATTGCTACAATTACATTCTGCTAAAAAACTATACAATTACATAACATACAGACATACAGAAAAAGAAACAAAATTTGCATCTCTAATAATTTTCATTGTCCATGAAATATTTCTTTAATTTTCTTTTAAATATCTTTAAATTACAAGTAGACTTTATATTGCTATTTAGTTTATTGAATTCAAGTAATCCTTTCTGAAATATTGATTTGCTAGTTATATTATGCAATTTTGTAAATGAAAATCTATATTTCCTCTTGTATAATAATTGTGGTAATGATTATTCAATCCTATGTAGTGTTCTAAATGTTCTGGCAAAAGATGATTTTTTATTTTAAATATAAAAATAAGAACCAAATATGAAATTTTTTATATTCAACCACTGCAATTCTTGTAACATAGATTTTGGCAGTGAACAAGATAGTTGAACAATATAGTAAATGCGGTAGAATAACTGTATTATAAACTATTTTGTAGAATAGGTATCAAGACTATGTGAAGCCCTATAAAAGTAATTTGTTTTTTTGGCAATTTTTGAAATAATGTATTCATAGTGATCCTCAAACTTTAGTTTACTATCTATATATATATACAGTGAAAGCTCCCATAAGCGGACACTCACGGTTCCGTAACTTTTGTCCGCTTATGGGAGGTGTCCGTTTAAAAGAGAGTATGTAAGTATAGAGTATAAATAACGGGGTATATAATCATGAGGAAATGAGGTATTATAATCATGAGAAAAGTGAAACAGAAACTCGCCACATTTTTAAAGTATGTATTTATGCTATATATCTATATAATATATGTACATATACGCATACAAAAACATAAATGCTTCAATACATGGTACGAGAATTTAAAAAAAACATTATTCTTTAGCTTGTTGAAAAAAGTTTAAAATGTTTGTCTGACGAAATTTCACCATCTTTTGCTGAAGGAGACAATTTTCGTAATAACTTTCTAAATTTTTCAAATGTTGAAATGCAGTGAAATCATCTTTAGCAAATTTTTTCAATATAGAAATATGATTTAGAGCTTCCCCATATGAATTTATCGTTTTTGAACCGCTTAGTGAGTCCACCAGTTCCACTTCTTCTTCTGAGTCGTTTGGACTACCATATTCAAGTTTGCCTGGGCTTTCTACATCCAAATTCGAAAAGTTGCCAATGGCATTTTCTTCTGTTATTATGTTATTGTCTATGGCCAGGAAATCATCTACTTTCTGGGGATCTGCTACTCTTAAATGTTTGGCATGTCGCAGTAACTGAGCAAGTGTCGCTAAGGGCAGATCGTCTTCAGCATCGCAATAATTTTGCTCAGCAAATTCTGAGCTACATTCACTTTTTCTGAATCCAGCTTTGCCAAAACAGTTTTTAATTGTAGAGGAATTTACTTTATTCCATGCTGTTTTTATAAAATACAAAGCTTCTAAGACATTGATAGACTTTGTAAGCTCAGATAAGCTTTGACCATCGTCAATTTTTGTTAAAATATGTTTTAAAATCAAGTGCCGATAATAAAATTTAAAGTTCTGTATGACACCTTGATCCATAGGCTGACAAACAGAAGTTGTGTTTGGCGGTAAAAATATAATTTTCACATTTTTCATTTTCATATCACGAGGATGAGAGCATGCATTGTCTAAAAATAAAAGAACTTGCCTTTTTTGGATTCTCATTTTCCGGTCGAATTCGACTAACCACTCAAACATGATTTCTCGGGTCATCCATGCCTTTTTGTTGGATTTCCAAGTCGCTGGTAGATCCTTAATAGCAACGTTTTTTAAAGCACGGGGACGAGCCGCTTTCCCGATCACAATCAAATCGCATTTTTCACCGGCCATATTTGCACAGAATAAAATGGTTAGTCTATCTTTAGACAACTTTCCACCCACACATGTTTCTCCTTTAAAGGACAGAGTTTTGTCGGGCAATGCGCGAAAAAAAAGTCCACTCTCATCTGCGTTGTACACATCTTCTGGTTTGTAGCCAAGCAACATGGACGGAAGTTTCTCCAAAAATTGTGACACATCAACTTGATCTACTGCAGCAGCTTCGCCAGATATGCATTTGAAACTCACACTATGTCTCTTGCGCCACTTTTGCAGCCACCCGTCGGACGCACTGAAATTATTATAGCCCAAAGTAGTGGCGATTTCTTTAGCTTTCATTTTCACTAACGGCCCTGAGATTGGAATGTTCTGACTTCTAGCTTTCACAAACCACTCAAAACATGTTTTGTCTATAGCAAAACCTTCCTTTTTTAAAAAATCCTTCTTTTGATTTATATTAGTTCCTGATTGCCATTTACTCCTGATATCTTCCTTATTTTTGGCAATTTCAGCTGCTTGCGTTTTCCCAATATTAAACCTCTTTGCCAAATGACGAACTGAAACACTTTCTCTGTCTAATACGTTAACAACTTCCATCTTTTCCTTTAACGAGAGCATCCTTTTTTTTGGTGCCATTTTACAGTTACAATAATAAAATACGTAACTCAATCAACTACGAATTTGCCTGAACTGAAGACAAGCCACAAGATTACATACAGGCTACCCAACGAAATGCGTAAATGGGGAATCACCTAATATAAATCGAGGAATTACCGAATTTTATGTATGTAGATATGTGCATTGCAATAAGCGGAACTAAAAAATCGTCCGGGTATTAGAGTTTCGCGTCCGCTTATGGGAGATTTTTTGATCACATACAGGAAAATCTAGTGTCCGCGTCCGTTTATAAGAGCGTCCGTTTATCGGAATGCATTTAACATTGAAAATTGATGGCTGAAATTCGGTTCCAGGAACTTTGTCCGGTTAAAAGAGATGTCCGCTTATAGGAGCTGTCCGCAAGGGGAGCTTTCACTGTATATTATTCCTGGAAATGTCCCACATTTCATGAATAACAACTGTATCAACAAAAAGACAGATGTTAAACAACTGAGTGTCATTTACTCATATTTGCTAAACTGCGAAAAATTGGAGAACTTGCATATCTCCCCAAATTTTGACTCTTCACAACCATAAATAGAATCTGTATCTTGGTCGATTCCACCAGTAAATTTCATTCCACTCAAAATCTAATAATTCTCTTCTCACGATTTAATAATAATTGTTAATTTAATTTCCCATTAATTAAAATATAGTTTATTAACTGCCTCTGGTCGGTTTAACAATTTCTTACATAACATTCTGAAAATCACATTATCTGAAGTGATTTGGCAACGTTGGCACACGCCCACAATTCGTTCCATCTTTCTACACAGACATTGACAACCTTCGGCCTTCTGTCAAAGGGTTCACCTCACTCATTATTCCATGACCACCATTTTTGCAATCATCAAGTGGCTTCACGACGTAATGCTCTAATGTTTTCTAAATAATTTTTAATCTGTCTTTAACTTGTCTTGTCATATTTTATATAATTTTAACCATTGTACCATGTATCCAGCTCTCACCATGTTACTGGACGTTTCCCTCATCCTATACGAAAACAACAATTAGCAACATCCTCACATACTACTGTAAGTTGATTCAATTTAAATTCATTTTACACTTTTGTTGCTACTGTTATCATTGTAATTGCAGCTCCTGATGATGATGGCAAAGTCCATTGAAAGCTAGAGAGAATTAAAAAAAGTATAAAGAGTCCTCTTTGCTTAAATTTTGTCGAAGTACCCAACAAAAGGCGGAAGCTTTAATTTTTCACCTAACTGGTTTAGACGACAATGACCACGTCTCAAGTTATATATATATATACCTAAATATTTAATTGATTCAACATTTTCAATCATTTCTCCATTTATCCTAACTGTGATAGTATTTTCATTTAGGTATTTCCCTATTAGCATACATTTTGTTTTAGAAGTATTCAATTTTAGTTTATTTACATTTAACCAATTTACGAGAATTTAGCATTTTTAAAGCAGTCTCTATATTTTCATCTGATATGTATATTAATGTGTCATCTGCAAATATCTGAAGTTTAGAATAATCAAAAATATTACAAATGTCATTAATGTATAAAATAAATAGTAGTGGACCTAGTTTACTACCTTGCCCATTGGTTATTATTAAATCTATCTTAGTTCGTGAAAAGTTTGTACTTCTAAGTAGACATAACTTTTTGCCATAAACATGAAACTTCAGCACCTGTCTGTTTAAATATTTGTATAAAAAAATCTTGATTATCAAAATTTATACTGAAGTCTCCCAAGTGCACAATATATTTATTGATAACACAAATATAATGCAACATACACAAATCGATATATTTTAAATTTTAGTACATTTATACATTTATTAGTATATCATCAATAAGGCATTTCTTAATTACGTTGGATTTGAGGAACTAGGTAAGGTGATAGGCCTTCATGATCTCTATTTTGCATTCTTTGTAGGTCTGCTGTTATTCGTCGACGAAGCAGACGCCTTTTTGAGGAAGCGTTCTTCGGAAACATTTCGGAAGACTTGCGAGCTACGCTAAATGCGTTCTTATACCGTACGGGAGAGCAGAGTAACAAATTTATGCTGGTACTAGCATCGAACACACCCGAACAGTTCGATTGGGCCGTGAATGACAGATTGGACGAAATGGTGGAATTCCAGTTGCCCGGCTTAGAAGAGCGAGAACGATTGATCAGAATGTACTTCCAGAAATTCGTTCTGGAACCTGCAGCGGAAGGCAAAAGGTAGGTGATGCTTCTATTTCTACAATGTTTGTATCCTGTGCTTTTTACCTTACTTACGACTATATTCTCGAGCGCTTGTAAAATCAACCTAACCTAATACCCTGGTCACTTAATTTAACCTAACACAATTTAATCTAACTTAACTCGCGGTTAGGTTAAGTTAGGTGACTTCATAAACGCACCAGGGGAAAATATGGCAATGCTGTTAAAAACGACCCCGTAACTTGTCGCATGGAGTAACAGTGGTGCTTTGACAGCGTTGCCGTCTTTCGGGATTTTTCCCAAATCTGGGGGATTTTTACTTTGACAGTTTGTTGAGGATGTAAAGCATCTCCCCGCTCTTTGAACCAAACCAGCCGCTTTCCATTAATTACGAGGGTGGTGCGATAAGTACTGACCATACATAAGAAAAACAAAATTTTGGAAAAGCGGCGGTTGATTTCTCAACGTAGTCTCCTTTTAGCTAATACACTTGACCCAGCGATGCTCCGCCTCCGAATACTTTTTCTGGAGGTCCGCAAAGTAGGCTGATCTGACAAACCCGAAATTATTCGTATTTCAGGAGGCTGAAGGTGGACAACTTCGACTACAGTGCCATCTGTTCTAAAATTGCTCAAATGACAGAAGGGATGTCTGGCAGGGAAATTGCTAAGTTAGGAGTAGCTTGGCAGGCTGCGGCGTACGCTTCACCAGACGGCATTTTGACTGAGAAAATGGTGCTGGACAAAGTACAAGATCATGTCAAACAACATAGGCAAAAGGTAGGTGCAAGAAAATATTATTCCCGTAAAAGATGCGACTTTCCTTTTTTGCAGTACACTTTCAAAATTTGACAGCGTATCATCGAATTATCTAAGAAAAACGGTAAACAGTTTAAAATCAAATAACAACTGTGCCGAAATCACTACTAAAAACGTGCTGAAAAACTGTTTCGAAATGTATTAAATTGGATCAATTGTTCACTGAGAAGCAGTTCTTTCCCTGAAAATTTGAAATGCTCTACAATAACACCAGTTCCCAAAATAAAAAATTCTAAAAGATGCAGCGATATGAGACCAGTAAATGTGTTACCAGACATTGAAAAATTATTAGAGTCCACAGTGCATGACCAATTAATGCAGTTTATAGAAGAAAACAAAATTTTATTGGAGGCGCGAGCAGGCTTTCGAAAAAAATATTCCACAGAAACGGCTTTCCAGTTGGTAACTGAGAATTGGAGAAAAAAAATATTCAGTCTGGTATCTCTTATATAAATGAAGAGTTGAAGCTTGTCTCAAAATGGTTAGCATCTAACAGACTAAAATTAAATGCAAGTAATACGAAAGCCTTGTTAATCGGAAAAAAACAATGTACAAATGTTCAACTGAATATTGATGGTGAAGATATTGAATTCGTAGAAAATTTTAAATACCTGGGGGTTTTTGTTGACTCTCGATTAATTTTTGATATTCATTATGAAAAAGTTATAAATAAGATTAGTAGTAAAGTGGGATATTTATCGAGAGTTTCTGGATGTCTGAGTTCATATACTCGTAGCAGAAAAATTATCTATAATACCATCATTCTTCCAAATTTCTTGTACTGTTCGACTATTCTATATTTAGCAAATAATTCCATTTTTGAAAGTCTGCAAATTTTACAAAATAAGTGCATGAGAATAATACTAAATAAAGATAAATATACTCCAATTAGGCAAATGCTTAGCAAATTAAAATGGCTCAATGTAAAAAATGTTATTAAATATCTTGTAATGATATTCATTTATAAAGTAAAAAATAATATATTCCCATCAAGTCTAACTAATTTAACATCATCAAATGTCGACCATCATTTACATAATACCAGAAATAAAGATGACTTCCATTTAATGACCAAAAAGTATAACATATGCTACAAATCTGTATCGTATTCGTTCATTTGAAAAAAAATGAAGTTTGTGCCGTTCAAGTAAAAATTGTTGTCAATTTCTCACTCAGTTTGCAACTTTCGGGCAGTCTAGATTCCCACCTCAACGGTCCTGCAAATGGTCTGGTTGTAAACTCGTGCGACACCGGAAGAAAATTTTCAGGAAAACGACACTTTTTTTGTATTGCTATAGTAATATGTGATTTAGGTTTTTCTTTCTCAAATCTGATTTATAAACAAACATCAAGGATTACCAACAGGGCGCGTGACGCCCGGATTCGATGTCGTAGCTTTTGACCTAATCATCATGCATCCCATCACCAGGAATTAAGCTAGTTGTAACCGAAAAAAATGTTTGACATCTTGAAAATCACCAGAAATTGCCATTTTTTAATGTTTTTCACCAATCACCAGATGTGTTGAATTTGCCACCAGACCTGGCAACACTGCGTGCTGCGGCGA